>OX359279.1:27045797-27528297 GCA_947179155.2 Hedera helix
CGTTAACTTAGTTAGCGGGTGGAGTGAAATTTTTATTTTTATTATTATTTTTATCTTTTTTTTATATCCTTTCCAAAGTGATAAGAAAAAAAAAATATTTTACATTACCCACTATCTAAAGATGGCGAGTAGTGTAAAATTATTTTTTTTAATTTTTTTTCTTATTCGTTGGAGATGATATAATTTTATTTTTTTTTATTTATAACTACCCGCTATCTTAGATGACGGGTAGTGTATATAATTTTATTTTTTTTCATTTCTCATCTGTTATCTAAGATAGCGAGTGAACTGAATTTTTTTTTTGGTCCTACCCGTTATCTTAGATAGCGGGTAGGACTCCATCTCATCCATTAAAATTATTATTTCGTTCAAAATGCATTTGCTGAAATAGTATTCATAGTAAACGCTTGCTATATATCATTCTCATATATATATATATATATATATATATATATATATAATAACAACCCTAAACCCACCAAAAACCAACCGAACAGACCGAAATGCTATTTATTTGGAAAAAATAACGGGCCGAAACCGGCCGTCTGTAGATTTACTCGAATTTATTTATGGTGTTGTTAGGTTACAGGATATATACCGTACAGTTTCCTTCTATACAACAACGCTTCAGGGTGGCCGCCGAGCCTCCCACTGTCTACTTCGTAATTTTTTGGTAAACTCTTTCTCTCTGTAAATGAGATTTGTTTAAATTATAATTCCTATGTGGGTATTCTGCTCAAAGCTAGCTTAAGGTGTGGATGCTGTGCTTTGTTCAGCTAGTAGTACCAATGTTGGTCAAATTTCAAGAGTTTACGTTCTTTCTAAAAGTTACAATTTTAGTCGGCATTTTTGTGTGTTTGGGTTCATGATTTTGGAATTATGGTGATCTTCTTGGTTTAATTTATTGTACATGTATCAATAGGTTGGCATGCATGCTTGTTCATTTTTTTACTCGCTTAATTATCCTTCTCCCTTTTGCTGATCACTCACAATCTCTCTCACACAAATGCCCAAACACATGGTGGGTTAATTTTATTTGAGACCTGGTTTGTTATTTGAAGTTGGGTTGTTGTCATTTATTGGTTTTGTTTGCTGGGTTGTTGTCAATTATTGGTTTTGTTTGCTGGGTTAATGGTAGATCATACAAGTAATTATTGTGTTTTTTTTGTTTGAATGTCTGTGTTTGGGAATATTGAAGAAATTGCTTCAATAAACTTTAGAAATATGTGAAAATGCTAGTTTGTTTTTTATTCTTTGAATTCTGATGATGTATGGCTCCTTATTTTTATCTAATTCTAAGTGTGGATGCTGCAAAGAATGAGTGATTTTGAAGTGTAGCGTCTATAATTAGGATGCAAATAGTTGATTGTCGTGAAGAAATTGAGGACATGATAGCAAACGGTTAGGCTTACAGAAAATTGAGGAAACTTATAGTTAGTTCTAAGGAAAATAATGTTTTCAAATGCAATGCAGCTATAGTAGGCTTCATTTTAAACTTTTTTTTTGTTCTCACCACATTTCATTGAAGACCCCCCCCCCCCCCCCCCCCCCCCAATCTTGTTTCCTCATTCTTGTGAATTTGAAGTTGAGATAACAACTAAGTGAACTGTCTTTTTCTTGATGATTTGTACATTTAAACTCACTGCCAGTTCTGGTCTTAGTTTTGATCTCTTAAGAATTGTAGTGGCTAGGTAACTATTAATTTGAAGTTTTCAAGATTCTATCATTTTGAAGTTATAATATATTTTACCATCATCACCAAGTAGAATTCATCAAGTTCTATTTTGAAATAAACCAAGCTGTATATCTAAGAAAGACACATGTAACTTTTTTAGTTTCCCTTTCTTTTTACCCATCCGGCAATTGATGTAAATTACTTCATGAAATATATAAGTTATTTATTATTTCAGTTCCCTATAAAATTTCAAACACTCCACTCACCGCATTGACCCACAAGACGCTCCTGATGTTTTTAATGAAAAATTGGGTAGAATAATGACTTAACTACTTGAGCTGAATGAATTTAGTATTGTTAATTAACTAGTATATTTGTTTAGGCTTATTCTGAAGGATCTTTCCCCCCTCCAGTTTGATTCACTAAGTGGACGAGCTGTGGCATGGCTCCTCCTGCTCAACTATCAGCAGAGTTCGATCCAGATAGTAAACAAAATTCCAGCTTTAATATGGCAGCAGGTAGGGGGAACTCTACTATATTGACAGATTCCCGTGGGAGGGGTTTGAGATGTATAAAGTCTGAGGAAGCCATCTTTGAAATGGAAGTCCTGTTGGATGAACAAACCATGGGTATGGAGCTCGAAGAGGATGTTGCAGTAAATGTAAATGAATTTACAAGGAGTAGTGACATAAGAGTACCTGAAGTGGAAGATACAGATGCAACGGAGTATTCAAGCTCTTTTGCTGACACTATATCCGGAAATGAGAATTGTTTTGAATTGAGTGATACCGAAGTTGAGTCACAATTCTACGGTGACAATGGTTTTGCTTCTGCATTCGATGACTTTAATACCATGTTCCCAATGAGGTGTGATATCATTTCCCCAACACTTTATTTTGGATTTTTTGGTAGAAAATCTAAACAGTTAGGAACCTGTTAAATTTGTGCTCGGGTTTGCCCTTTTTGGTGCCTTTAGTGTATTGTATTTACTTATCAAAATTAAAAAAACTATGGTTGCTAATATGATTGCATAATGGTTATGGTTCATAAAATCAGTCTCAGTCCTTCCTTAGAAATGGGTCTTTATTTATTTTTATCGACTGTTAGCTTGCGTAGGGACACATATATAATCTTTGCATTAAACTATGAATACTACATTTATTATTGAAGAAAGGTATTGAAAAATATTATGTCGGAATCTTTCCTATGCAAACCATAATGTTTTAGAAAAAAGCCATTGAAAAAGTAGTACCCTTCTTTTAGGTCCGGAGGAGTGTATTCATAAATGAATATAGAATATATGTAACCGTTAATTTCCCTAATTGAGTTCTTGACTCGGCAATACTAGAGTACCATCGACAATGATCAAATTCTCTTTTCAGGTAACCAACTAACCATGCATCTCATCATTTTCATTGCATCTTGTGAAAGTGATAGGACACTAAAGCATCGGTAATTGACTGCAAAACTTGCAAAGAACACTAGTCACCATTCTCTGAAGAGCATTTTACTCCTCTTCAGTACAAGAATGAAGCTGCCTTTTTGATATTGGCTTGAAAAAACGTTAGATTTATGCCCTTTTTGGATCCTGAATGTTGAGGCTAATTTGATGTAGGAATTTTTTTGGAACAAAGATAATTAAAAGAAACAATGGAAAATTAGCTTGGGTGAGGCTTCGTACTTCACTACCCAAGGATTATCTACTTGGGTGATGCTTGCACATCAGTACCCTAAGGGTTTCTCAACCTAATACGAGATGAAAATAACTTTTAGCTTAATATTAATAATCGATAGTATGTTCAATAATAACTTGTGCGGATTACACGGTATCTAAAGAGAATCAAAGCCCTAAAACCCTAATGTTACTTATGGAACAATAAAAGTACCAAAACAACTAAAATATCTTAACTAAATATTAATTTTTCCTAATAAACATAAATACCCACTGATAAATAAAATAAATTACATTAACTACTCTCACTAAACATAATAAAAACTCCAAATAAAAAGTATAAGAATCTCTTATTTGCTCTCGACTTGTGGTCCCCACACAAGTGGTGAGGTTTGTAGACCAAGGTTTGGTATGTATGATAAGGTCTAGAAGGGTTTAGGGATGGTGTAAATGAGTAGGAAGAAGAGAAAAAGAAAGAATAATAATGCCAAAGGTCACAATGACACAAATCCAATTTATCAAACAATATATTGAACTTTATTCTTTAGGAATGAAGATTATATCACTTTACATAGGAAAGAAAAAACTCTAATTCTAATTATGTCTAAAGAATCTTAATTAACTCCAAAGCCCCTTTACAACAATATAAATTTGTTCATGGTTGTAGGCTACAGAAAGAATGTGATCAAATCCAATGAAATAATAATGCTCAATTTTTTTGCAAATTGAATTTATTTCCTAGTATATTATAAGATTGATCTTGAAAATTTGTTTAGCAACCTTCATCTTATGGATTTTGGGTTATGGCCTTATGGGCTCACCACGATTGTGATTAACTTCACTTAGAAGACTCAAACTCGTTACTTGATTAGTTTGGATGTTTGTCAAACAGTTGTGAGGCATTTGACGCAATTGGTGCAAGCTTTCATTGAAAACTAGGAAAAAAATCCAAAAATCAATAACATCAAGGGAATTAACTTGTAAGGATTGGAAATAGTGACTTGATTAGAGAGAGGGGGGAGGGAATTAGATAATGGAATATAGAGAGAATGTGGAGAGAGAGAAGAATTATATTAAAGAAATATGAGACTCGCACACCTACTATTACAAAATACAAGTATTAGTCGACTTCAATTATTTCTAACAAACTATGACATCATCTATATGATTCCATTATCTATCTATAATAGTGTAATCATCTATATGATTTCATTATCTATAATAGTGTAAGCCTATTGTGACACATTCACTTCACCACTCTGGAATAAACATAAAAGTTGGGCGAAGAATTCCAATTCATGGATCAATCTTCTGATAAAGATCTATAACATATTCCTCATTAAATAATTATACTTCTACACTACCTTCCGATTCGTCTGAAGCTTGTTATGCAATTTAATTATACAATAAAAGAAGATCAAGTTGTTTAGCTATTAGAGCAACTTGAACTTTTAGTCTTTCTTAACGCAAAGTCTCAGATCTTCCTCTGCTCTTATACCACTCAATGGATTTGGGAGTGTGAGAGGGAAAGATAATACTTTTCCGTTACCAATATGTCTTTTTAGTAGAAGGTTTAGTATTGTGCAAGATTTCAATTCTCCACTCTTTGTAAAAAAAAGTTGAAAGATGCCTATTAACTATTGTGAAACTGGACCGAAAATAGAGGTCGAATGGTTTTGTACTATTGCTAACTAAGTTACGTGGATTGGATGGAGTGTCCGATCATACAAGTTTTCTAAAGAGTGATACAGTTATTTCTCAATTTTGTCAATTTTTTACACTAAAATGTAATGTCTAGCACCCATACCCTTTTCGAGTGTCAGATGCAGATATTTTAGGGTAAAGTGAAGAGTCTATATAAAATAGGTTGCTGGCAATCTTTGAAGATTGTAACATCCTCTTGCTGCTTCCCTCCATCATTTCTCTATTTTATGACACGTACCAAATTGTCACAGACATGATTTATTTAATATAACTTGACTATACACTGGAACTGACTACCAACAAATTCTCATTCAGGGTTTTCTGAAATGTGCCTCCTGCACTGACTTGTAATGAATATTATTTTCTAGTTGTCTGTTAAGGGCTAAAGTCAAGTTGATTACTTTTTTTTAACCTCATTTTGACAAATAGAGTCTTACATTTCTGGTGGGCTTCATTTAACCAAGAGAAGTTAGAAGTAGGGACAATATCTATTATGGATATAGGCTCATTGAAGTTTGAAGAACATTGAAAAGATCCTTGCAAGTGTTTAATAATGTAATTTCTGTTAATTTGAAGAGATTATGGTGGGACTTCTCAAAACCAAGAGAAGTTAGAAGTAGGGGAATCCATATAGGACTTAGGCTCTTGGATCTTGGAAGTTTGAAGAAATATCAAGAACTTTGAAAAGATTTTGGATGTGAATAGTCATGTAATGTTTTTAACTAACTACCCAAAAGTAGAAATTCGACTCTAGAAACCCCTTGGAAGAAGCAAAGGTTCTATGAACGAGCTGGTCTGTCACTTGCCAGGCTATAAATAATTGGGTTGACCAAAAATTCTATGGGTCTCAAAAGTCCGTATCTCAACTTTGATTTTAATTTATACCCTAGCTATCATTTGACAGCTATTATTTAGTGACTTAAACATCAACTTCAATAATTTACAACTCTCACAAAATAATTTTGTATGTAAAATTTTTCTCATACAAGTAATAGTTATAATTGGATACTAATATATGTTTGGACGGGAACTTTATGATTTTTAGATGTTATGATGACATACAATCACTTTTAAAGTTTATAGTGGAAACTTCTATGCTCTTTTCAAAAAATAAAAAAAAATAGAAAAAGAAAAATGAATAAATAAATATTGAAAGTTCTACATTTTATTAAATTGGGCTGAAAAATTTTCTTCTGTTTGGAAAACTTCAATTGATACTATCATTGCAAGCCAATGCCTTGCATTTGTCTTCCTCATTTTTGTAGATAATTTCCTTGATTACTTTAATTGGAAATATTTCACATAGAATTTATGATAATTGGCTCAGGTTGGTCTGCTCTAGTATGTGAAGGAAATGGTCTTCATACATTATAAAGTGTACTGCAAATATAAGTGTTATACATAAATTCATACAGGTCTTCTGTTTATCCACCGTTTCTGATTCCAGTTATGGATCCAATTTTTCAGGAAGAAGAAGCTGACAAGTCATTGGAGGAGCTTTATACGCCCCCTTATCTGGCGCTGCAAATGGACAGAATTAAAAATAAAGGAATTTGTGTCACAGGCTGTGAAGTGTGACAGAGAGATTTCTGCACTTGATCAGGGAAAACATATGGGTTTAGATCAATTTGCAGTAGAAGGATTTGGTTCGAGATCATTGCCGTATACTTCTCAAGGACACAGAAAAAAGGTCATGAAGAGGAGGAAGCGAAAGAGAGTAGAAGACACGATTGATCCAAAATCATATATGTCAAATCACAGCCTTTTCTCCTATATTGGTATAAATCCTTGTACTTATGCAGCATGGTATCGGTGCTTTGCTCTTTTATTCCAGCCATCCTAATGTCTTGCCTCTCTGGCATATGACCTTTTGCAGGAAATAAGAGGTCTGATCCAGACGGAACTTCTATAGCTGATGATTTATGTAATTCAGGTAATAGTATGTTTACTAATCAATGCAGAAAGCTACATAAAGGTCTAAAAATCTTGAATATGCGATTGCCTTAATTTTCTTCATCTTTGTTTTTTCTCCTTGTGTTTGTGTGTTAATATTCTTCTGAGGTCAATAAAAGAGATGACATCATCTCATTGAGAGGAGTAAATATGTGGACTTATGTAATTCGAACTGAATAAAATAAGCATATCCAGTGCTAACTTATGAGGATACTAATACAACATCTCATTGACGGGTAAATATGTTCAGTCTTGATATGGTCTCATTGACACGAGTAAATATATTCAATCTTGCACAACTATAAGGAAAAAATTAGCTATCCTTTTAAGTGTTTAAGATGGTAGAGCTCATCCAGTTGTATACTTAGAATCAACTAGTTGGTTTTCTTAGGGAGGTTATAAATAAAAGAAAGTTGCTTTTCTTTGTGAAAAAGAAGCTCCATGAAAAACTCAAATGACATGATTTATTTTCTCCAACCTTCCCGCCCCCACTTGTTTTTTATTTTTGGTGTTTGTGTATAATGGATCTAGTGCCTGAATTTCCAATTCAAATGGCATAGTACATTTACGGAGTGTGTAGTTTTTGAATATGTATCGTGTATTTAAAGGATGTGTAGTATTTGAAGCTCTGACTTATAGTGCAGTAATCATTTGTTTATAACTTAGTTTTATGTTCTTCTTGTACTGATGAGTACCATCCAAGCAAAGTGATTGATAAAGTTGTATCAACTTTTACTTCTGAAAGTCCTGTTTTCTTATGGTAATATTTTTTTGTATCAACAATCAGTCCAATTTAGTCCAATCTGTTGTCCTATGTGTTTATTGCTGCCACTACCACCTCAAATTAACTAATGGCTCTTCGTAAGGGGAAAAAGGTAAAAAAAAAGCAAAAAAGATTCTTTAGACGTCAGTATGTATGTATGTTGACAAAAACAGCAAATAATTGCTAAATCCGCGACGGAGCTGCAATTGATATACTTGTCCTCTGCTAGTAAGGATGTTGGTTACATGATTGTTATTTGAGATACCCATTTGTAGTAAACAATACCACCTGTGTTGATTCACTTGGATAGCAATGCTGCTATAGGTAGGGTGCATAGTAAATATTATAATGGCAAGTTCAGATCTGTTAGTGGAAAATACTATCCTGTGAGAGACACACTTGTGCGACTGTTTAAAGTACTTACGCATTGATGCTAGATACTGGAGGAGAAAACTCTTTCACACATTTGTCTGTTTGATCAGGTCTATATTACAAAGTTACAATCCTTATTGTTATCATCATTTTGTTTACGTGTTTAAAGTGAAATGGCTTGTTTGAGCTTGAATCTAACTGCTGTTTCTTGTTTTGGAGATCAGGGCTTGCAGAACAAACTACCACTGGCCATGGTGAGTTTGGCATTAGTAGTGCTTGGTCATTTCTTGAAGATAAAGATAATTCCCTAGAGCAGATCTTTCGGAAGATTGAAATAGTGCACTCTCGTGTGCACAAGCTGAAGGCTCAACTTGATTTAGTTTTGTCCAAAAATGCCGAAAAGTTCTCTTCGTCTGAGAATTTGAGCCATCTTGTGCCATGTGATGCACAAACAAGCTCTGTACGTAGTCCTACTTTCTCTGCTTGCAATGGAGATACAATGCTGATGGGAGGTCTGTACGATCCAACTCACCAGATATCTGAGTATGATCTGGGAGATTTGGTGTTGCCTGAAAGTGCAGTTTCAAGTTTTGGAGAGGCTATTGATATTCCAGATATAATTGAAAGCACTGTGGGACTCTTGTCCTCTGCTGATGTCACTCAACATTATTCACAAATTGGAGATTCGTGTGAAGATGTAAGCCTTCTCTATGTAATTACTCTTTTTCCTTGTCCATTTACCTATTTATTTGGCAATTTCTTATATTATATGACCCAATGTTACTTCGGGTAGTGTGCTACTAATTCAAGGATTGATTTGTCAATTTGGGCAGTATGCCTGATGGGTTTGCCTTTACCTTGTAATCACTCGTTTCCAGGATTTACTTCTGTCACTATATGCATTTTGATCCTGTAGAGGGTGTTCCCTTCATATGAATTGTACTCTAGATTAATTTTGTGTACATTGTGCAATTTTCTTTTTCAATATGCAGTGTTCTGCAATAGCATTCCCTTTTGATTTTATTATTATTTTTATTTTTATAAACATGAACAATATCTGCAGATTTTGGATAACATCTTGATACACAACCAAGTAGCTGAAGCCGAGACAAATACTCTCATAAATAGCAATACTCAGCAAGAACCTGAGAAAATTGGTGAAGAAGAAGAAAGCACCATTAATCCAGTCCTTCCAACATTGGAACCCGACACCCTGCCAAAAACTGCCAATTCTCAGGAGCAAGCAACTCCGAAACCACATTTAGCCTCGGATTTCCATTTTCCCAAGAACAAAAGGAAGCGAGGGGAGCGAAAAGCTGGTATGGGCAATTGGAGCCGTCAATGCCCAGGTGAGCCCGATAGCCAGTGACTTAGATATGCTTTAGTTGTCTAACTCATTATCTAATAAAGTCGCAACTCTTGAGCATGTCAACTTTTCGAAAAATTAGGTAAGCAAGAGAGCCAAAGCTCCTCCATCACTCCTATTGCATGCATGTTGTAGTTTTACATAAATGTATTATCAAACAAATGTTGAGTACATCAATGGGGGTTTGAAGTTCAGAGAAAGTGTAGCTGTATAAAGCTAGAAAAGCTTTTGCATATCAAGTCAGTTAGAGACTGATGAACCTGTATCATCTAGAAGAGGTTTCTGGTATTTGTTGTCCTTCTCAAGACTATTCTTGTCGAAAATATTAATTTTTTGAACTGGTTAATTTACTTTCTATAACTTGGATGTAGTTAAATATATGCTCTTTTCAGTCAATCCAACTTTGTCGAGAGTTGCTGATGTTCATAGTTTATTTTTGTTCATTACAAATGTTCATAGTTTGTGCACTAAAATGATTATTGTGCTAGAATGAATTCTGTTATATTAATATATGGAAGTTCTGGTTGAGTACTGTTACTCGCATCCCCCTATCAGAAAGTGAACGTCATTACATGGGAATTGATATTTTCAAAAATAAAAGTGGCATTTTGTGAAAATAACAATTTCCTATATTGTACCAGAAAATTACAATTTAGATGGGGCTAGACAAAAGGGTGTTTCAAGGAGAAGATTGCTAATGAACCTAATATCTAAATGACTGTCTTCAAATTTGAAGTAGAAATTCTCTAGCTAAGTTGGAACTTGTCAATGACTTTGGATACTCCTTACGTCTCAAATTACTTGTCCCATCTCTCTGAAAACTTCTAATCCAGTCACCCTGATTTTCCCCTTGTATAAGGTTGATCCATTTGTCCTGTATTTTTGAGCATATTTCCCCCCCTAACCTTGTCAAAAGGTTTTTATTTATTTTATGTTTTTTATTTTTATTTTTGGGGTTTAAAGTACCTTGTCAAAATCTTGGAATGACACTTAAACTAGTTTCTGGTATCTGTATCTGTATCATTTGGAAGAGATTTCTGGTATTTGTTGTCCCTCTTGAGACTATTCTTGTTGAAAATATTATTCAAACTGGTTTATTTACTTTATATAACTTGGATGTAGTAAAACTTATGCTATTTTTGGTCGATCCAACTTTGTCAAGAATTATAGATGCTAAATGTTTATTTTTGGTCATTACAAATGTTCATAGTTTGTGCTAAAATGATAAATGTTCCAGCGTGAATTCTGTTTCATTTAGTACATGGAATTTCTGGTTGAGTACTGTCACTTGCATCCCTCCATCAGAAAGTGAACATCATAACATGGAAGTTGATACTTCTACGAGTAAAAGTGGTATTTTCGCAAATTCTTTATGTGAATATTAAATAGTTAGGGAATTTTACACTTACGTGAGAGAGTATTTATAAAAACAATAAGGACGTTTTAAGGAGAAGATTGAAGTAAAATAACATGTATATTCACTAGCCGACACTACTATACTTCACAATAAGCGCACAGATATTGTACTACCAGCTACCCACCCGCCCTATATATATACTAATATTTTAACGATTATATACACACTAATATTTAATGACTAATACATGTTTATAAATATTTTAAATACTTGTATTTATATATATCTATATATTTTGTAAACTTGTATATATAATTTAATAAATTAAAATTTTTATTATATAATTATATTATATGAATAATTAAGTAACCGGATTGCCTGCGGGGTATGTAACATTCGACGACTAGTATTAGTACTCGAACCCGACCCAGATGTGATAGTTCAAAGCCTGACCCAGTCCGACCCGTTGGCAAAAAGCCCACGATCCAAAACACGTGACGTCACGAGGTCCCTCCATGATTGAGAAATGGTGGACAAAATAATTACCATGGTCTACATTGTTAGGAAAGTGTATGAGAACCATGATTGACCAAGAATCCTATTTTATTCTCTTATTATTTGAATTTTGAATACACCCCCTTTTGCCTTTTGACCTTCAAGGCTGCATCAAAATAGATGTATAGAATTTTATTTGGAGTTAAAAGGCAGTAAAATAAATTAATCGATTTGAACTTGATTCGTATTTATTTGATTAAAAGTTTGATTTAAAATATAAATTATTTAAATATGAGTAAAATTTAAAGTTTAAAATATTACTCAAATCTCTTCAAATTATAATTTTATATTAATATTATGATTATATTCACTCGAAAAGTTCAAACTGTTTGAGCTCGATTCGAGATCGTACTCGACTCGATAGTTAAACAGGCCTTAATTAAACTTTATTTTATATTCAATAAATTTTATAAATTTATTTTGAATAATTTAATATTCAACTCGATTTGATCCGCTTCCGCCCTTATTTGGAGTATACATACGTAGCCTTTTAATTCAGTTTAGCATCAGTTAGTCTTGCTAATTGAATGCTGGAGTTTTGTGGTTTTATCCATGAATATTGTTTTCACTTTGAGAGAAGGACATGGTTCAAGATTTTTGCTGACATTCAAGGTTATATCTACAAGTGTTATTCTCTCCGTTTTACAAAAATAATCTTATTTATATAAAACGTTATTGTACAAAATATATTTTATTTTTATTAATAATAACATTAAATAACATAATATCATTAACTTTACATAGCGTTGTGCCTTCGAGAATCAGGAATCTTCAAACCTACGATAAGAACATAATTTCATTACAATACTGCTATTATTAAATTAAACATGAGAAAAAAAAATGTATCTTTAAAGTTTATAAATTTTACAAATGGAACTCTTTTGTGACTTTGTAATTAATTAGGTTTTGATTATCATCTTAATGCAAATACAGTTTCCAAATTAACAAGCAACACTATTAATAATCATTTTATGAGACTCCTAGTATTACTAGAGTCCACATCTTTTGTCTTATTCAATATCTCACATCATTTGAGACTAAAAATTTGAGATCCCCATTATGATTCGAGTTCAAATGTGCTCAATTTTTTTTTTATGCCCTTTCTAATATGTACACACACACACACACACACACACACACACACACATATATATATATATATATATTTGTACACATAAATTTCCTTCTTTTCTTTAACTATTTTTGCATAAAAGAAAGTTATAGACGTGTCTAATAACGATAAATTTAGTATTTCAATAATTTTGTCATAAAGAGTGTTTTAAATTGATGTGACATTTTTATATTTGTTAGGTACATTTCTTGTAATTGATTATGTATATCTTACTCAATAACAATTTTTTTTGTCTCAAATTTTTTGAAAAATAACATTATTTGTCTTAAAATTCATGTCTCACATAAAAAAAAATGTCGCTTAAGATAAGACTGAGGAAATGCTAGTTTGGACTAGATAACCTGATACTGCCATTCCACAAGCATAAAGGGGCAACCATTCAACAGAAAATCTACAAAACTGAATAGCAATGAGATCCTCTACTATTTCATTATATTATATTACTACTTCAAGATTAAATAAGTCTACTATTTCATGAATAAAAATTGTTGTTTCACTTTCCACATTTGGTAACAAAATAATGTAAAAAAATATATATTAACCCATCTGACTTTAATTTAAGAAAGATGGGATCCTTTCAAATCCTATTAATTATTTCAAGAAATCATATGAATAATTCAAGAATGAAACATATATACTATCACGAAAGTAAGTTCCTCGATCAATTCTTTAGCATATATATACAACTTTAAACCTTTATGATTAATGTTCATGTTACACAGGCATCCAAAACATGCTTTAAGGTGGGTTTGGTTTGCTTAATAGAAATTTGATGTAATACAAAAGTCTGCATAATATAATAGAGTTATAATATAATAATAATTAGGGTTATAAATGGTAACCGAAAATTTTATATCCATCTGTATCCGTATTCGAAAAAAAAAAATATTATTCGTATTCGAAATAAAACGGATATACCCGTATTCAATTTTAAGATATCCGTAAATAAATGAATACAAATACGGATATAGACGTATTTGTATTCGTTTAACATCTGACCGTAAATATATTCAATGGATAACGGATATCCAGTATCCGATATTCGAATTTGATCCGTACCTGAAATTCGTATTCGAATAACTTATATGTGTGTGTGTGTATATATTAATAATTTAATTATCAATCATTATATATTAAGTAAACATAATTTTTTTAAATTATATTTCTTACATATATAATAATTAATTTTTATTATCATATGAAAATTATTTTTAAAATATGTTATTTCACTTTTTTTTAAAAATAAAAAACAACAATTTTAAATTATAATATTTAAAACTAAAATAAATTTATTTAATTTTAATTAATGTATTTTTGCTATTGTAAAGTATAAAATATCTAAAATGTAGCATTTAACGAGAAAATTATATAAGATAAGAATAAAATTGTTGTTATTAGTTTATTACAAATATTTTATTTTTAAACTTACATGAGAACAAGAGTAGATGATAAATTAGTATTATCTTTCATTAAAAATGTGATTAATTTGACAGTTTTTTTCTAAGATTTTTAAATTTTGATTATTTTTATGATTAATAATAGATGATGACGTGCTTGACAAATTTTAAGTAGTGATAAGTAATTATTATTTTTTTTAATTTTTGTAAATAATTTCAATAAGTTGTTTAGGTAACTCATAAACAAATTCGGATATTCGAATAATCTATTCGTTCGAATAACATAAATAGAAACTGATATTATTCGTATTCATATATTATTTCGAATATTGAATACGCATAATATTTTTAAAATTCATCGAATATTGAATACGAATACAGACATGATATTAATTTTTCGAATATGAATACGAATACCAATGTATTCAGATTTATATATATTCGTTTACAACCTTAATGATAATAGGTTATTACGACATATTTGTTTGATTGGTTCTTGATATTTGTGTAGTAATTATAATGTTATTACATTATGTTCAAATAAATTGTATTTGATTCACTAAATTATATGATTGTATATAATGAATAAATTAAATTGTAAGTTAAAATGTCAAATTAATTATAATCATTATTATTTTATCTTTTATAATTTATTACATTATGAACGTAATAAGCTAATACATTATTTGAATGACATAATGAAAAACTTAAAAATTGATATAATAGTATTACGTTCGTAATAAGCTAATAAATTTAACAGATGAACCAAATATAATAAATATCCTATTAATATAATAATTTATTATATATCAATATAATAATTTATTATATTATAAAATTATTATATTGATTTGATGCCATCCAACCACCTAAGTACACAAACAAATGTCGCAACATATCTCGCTACAAATGCTCACAATCATATCATGGCAGACAATAGGTCATGATTGCATGGTTATATTAATTACCTTTAATACCTTAGAAAAGAAAGCATTTTATAAACTTGTTTACATGGAGCTTCAATTCCATTAAGCCTTTTGAGGGGAAGAGCTACGTATACATATAAATGGGTGGGCGCCATTGTCCCTCCAATTATTTTCTTCCAAAAATTGTACTTTTTTCTTATAATTTATTAATAGAGAGTACACCAAGTTTAATAATACAATACCCAAATTAATAAGTACTCCACTTTCTCAAGAAAAAGGAAGGAGAGGAAGAGGGCGGCAATAACTAAAGTCGTTGCTTAGTAAAATCCGTCATTGTTGAAAAATTGCTCAATTTTGAAAAGTCTGACTCCGCCACGAATGCTTTTTCTTTGACCAAGGTTCGAGCTATTACTAAAATATTAGTATTAAATAGATAAATATTAATTAAAATTTTAAGAAGATAATTATAATTATTAAATATTTATTTAAATATTAAATATTGAATTATATATTATATGTTACTTCAATTAATTATTAAGATAACCATTTAAATGAGGTGTATATTTATTTAGTTATATAACTATGAGAAAATAATTATTTTAATTTTATTTAAGTTTGTAATGGAATTCTATATAAGTATTTATATTGACGAAATTTACTTAAAATTTTAATCTGTATAAAAGTATGAAAGTCAAGTTCTAGTAAGTTTTAATTTAGTTATGATAATTAGTTAGTAATGAATTTATTATAAATTTTTAACTAATTTTAGAGTTATTATGTTTTCGAAAAATTCACATATATTATAATACAATTATTCATGTGATTTAGTATAATTTCAAGTTTTAATAAATTTGGTAATATATAGTATAGTATGTTATATTGTCTTAATTAATTACATTAAATAATGATTAAAACATTATAATTAAATTGATGAAACCACAAATAATTTTTTTTTATAAATTAATTTTTCTATCAGAGGTTGGTTGATTTTTTTTTGAATATTTTATAAATTTGGATAGTATATATTTAATTATTACAATTTTTTTATAATACTTATACTAATTTGATTAGAAAAGAAAAAGATATTTCTTTATTTTATTCCTATTAGAGATGAAAATATTTTTAAATTTGGATATTATTTAATTGATAAAAATTTGGATAGTATTTATATTAATATGAAGAGAAAAACTGAATTAAAAATTTATGAAACCAAACCAAGTTTGTGCTTTTAATTATATAATTATATAGTTGATTAGGGGCTCTTTCGTAATACACCTAAAAGCTATCATGAACTCATCACTTTGCCTGAAATTTAATTTGAATCAAGTCATTTAAATCAGTAGGAGGAATCATGCCTGCCAAAGCAAAAGGGGAGTGTACATGTTGTATAGTGTAATAAAGAAAGGAGAAAAGGTAAAGGAGGGTGCAATGCCAGCCAATCTTTGATCAGTCACATATTATTATTGTAGGCAGAAAGGATTCATCATTCGTTCTTTCTCAATTTCGTCTAGCCACATCAGATGAACTCCCTTCTTCAATCTCTTTCGATCCCAACCAATCTTTCTTACTCCCTTCAGTTCCTTTGTTCATGCAAGATCCAAAGAACTCACACAAGAGGTATGCCCCTAATACACTGTCTTTCACCCAATTATTCTAGCTATTGTGTTTACCTGGCTGACATTTGAAATGGAATAGAATAAAGCTTTTATGCAATATACTTTGAGAAATGTTCTAAATTTATCCATTTTGATCCACTGCTAAGTTAAATTGGAGCAAATGATGGTATACCATATATATATATATATATATATATATATAAACTTAGGATTTTGTAAAATGTATGATGTATTTGTACGTACTAATTCTTTACTTTGCATTGATGCTAACAATCTCATTTTTACCTTTTCCCCAAATATTTCATGATAATGGCATGTATTTTGGTAGCATGAAATTGGATTCTGTCTAAAGTAATTTTTCTTTTCTATATAATACTCTATTTGTTTTAAATTATATGACCATTATTAATTTTTAAGGGTTAATTTGAAATATTTTTAAATTCAAAATTGAGATGACTCATTAAAAAGTATGAAACAATAAAACTTGTAATGAATAATATTTTTTTAGATAATTTATAATCTTTATTATTGTAAAATTAAAAGAATTTTTGTCAATTTTGAATTTAGAAAGTCAATAATGATAATATATTTAAAAAAAAATAGAATAGTAATTAATTACATAAATTATATATTAGAAAAAAATCCTACCATATATTCAAAAAATGTTATCCTTTTTCTATTTTGACGATATTAGCATTATATGATTTTTTTTCATTCTCCTTTGAAAATGGAGGGATTTTTGACTCAGTACGTTCAAAGAAAAAGAAGATTTTTTTTTTTTGCCAAATGTACTTTTTTTTTTCTTTTTTCTTCCCCTTATATCAATAATTTATATCCCCTAAATCACTAAATAGTCCAATACTAAAATTGTCTACCCTACCGCATCAAGCAGTCTAAGATCAAGTCTCGCCTAATTAAAAACGCCTAATCCAATCCGACAGTAGCAAATTATATTTTATTATGAATATTTCAAAACACGGTATATTTTTGTTCCAAAACACGTACTCTAGCGGTACAAATTTCTCCCCTATTAATTTAAACTTGTATTGCACAAACATGAATACAACTTAATTTTATGATTTAATTACAAACAAGAGATATCCTTCTATATAAACATTTGAACATACAACCAATGCTTATGGTCAAATCTTATGAAGGCCTTGAATGGACGATCTAGAATTAACCTCTAAATTGTCTAGGATATTTACAAATATAACCAGAATTAACCTTTTAATTGTCTAGGATATTTACAAATATAATTATCATATATGTACATTATTAGAAACCATAATATGTATACTGTACAAGAAGATTATAAGAAATGTCAACTATTATAGTTAGAAGAGAGAAGTGAACAGTATGTTCTCCTTTTTTTTCAAAGTCTTGTGTGCATGTAGCATTCTATGTGAGAGGAGAACATACTATTCACTTGTTCTAGGAGTATGGAATAATTTTTTCTAAAAGAGGGTCTTGTGTGCATCTAGTAATTGATGACAAAACATAATATCTTCTTGAAAAAGCAGATGCTGTGATACTACTATCTATGTTACATGAACTCTCTAATTTGTTTTGAAGTACTGTGTTCGATACTCAACACTCAAATAAGGGTACGAGTGCTGAACACTAAAATAAATAGACAAATTATGAGGAGTACCATACGTCGGACTTTTTAAATTATTCGTGTTCGACGTGACACCCCATTCGAGTTTATGTAGCTTAGACTACACTTAAAAACAATTTGACCATTTTTAACTTTGTTTTAACTAATTTTAATTATATCTTTAAGAAAGATTTATCAACGAACTCAAATAAAACGTATTTTATACCAATTAAATGATCTAAACAAAATTATTTTTACAATATTTCATATCACAATTTTCTTTTTTTACTTTTATTTCATGTATAGGAAATTTAAATCACAAATGCCAAACTAAGTAGAAAAAGAGTTGCATAATAGCAATATGATATAGAGATGAAGAGTGAGCTTTTTTGAACATCAATATTGTTTTAACTATGATGGTCGACTGAGGAGAAAGGAATTACCAATACTAATGGGTGATGGCAAACTAGTAATTTGGCAAAAAGCTAAGTTCTTTATATTTTATTTTGTTTGTGAGAATATTAATATATTATTGGATAATTAGCTGACCAAAAAAAAAGAAGAGATACATGTGGGTGCTACCTTTTATTTTTTGAAAAGCAAAAGTAGGTGCTAAGCTTGAATAAGAAACATAGCTTCGGCCTTCGGGCTCCGTACACGGAAATTTCGACTTGCGTTCTAACAAAAAGGTTTTGGGCCTAAATAGCTCTACTTATATTGATTCTTATTGAACGGTTGGGTCCAAAGAGGTCCAATAAATAGGCTTATATTTGTAATTGGGTGGGCTTGGCTGAAATATTCCAGCCCATTAGTAGTCTGTCGTTATTGTGAATAACATTTTTCCTTTGTTTTTTGCTTCCCTATTAGTGGAGATTAATGAATATCTTTGCATTATACTCTCTTGGTTCACAAAAAAGTCTTATTTATCATTTTTTTTCTCTAAAGAAAATCAAGTTTCTAATGATGGTAAAATAAAATAACACTTCAGAGTTTATTTTCACAATTCTATTTTATGTCATTACTAGTAAATTAAACACTTGTTGAGTATGCCAATAAGGTCTTAACCTAATGGTTAAGACATATGTACTATGATCTTTTAAGTATCGGGTTTAATTTTCATTTAGGTGAATTTATTTTATTTTTATCTTATTTTTTCTTTATTTGAGAGTTTGTGGGTTAAAATTTTATAAACTAACACAATTAAACTTCAACATTGCATATATCTTTCTTACAATATATCTTTTGTAACAAAGCAATAAATCACAAAATAGTTCTTCATTCATATTGGAAGAATGCAATTTATTCTAATTAATGCATGAAAAAGTACAATTTATTCATGTTGCTCATTTCATTGCATTGCACCTACATCTTGCAATTCACATGACGTGCACATATGTTTAATGTTTTGAAGGAAACCTTGGTATCAAAGAGCAATGGAAATGGCAACTCAATGGAAAACCTTTTCCAAATCCCCTGAAATTCCCACTACAAATTCCACAGTATGGAAATCCATCCCAAAGTCCACAACAATCACCACCACCACCACCTCAAATAATAATACTCCAAACAAGCCAAAGCTGAGGAAGTGCACTTCCTTAAGCGTGGCTACCTCATTCACTAGGGTTTGTCTCTGTGCACCAATTTCATCCTACACTGAAGTTTTTCAGTCTGAAATTCCTCCTAGAAGAAGCAATAGTTATCCTAGATCAAAGCCATTTCCCTCCCCACAAGAACGAACGCCAAGTGCGAGAATTAGCATGGAAGGAAGGAGGATTTTTCGCGGAAAATCTTTGACAGATGATGTTTTGATGAGGAGGTTTGTTGTGGAAGAAGAAGCAATGATGCAGATTAAAAGGAGGAATCAGATGGAGATTATTAGGAGGAGAAATTCGAAGAGGAGGAAAAAGCTTGGGCCAAGTCCTCTAAGTAGAATGGTTTTGGCGGAGGGCGAGGACGAATGAACCGTTCTACTTTAAAAAAAATACTAGGTAACTACATGAAAGTTATCTAATTTATCTAGACAAAACTTAATAAGATTGTAGAGTACGATCCTAGTATGATTCTGTTAGATTTGTCAAAGTAAATTAGACAACTTTTGTTTAGTTACTAGCAGTACTCTTCTGCGTTTGAGAAGTAGTTCAAATGGTAAATTATTTATCCTTCTCCTTTAGCTTTTTGTGTCAATTTTAATGGCTTATGGTTTGTATCTTTTTATGGGAATTTCTTCTTTCATGTATTTAATGATATTTTTATATTTATCTTAATAATTTTAAAATTTTCAATAATACTTATTATTCAGACTGTTTGACAGTATAATTATTATTATGATGTCATCAATAATCTTATATATATTTTTTTTATTGTATGAGATTCTCACCATGAAAATGCAGGATTAAACACATGAAATTCGTCCTTAAAATCGTAATAACCGAAACTACATGACAAGCATAGAAAAAAAAGCACAAGCTTTAGGTTCCATTTTGAAGGAAGGCCCCAAAATTTTAAACATCATAAATAACTCACGTAAAAAATATCTTATAAAAATATAAGCTCTATCAATCATTTAGAGCCCATAGTCCAATTCAAATATTAAATACCTAAAAAAATTAACAGTATAAAAAAAATCTCATTTAAAAAAAAATATTTATACTCCCTCTGTCCCAAAGTAAAAGTCATTCATTGACTTTTATAGTCAAATTGAATATTTTTAAAATTAACAATTAAATATATATATTTAGATTTTTAATAAAGTAAACATTGAGATTAATACTAAATTTTATATAGTTTATAATGTTTATAAGCTTTTTACATCTATGCTAAATAATAGTAAGATATATTGATTTGAAAAATGGTCAATTTGATCATAAAAATTAATAAAGAACGTATCAAATATGGATGATCTCATTTAAAAATATTATTTTAGGTCATAAATTGTCTTAAGTCATCCCTGATGACAAGTTAGAGGATTTCAGTTGGAGGATAAAGCATAGTTCAATTAGGACAACTACCACTTTTTTTTAGGTCATTTGCTAGATGAACAGCCCTAGCTACGAATTAACCTGCCCTTGTCTGTAGTTTCTATTATTGTTTTGCGTATACGCCACCCTAAAGCATAGAACTAATTTTACACACCTGTAAAAAGTAGTTTTGGATTTAGACTAGTTGTTATGCTATCAATGTCAAATTATCAATTATACTTAGATTAGGTTGTTGACCAGTAAATACTAATTAATGTCTCCTCACCATATAAATATTTTTTCCTTTTCAAATTATTAAGATAATGGATTTTTGAAAATCAACTTAAAATATTTTAAAATTTAAAATTAAGATAATTTATTAAAAATTATGAAAAAGTAAATATTACGATGAGTACTATATTTTAAATATTTTATAATATGCATTGTTGTATCGACTAAAATTAAAATAATTTATATTAATTTTAAATTAAAAATATCTTAAGTTAATATTAAAAAAATTAATAATATTCTTATATTTTAAATCAGATGGATTATATACTTTGGGAAAAATGATTTTATATCTCCCCCTCTACTTCCAAAATTAAAAATCCAATTACTTCTTCTTTCTCTTTACAAAAAACCATAGCTTACATATTTTTAAATTTGGGAAGGGTCTCTTATCTATACTAAAAAGACCCTCTCCTAAGTATTTTTTGCACTCTTTCCGTTCTTATATTTCCTTTTGTGAGAATTTTTTACCTTTTATGGGGTTCATTTTTTTTAGTTTGATTTTTTTTTTCAATTTATGGAGCTTTCTTCTCCTAATTTGAGATTTTCCTATTCTACGAAACTTATTTTCATATTTATAATCTTTTTTGTAGAGGAGATTTAATTTGTATAAATAAGTGAAGATACATCCATTCAGATTTAGATGTGAGTTTATTATGGCAACCTTTTTTTTGTTGTTCATGTAAAAAGAACGACCAAGGACTATTTATTTTTGTATATTTTAAATATGGGTCTGTTTAATGTGTGCCCTTAGGGTACACATTAAGCCTAGAAAATAAGGAATGAAATCTATTAAATATTTTTTTTATTATATATTTACACTGAATTCAATATATGGGGTCCACTAATATATTATTTTTTTATGCATTGAATTCAGTGCAAATACGTAAACAAATAATATTATGCATTAAATTCCGTGCTTAACATGTACCCTAAGGGTACATTCTAAGAAAATCCTTTAAAAATATATATATATATATATATATTCTTTAATTTTGAATTTTGAGTTTTAATTTTAATTTGGGACTGAATTAACCTCTACTTTCATATTTTTGTAGTTTATTTATTAATGAGATTTATTTCTTATTCTTATTTAAGTACTTTCTCAAAAAAATATTTAAAAAAAAGTCAAAATAGTAAAATATTTGACAATTTGATAGCTGGGCACTTGGGCCTACATATTGCGCCTCACGTGTGCAGACGCTGGGTGCCATAATGGTACAGCTGAGCAACGAAAACGAAAGCGCATAATATGTTCTTATCCATCACCATCATAGGAACAGTTGGTGGGTGGGTGGGAAAATTGTTATTTTTACGGGTCCCTTGTCTGACAATTACATAATTTTTTCTTATTTTAATAGCATCCAAATTTTATTTTCGTATAGAAGAGATAAATATCGTAGAAGTAACAATTTTTGAAAAAGATTTATGTATAAAACTATAAATTTTGTATATATAAGCCGAAATTAAATTATTTTTATCCATATTAAAAAAATAATTTTACCTTTAATGAGTTCATTATTAAAGAAAGATTGTTATTGTTTCTAGGATTAATTATGAGAAAAAGTGTATTGTCTTGATTAATATTATTAAAAATCGAGAGAATCGGGTACTAACCGTGCTTGAAAATTTAAATATTTAATGTATAAAAATAATATGCACAAAATATAACTAGCAAATATCACAATTTTAACGATATTGTTGTGGAAATATTATATTAACAAGGTAAAAATATATAAACAAGGCAATTATTATTATTTGGACTAATTTATCAACTTGATTTTCCCACTATATTTAAATTATAACAATTTTTTTAAAACAAAATAATAATTCTAATTATCTCCATATTATCTAGCCAACATTTAAAAATTGTTAACTGTATTATGACAAGATTGTGGGTGGTATCCTCTCTTGACAAAAACTCAAGTCGATCTCCATCTTAAATTTGAGGAGGCTCTCCTTATTTAAGAGGGACTCTCTCCTATATATATATATTTTTATATTTTAATAATTTCTTTTTTTTATGGAGTTTGTTTTAACTTATTTTTTTTTATGATATGACCAGTTTTTTTTTATGAGAGAATTTTATTATAATCTCTTGGGAGATTTTATTTTCTCTAATTGAGAGATTTTTTTTCGTTCGTAATTTTTTTTTCAATACATGAATCGTTGAAGATAGATTATTCAAATTTAAGTGTGTTGTTATCATGAAAAGTGGTTCTTTCTCTATTTGTATTAAAAAACTACTTAGATATGTGTATTATGTTATTATTTTTGGAATATGACTGTTTTTAAAAAATATATCTGATGTCCACTAACTGTTGTTACAATTGATTTTTTTGTTGATTATCAGTTATTCTGTTTAAAATAATTACCCTTTCATTTTTTTATATTATAATATTTTTATCATTTGTAATATTTTATAGTCCTAATAAATTTTATTCGATTAGACTATTTGATTAAAAAATAAAAACCATCTCCATATTTTTTGTCGATTAATATTAACTCTATTTTGTTGAGTTCTTGATAACCCCAAAAGATGCATTATGGCCATTCTTATGAAAGAATTTAGTAATATGTAGGGCTTAAGATTAAAGATTATGAACACAATCAAGTGATTGCTTCACATGTCAATCATGAAACTTTTCAGAACAACAATATGCTCTTCTTTCTGGTTATCAAATTTGACTGAGATCTCACGGCTAGCTCCATATCTGTTTGAGTGTCAATTGAGGCCTATCTCATTAACAAAACACGGAATTTAATCTATATTTATTTATATTTATATTATAAATCGGCTCTCCTGAGCCGCTGATATCCACGGCGTAATAATATTACACTTTTTTTTTTTTTTTGC
The DNA here is from genome assembly GCA_947179155.2 of Hedera helix. Classification (NCBI taxonomy): domain Eukaryota; kingdom Viridiplantae; phylum Streptophyta; class Magnoliopsida; order Apiales; family Araliaceae; genus Hedera; species Hedera helix. The sequence continues at coordinate 27,069,988 of OX359279.1, forward strand.
TTTTATCTTTACAACTTTAATTATATTATTTTATTGTCTTTTTTATATTATTTTATTTAATCCTTTAAATTTTATAAAAAAATATACAACACGTGCGACACTTAGTCCTGGTATGAATTAACAACATGCATCAAATTTGGAGAATATTCTATTTAGTCATAATTGAGCCTTTAGTGGACAACCTGCCCTCACGTAACTTTATTAATTGGGTAACAGGGGTGGTAATTTTTTCTTTTTTGAATATATTAGTATATATATAGTGAGTGGTTATTATAATAGGAGGTTATGAATATTTAATTCGAATAGATCAGATGTTATGAATAATTATCAATTATGTGGGGGATTTTTGACAAAATAAAAAAGAGAGAGGCATATAATGTATTGCTTTCTATTTACGATCAGTTTGCATGCATACAAATTCAAATTTCTTTGTACCATTTCTTGTTCCAATTAAAGTCCACATGATGTATTACTTTCTACGTAGTCTTTAGTGAATTACAAAATTTAATATAAATAAATAAATAAGAAATTAAGTGATCAATGCATGAAAATGTGACAAATGAAACAAAGAAGGAGGCAACAAAAATATTATACTCGTTTAACGCGAAGGAGTTAAAGAAAGGGGAAAAAAAAAGTTTAGATAGGTAATTATGCAATAAATTAAAATAAATTGAATGCAATAAATACATAGATTTAAAGGGAAAATAACATGCAAGTGTTATCTTCCCCAGATAAATTGAGGCGTCAAATTGTCCCATAATAATATTCTAGATCACAGATGATAAGGTTTGTATAGCATATATTTTTGTTTTGAATGTCTCCACCACTACGTAGGGATATTAAGACAACTAGTATAAATTATTGTAAAATTATTATTCTTAACAATATTAAGTAAACTCGCACTTTATGAGTGATAATACAAGTTTCATAATTAAAAAGAAAATAAAGTCTCATAATAAATAAAAAATAATGTTCTATAATAATAATAATAATAATTTTTAATAAAAATCAAAACTAATTCCTAATAATTTTAGAGTCTCATCTTAATCATTAAGCTAAGACATCATTAACGAATGTTATGTATATGGATAGATAAGTGAGAGACGAGACTGTTAAAAGATATTTCACAAAAGTTTTATATTGTAGTGGGTCTCCGGTAGTTCAAGAATCCAACTTTGTAAATGTACTGTGTTACATTATGTACACAAAATAATTTCATACGTTTTTTATTTCATAAAACGAGGAACTCCATTTCTCTATTTTAATATGGATTAAAAAATATTTCCAAAAATTATTTAAGATATCCAAGGGTGGACCCTAATATATTTGACCATTTGGATATATATATATATGGAGAATGATTCATAGTAAATGATTGTTATGAACACTATTCTAATAAATATATCTTACACCTTCTATAGTTAGATTTAACTGTCCAAAATGGAGACTTCTTTACACATGCCGCTTGAAGGAGTGGCGGTAGGCTTGAGGCGCCGCTACTCTTTTCGACAACAGACCTAATAAGCCTAACTGCTATTTCTTTTGGCGACAATTGGCAGCACGCATCGTGAGATAGGTATCGGCAACTAATGGCAGCCATTGACAAGCATTAGTAACCTTCGGCAGCTAACAACAACCAACGACAAACATCAACATCTAGCAGCTAATAACATGCGACGCTTGGCACCCAAGCCGCTACTCCTTATAGTGACATGATTGATTGCCTAAACCGTTCCTCCTTCTAGCGGCTTAATGACGCATTAAGGGGTAAAATCAAATTTTCACATCCCACCCCTCCAGAAGATATTAGATATTTATCATCTTACATTTTTATTCTATTTGCGCCTCCATTTTCGCAGTAGTTGTAAAATTCTAGCTTTGGTGACATCCTTACAAAATTAAGCACACTAATTGGTTATTTGTTTATAATTTTGGTAAGTTAATGAGTGGTAATTATACCAACGAATGTGACACTTTTAAACTTAGTATTATGTTATCTTTACGTAATTTTAGTGCATTTTATTTGTTTTTTATGTTATTTTGTAAAAAAATGCAAATAAGTGACAAACCAATTTTTTTTAAAGAAGTAATGGCATTTTGGCACTTAAGATGAAGTTGAAAGCTAGGACTTTCAGATTACATTGAATTTGGAAGTCGGGCAGCTTCCAAAGCAGAAAGTTTGTCAAGCCTGTTTTGCAGCTGAGTCAATTTTTGGTGATTCCTAGTAGGGTTGGATGCTTTAAAGCCTAGTTTTGATGGGGAACTATAAATAAAAGACTTAGAAACTTTAGAGAGGATATTTCAGGAGGATTAGTGAGTACAATTGAAGACTTGGAATATCAAGGAACCACTCAAGGAGATCAAGACGGAGGATTAGAAAGACAAGAAATTCCGTTAGAGTCTTTTCTCTCTCTTTATTTTCTCACTTTTATAATCTAAGATGATGACTTATTTGATGTTTCTAGTTTTTGATGCCATCATGAACTAATTTATCAATTAAGACTATAATTGAACATTTTACTAGCATGAATTAAATATCTATTATTTTTTTATTATTGATTCATATGGAGTTGTCTATTATATTTTATGCATAATCGATTATTTGTTTGGCCAACAATTAGTGAGATACCTTAGATGAATTCAGAAGATGAAATATAGGGTTAGATCTAAATGTGATAACATGTATTCTTAGTTATTTGGTGAGTTGAATAACTAGGGTTATGTATAGAATATAAGTATATCTATACACTGCATGCAACTTGTTTGAGAATTGGTGTTTAATGAGTTTGTTTATCTTATTTTGCATAGGAATGTAGCAGTATTAATTGAAATAAATATTTTTATATGATCATTGAAAAAGTTCTAATAAATACTTGTGTATTCCTGTTAACAACTCTGCTGGGTTTAATAATTGCAAATATAGAGAATAGATTCGTGTGATGTAATTGAGAATATTGTAGTCTTAAGCCTTAAATATATGGTTTTCAATCTTTGTGTTAATTTTCAGTTTTAGTTTTAATTTAATTATAATCATACTAAAAACTTGGAATTGTTTAAATAAAATTGAATTGATATAAAACTAGTAGTTAAAATTTATTTGGCATAGATCTTTGTGGGTTCGACACTTTATATTTACTCTATATTATTTGTTGATCGAGTATACTTACGCGTAATTGTCAGTATCTGAAATCGGACAACATAAGTCTTTTTCAATGACTTTAATGCCTGCTGCAAATAAGGCTGCAAATCGAACCAAACAGTTCGGGCTCGATTTGGACTAGACTCGAAAAAATGTGAGTGAGACTTGAATTCGTTAATAATATGATTCAAATCTGAGCACAAAAAATAGTTCGAATAAAAATACGAGTAAAATCTAAATAAGGTTATACTTGACTCGTTTAAGATTCAAACTACTCGAATTTGTAATCATGATCCGATACATGATCGATTGCTACATATTCGAATAGATACTCGATACATTTTTTTATAATATATACACAATTAAACAAAATTTAAATAATTAGTTATTATTATTTTTTATTTGTAATTTTAATTATACTTTTATATATTTAAAGTGTAATTATAATTATATTTTTTCATTTTTAAGTAAAATAATAAGTTCAATTAATAATTATATGTATTATAAAACTAGTTACTATGTGAAAACTCGAATTCGAGCTTGAATTTAAAGTTCGCGAGTAGTTTGAATATAATTCGATCTGAGTCAAATCAAATTCGAGTAACAAAAATTCGAGTCGAGCCGAATCTGAGTAAAAATTTTCAAATATAATTCGAATCCGAGTACGAATTTAACCTTATGAGTCAAATTTGAACAGTTCAAAATTCGAATCGATTCGACTCGTTTGCAGCCTTAGCTGTAAATATATTTTTATCTAGTTCTTTTGAATCGCTTGCTGGTTTAGATTGTACAAATGTATCTGAGTTTGTTAATGAGGATAAAAGTAGTAAAATTGAAATGATTGCATTTGTTGGTCAATTGTTTTCTAAGTTGGAAGAGGTTGAAATTTTTTATAGAGCTCATGCACACAAAAATAGACTTGAGATTAGAATTGCTAAAAGTCATAATTATGTTCATAGTGATGATTTGTCCTCTAGGTTATATGAATGTAAAAAAGCCGATAGACAGACCAACTATTTTAAATAGTTTACCAAATAATGTCTTAATGATAAAATAATGAGGCAAAAAAAAATGTATATGACATATATTATCTAAAGCTAGAATGTTTGTTGTGCATAGTAAGAAAGAAGATCACTAGTGTATTTTTACCCTTGAGTTGAATCATAATCATCAATTAGTGACACCTATCAAAGTAGATTTGATTGAAACACAAAGGAATATTATTTCTGTGGCAAGACAATTAATTAACACTTTAAATAAGGCTGGTATTGGACCTAACAGGATGATGAACATTCTGAGCATAATGGGTGGTGAGATGCAAAATGTAAGTTGTAGTGATAAAGATATTCAAAAAGCAGTTAGGGATTTAAGGCGTGATTCGGAGGATGAAAATGATACATAAGCTCCAGTCAATTATTTAAAAAAAATTGAATTTAGAAGTACGAATAAATTTTTTTTCGTGTCAAACTAGGTGATAACAATCGCATACCGTGTATTTTATGAGTAGACCCTCGATCAAGATTAATGTATCAACAATTCGGAGATGTTGTGATATTTGACATTAAGTGTAGGACAAATAGGTATGACATGCCATTTGTTTCATTTATCGAGGTTAACCACCATTATCACTTTATTGTGTTTGAATTTTCACTTTTAAGTGATGAGATAGAGGAAACTATCTTGGCTCGAAGTCATGGACTATAGAACACCTGCAACCATCATCATTAACCAAGATAAAGTCATGATAAACATTATTGCTAGGGTGTAAGACCCCGAATTTTATGAAATACAAAATTTAATTTTTCTTCATATAGATATTTTTTTTAAACAGTAAGTGGTTAAATCGATAAAGTTAAAAGTTAAGGATGTTATGTGCAAATTTTATTTTGTCGGACAATATTCGCTTTGTCGGGGAATATTCGTTTGGTCGGGGAATATTCGTGCCGTACGACGGCGCCGAAATAATAAATTATTGGTGGACCCCACAACGGAATATTTGTCGGATATAGAAAACGACAGAAGTAACCTTTTTAAATAAAAATAGTCAACGGAACTGTTAAAATACCGGTGATAAAAGAATGGTAGCATACGGTAGTTTATGGTATTTTCTGTAGCACACGGTACTCTACAGTAACACACGATATTGCATAGTGTCTCATATTATTGGTCTGATAATTGACACCGTAACTGTTACGCATCATTTCATCGATAATTGTCACTGCATAATATTTTATATTATCAATTCAATAATTGTTGTTACACAGTATTTTGCATTATTGATTTAATAATTGTCATTACACTGTATTTTATATCATTGAGTCAATAATTGTTGTTGCACTGTTTTTAAAATTATTGAACCTAATAATTGTCACAGTAACATATGCACAGTAATTCACATTATTGAATCAATAATTGTCATTACACAGTAACGTATGCTTTATTTTACATTATTGTTATCTCTATTATGATGTTATTTAAACAGTTGTATTTCATTAATTTATTGACTTGATATCTAAGAGCTAACTATACTGTATTTATAACAATTAGTCATAATAATTGAATTGATAAAGTTATTTGTTTATAATATAAAGTTAGGTGATTATTAGGTGATATGAAATGAATGGTGTAGATTAAAGTGTGAATTATTGTTGAATAATTGAATTGATTTGTTTATAATATAAAGTTAGGTGATTATTAGGTGATATGAAATGAATGGTGTAGATTAAAGTGTGAATTATTGTTGAATAATTAAATTGATTTGTTTATAATATAAAGTTAGGTGATTATTAGGTGATATGAAATGAATGGTGTAGATTAAAGATAATATAATATTTGAAATGAATGGTGTAGATTAAAAGGTGATCTTTAAATGAATGGTTTAGATTAAATGAATGATAAGATTTTTGGCTATAAATAGAAGCCTTAACTTAAGGATTTTTCATAAACTTCCTTACTTGTTCTTTCTTTCTCTCTCTAAATACTTCTTGTGAAAGTTCTCTCTAAGTGTGCTTAAGTCATCTTGAGTATTTGTGAAGATCTATAAGTATACGTGTACTGTTCAAGTTAATCAACCTCATTTAAATCAATATCCAGTCACGTGTTGAGGTAAGGGATACCATCTTTTTCATCTTCCATTATTCAAACATACTATGGTAAGGGATTATCATTATTTGATTCTCGATAATAATATTGTTTCTTCCTTACTCATAAGACGTGCCTTTTATTTCCATGTATTAAATTGTGGGAATAACCTTACGGAGCGGATTGCCGCCTGTTGGTGAATAACCTTTCGTATTCATTCATTATTAATCTCTGAGAATAACCTTACGGAGCGGATTGCCGCCTGTTTGGTGAATAACTCTTTGTACTCAAATTCTATTAAATTGTGGGAATAACCTTACGGAGCGGATTGCCGCCTGTTGGTGAATAACCTTTCGTATTCATTCATTATTAATCTCTGAGAATAACCTTACGGAGCGGATTGCCGCCTGTTTGGTGAATAACTCTTTGTACTCAAATTCTATTAAATTGTGGGAATAACCTTACGGAGCGGATTGCCGCCTGTTGGTGAATAACCCTTGTATTAATTTCCTTCACCTTTTGTTAATCAAACCTGCTACGGTAAGGGATATTATTTTCTTTCATACTCCTAAATCGAAATTTATTATGGAACTATTGCTTCTATAATTCCTGAAAATATTATATGTTCCATAATAGTTGAACTTCATTATTTCAACTGAACCTTCCTATTTACGTGAACCTTTCTATTGAATTGTAACCGTTATTCTGAACTGTGGATCTTGAATTTCACTCCACATCATGTTGACAATTTGGACATTATTTGAATATGTACAAAGTAAACTTCCAATACTTATTGTTATCCTATTTCTTCTGTTCATCATTTATATCATTCTAATCATCCAAAAATCAAGCTGTTGTGAATATCTGTGGCCGGGGGCACAGATGTGATATATTTGTTGAACAGATGATAGGTTAAAGGCGATATAATAGGTTAAAGGCGATACATCTGTTCGGTGTCTTTTATGGCACGTGGTGAATGTTCTCTTTGGCCCGTAGTGCAAAGATGAACTGTTGTTTGGTATGATTATGACCAAAGGCTGAATCTGGTATAATCATGACCGTTGGTGTTATATTGAATGTCTTTGGCCCGTAGTGCAAAGATGAACTGTTGATCTGCATGATTATGATCAGGAACTGTGAATTTGTATTATCTTGACTAATGAAATTTCAGATGATAAAAGTTGATGATGTTTTTCCTAAAAAGAGAACCGAGTGGACATTATAGTCTGCATTATTCTTCTAATAGATTACTCATTCCGCTGCTATTATTGATCTGAACGTTGTTTAAGAATTTAACTGCAGTTTTTGATATAAACCTTGTAGTCTATTGTATTCTATCAAGAACTCAGCTGTTGAAGACTAATGATAATTTATTCGTCATTATCTTAGTCATGATATTCTTTACTGGGCTATTTGAGCTCACCCTTTCTTTTGTTCCATTGTTTTTCAACAGGAGATGAAAACATAACAGGGTCTAGCCGGGGAATGGAGTGAGGGTCCGAGGAATAGTTATCATAGTCTTCACGTTTTGTAAAATAGTGTGGCAATAATAGTGAAGACTTAGTTGTGTATTATTATACACTGTATTGTTGTACGTTGTGCTTTGTTGTAATAATTTTGTTGTAGTCTTTTGACGACTCAAGTTTGGGCTGTGTGGGCCCAGATTTGGGGGCGTCACAGTTGGCATCAGAGCTTAGGGATATGGTCTTTAATGGAGATCTGGGGTTAGAACTAGGAGGGGAGAGACGAATAGAATCAATCACTAGTGTGTCCTACCTAAATTAGATTTATTTTTATCTAATGAATCGATTTGAATGTAGGAACATGAAGAGATGAGTCAGTTTATTTGAACTAACATTTATTTTGTGACCACAGTTAATTATGGCATCTGGAAATCAGGAGGTTAACTATGAAATTACCGAAACAAATGTAGCTGCAAAACAAGAGGGGACGAATAATCTTCTTACAAACTCAGAGTTGAATCATTTGCCTAAGGCAAAAATTATGCGTGTTCTATCCAGTAAGGATGAAGGTGAAAGCTCTGCTACAGTCGTTCCAGATCCATTCTTAGAAGCAATTAAAGGAAGTAACGAACTTGCGGAAATTATTGCCTTTAATTTACTCACTATTTGGGAGAGTGATATCACATGGTTATGCTCTATAACAAAGGATCAGAATATATGGACTTTTCATATTAGTCTTTGGGATTTATGGTGTTCCAGCTATGATTTTCAAGATTATTTAAAAATGATGTTTCTATACTTTTGGGCGTTACAATTTAGTGGAATTCAGGTTAAGTTAGTCACTATCGTGGAAACTGCAGTCTATCGAAAATACTATTTTAATGGAAATCATTGGTACCTTACTACTGATGAAGTTGATGAACCCGAGAAACAGTTTGCTAGAAAATTATTCAGTGGTATTCCCATGGTTGAAATACGTGAAGATCCGAATGAAGTATTCGGGATTCGATTTGACGATAACAGTCAAGAAACCGAATGAGGTGATAACCGGTAAGCTATTCATAAATTCTCGTGAAGTCTATGCCATATTAGATACTGACTCTATCCACTCTTTTATCTCACCTATATGTACTCAACGTTTAAATTTGACTATTGAAAACTTAAATCTTGTTTTATCAGTTGAAACCTCATTGGGAGAAATACCTATTACATTTACTATCTATAAATCTTGCCTAGTTCAAATCAACAACCTCACATTACCTGTTGACCTTATTTCTTTGGAGATGCGTGAATTTGATGTGATTTTAGGAATTGATTGGTTGACTACCCATCATGCTAAAATTGATTGTTTTCATAAGATTATTAGTTTTCATATTCCTAATCAACCTGTCATGCAAATTCAAGCAACTAAACCATTGAAATCTATAACTGTTATTTCTAGCCATAAAGCCATTCGTTTATTGAAAAACGGATGTCAAGCCTTTTTAGCTCATGTCACTGATTTGAACAAAAACACGTCAAACTTGAATGATATTCTCATTGTTAATGAGTTTCCTGACGTTTTTTCTGAGGAACTTTCTGGCTTACCCCAAACCGTGAAATTGAATTCTGTATCGATCTTGAACCCGGCACTAAGCCCATTTTTAAAGTCCCATACCAAATGGCTCCCATAGAACACCAAGAGTTGAAAGTTTAATTACTAGATATCGGTATCATTCATTCTAGTACAAAACTTATATCGAGCGAGGAATGCGAGAAGAGTTTTCAAGAACTCAAGAGGAGACTTGTTTCAGCTCCTGTTCTGACCATACCATCAGGATCAGGAGAATTTGTTATCTACAGCGATGCTTCTGGCAAAGGTCTAGGCTGTGTCCTTATGCAACATGGAAAGGTTATAGCCTACGCCTCTCGACAACTCAAAGATTATGAGAAAAATTATCCTACTCATGATCTAGAGTTGGCAGCAGTCGTTTTCGCGTTGAAGATCTGGAGACACTACTTGTACGGAGAAAAAGTGGATATCTATACGGATCATAAAAGTCTCAAGTATTTCTTCACCCAGAAGGAACTCAACATGCGACAACGACGTTGGCTTGAGCTATTAAAGGATTATGACCACACAATCCAGTATCACCCGGGAAAGGCGAACGTTGTAGCTGACGCTTTGAGCAGAAAATCTTATGCAAGTACAAGTGCACTGCTGACAACACAAAAGTGTATTTTGTACGACTTGCAAAAGATGGAGATAGAGCTAAAGACACCAGGGACCCACTCGAAGATTGCTCACGTGCGAGTAGAACCAACTTTAATCGATAAAATTAAAGCTGCTCAAGCTACCGATCCGGAACTGATAAACATGATAAAGAAAGTACAAGAAGGTGCCATTCCCGAAGCAAGAATCGACGAGAAAGGAATACTTCGAGTCAACTCTCGACTCTGTGTTCCTAACGATCCTGAATTAAAGCATAAAATCATGATGGAGGCACACAACACGCCGTTTGCAATCCACCCAGGAGGTACCAAGATGTATCGAGATCTTCGACATACATTTTGGTGGAACAATATGAAAAGAGAGATTGCAGAGTTTATCTCAAGGTGCCTAACTTGTCAACGTGTCAAGGCAGAGCATCAAGTTCCTAAAGGTCTATTACAATCACTTGAAGTTCCCGAATGGAAGTGGGAACACATCAATATGGACTTCGTGACGGGTCTTCCAAAAGTTTCTCAAGGCTTAGATGCAATTTGGGTGATCGTAGATAGATTGACCAAATCTGCTCATTTCTTGCCTATACGAGAAAACTTTTCACTTGAACGTCTTGCCGTTATGTACATAAATGAGATCGTGAGATTGCATGGCATGCCAGTTTCCATAGTTTCTGATCGAGATCCTAGATTCACTTCACGCTTTTGGATCAGTCTACAAAAAGCTATGGACACTGAACTACGTTTTAGTTCTGCATACCATCCTCAAACGGACGGACAATCGGAAAGGACGATCCAGACCCTCGAAGATCTTTTGAGACTTTGTGTATTAGACTTCAAAGGAAGTTGGGATAAGTACTTGTCATTGGTGGAATTTTCTTACAACAACAGTTACCAAGCAAGCATAGGCATGGCTCCATTCGAGGCTTTGTATGGAAGGAAGTGTCGCTCTCCAATATGTTGGAATGAGGTAGGAGAAGCAAAATTGTTGGGACCCGAGTTGGTACGCTTGACGACCGAAAAGATCCAAATGATCCGACAACGAATACAGACCGCACAAGAACGACAAAAGAGTTATGCTGATCTTCATCGGAGAGACGAAAGTTTCAACGTCGGAGATCATGTATTCTTACGTGTTTCTCCATGGAAAGGGGTTACGAGATTCGGAAAGAGAGCAAAGCTTAACCCTCGATTTATTGGCCCATTTGAAATCCTCGATCGAATAGGAACCGTAGCCTACAGACTAACCCTACCACCAAGTATGTCTCGCATCCATAACGTTTTTCACATATCTATGTTACGTAAATATGTGAAGGACCCAAACCACGTCATTGAGTTAGAACCAGACGTTATAGCAGAGGATTTAACATACGAGGAGGTACCTGTTAAGATCCTGGATAAGAAGGAGCAGATCCTACGCTCAAAGGTTATACCTCAAGTTAAGGTTTTATGGAGGAACCAAGATACTGAGGAAATGACCTGGGAGCTAGAATCTGAGATGAAATCTAAGTATCCTTACCTCTTCGATATGTCAGGTACGTCAATTTCGGGGACGAAATTTCATAAGGAGGGGAGGTTGTAAGACCCCGAATTTTATGAAATACAAAATTTAATTTTTCTTCATATAGATATTTTTTTTAAACAGTAAGTGGTTAAATCGATAAAGTTAAAAGTTAAGGATGTTATGTGCAAATTTTATTTTGTCGGACAATATTCGCTTTGTCGGGGAATATTCGTTTGGTCGGGGAATATTCGTGCCGTACGACGGCGCCGAAATAATAAATTATTGGTGGACCCCACAACGGAATATTTGTCGGATATAGAAAACGACAGAAGTAACCTTTTTAAATAAAAATAGTCAACGGAACTGTTAAAATACCGGTGATAAAAGAATGGTAGCATACGGTAGTTTATGGTATTTTCTGTAGCACACGGTACTCTACAGTAACACACGATATTGCATAGTGTCTCATATTATTGGTCTGATAATTGACACCGTAACTGTTACGCATCATTTCATCGATAATTGTCACTGCATAATATTTTATATTATCAATTCAATAATTGTTGTTACACAGTATTTTGCATTATTGATTTAATAATTGTCATTACACTGTATTTTATATCATTGAGTCAATAATTGTTGTTGCACTGTTTTTAAAATTATTGAACCTAATAATTGTCACAGTAACATATGCACAGTAATTCACATTATTGAATCAATAATTGTCATTACACAGTAACGTATGCTTTATTTTACATTATTGTTATCTCTATTATGATGTTATTTAAACAGTTGTATTTCATTAATTTATTGACTTGATATCTAAGAGCTAACTATACTGTATTTATAACAATTAGTCATAATAATTGAATTGATAAAGTTATTTGTTTATAATATAAAGTTAGGTGATTATTAGGTGATATGAAATGAATGGTGTAGATTAAAGTGTGAATTATTGTTGAATAATTGAATTGATTTGTTTATAATATAAAGTTAGGTGATTATTAGGTGATATGAAATGAATGGTGTAGATTAAAGTGTGAATTATTGTTGAATAATTAAATTGATTTGTTTATAATATAAAGTTAGGTGATTATTAGGTGATATGAAATGAATGGTGTAGATTAAAGATAATATAATATTTGAAATGGATGGTGTAGATTAAAAGGTGATCTTTAAATGAATGGTTTAGATTAAATGAATGATAAGATTTTTGGCTATAAATAGAAGCCTTAACTTAAGGATTTTTCATAAACTTCCTTACTTGTTCTTTCTTTCTCTCTCTAAATACTTCTTGTGAAAGTTCTCTCTAAGTGTGCTTAAGTCATCTTGAGTATTTGTGAAGATCTATAAGTATACGTGTACTGTTCAAGTTAATCAACCTCATTTAAATCAATATCCAGTCACGTGTTGAGGTAAGGGATACCATCTTTTTCATCTTCCATTATTCAAACATACTATGGTAAGGGATTATCATTATTTGATTCTCGATAATAATATTGTTTCTTCCTTACTCATAAGACGTGCCTTTTATTTCCATGTATTAAATTGTGGGAATAACCTTACGGAGCGGATTGCCGCCTGTTGGTGAATAACCTTTCGTATTCATTCATTATTAATCTCTGAGAATAACCTTACGGAGCGGATTGCCGCCTGTTTGGTGAATAACTCTTTGTACTCAAATTCTATTAAATTGTGGGAATAACCTTACGGAGCGGATTGCCGCCTGTTGGTGAATAACCTTTCGTATTCATTCATTATTAATCTCTGAGAATAACCTTACGGAGCGGATTGCCGCCTGTTTGGTGAATAACTCTTTGTACTCAAATTCTATTAAATTGTGGGAATAACCTTACGGAGCGGATTGCCGCCTGTTGGTGAATAACCCTTGTATTAATTTCCTTCACCTTTTGTTAATCAAACCTGCTACGGTAAGGGATATTATTTTCTTTCATACTCCTAAATCGAAATTTATTATGGAACTATTGCTTCTATAATTCCTGAAAATATTATATGTTCCATAATAGTTGAACTTCATTATTTCAACTGAACCTTCCTATTTACGTGAACCTTTCTATTGAATTGTAACCGTTATTCTGAACTGTGGATCTTGAATTTCACTCCACATCATGTTGACAATTTGGACATTATTTGAATATGTACAAAGTAAACTTCCAATACTTATTGTTATCCTATTTCTTCTGTTCATCATTTATATCATTCTAATCATCCAAAAATCAAGCTGTTGTGAATATCTGTGGCCGGGGGCACAGATGTGATATATTTGTTGAACAGATGATAGGTTAAAGGCGATATAATAGGTTAAAGGCGATACATCTGTTCGGTGTCTTTTATGGCACGTGGTGAATGTTCTCTTTGGCCCGTAGTGCAAAGATGAACTGTTGTTTGGTATGATTATGACCAAAGGCTGAATCTGGTATAATCATGACCGTTGGTGTTATATTGAATGTCTTTGGCCCGTAGTGCAAAGATGAACTGTTGATCTGCATGATTATGATCAGGAACTGTGAATTTGTATTATCTTGACTAATGAAATTTCAGATGATAAAAGTTGATGATGTTTTTCCTAAAAAGAGAACCGAGTGGACATTATAGTCTGCATTATTCTTCTAATAGATTACTCATTCCGCTGCTATTATTGATCTGAACGTTGTTTAAGAATTTAACTGCAGTTTTTGATATAAACCTTGTAGTCTATTGTATTCTATCAAGAACTCAGCTGTTGAAGACTAATGATAATTTATTCGTCATTATCTTAGTCATGATATTCTTTACTGGGCTATTTGAGCTCACCCTTTCTTTTGTTCCATTGTTTTTCAACAGGAGATGAAAACATAACAGGGTCTAGCCGGGGAATGGAGTGAGGGTCCGAGGAATAGTTATCATAGTCTTCACGTTTTGTAAAATAGTGTGGCAATAATAGTGAAGACTTAGTTGTGTATTATTATACACTGTATTGTTGTACGTTGTGCTTTGTTGTAATAATTTTGTTGTAGTCTTTTGACGACTCAAGTTTGGGCTGTGTGGGCCCAGATTTGGGGGCGTCACATAGGGTACTCTCTTCTTCCACTCATCATGTACTGTGTTCTTGTCATATTAATAATAAATTTCCAGAGAAGTTGTGTCATATTTATTTTGAACACCCATCATGTAAATCAAATTTTAACAATTTTGTTTATAATTCAATGTCCATTGGCGAGTTTGAGAAGTGTTGAGATATCGTAACGAGGGATTGTAAGTTGTATACAATGAGTGGCTCAAAAGTTTGTATGATATAAAGGAGAAATGGATACAAGCATATACTAAGAGATATTTTGTCGCTGGAATGACAACCACTGAAATAAGCGAAGGCATGAATAATTGTTTTGATAAATATGTGAGTGCTTTAACATGTATCAAATAATTTATAGTCAAAGCTTAAAAGGTTATTTAGAAATAATTTATTAGGGAGAGAAAGGCTGACTATATAATAGCCCATCAGAAATGGAGTATGGTATGCAGATCGTCTTTGGAAGTGCATGCTACGAAATTGTATACAAAAGAGATGTTTAGACATTTTCAACTTCAACTTCTAGATTCTATTAAGTATAACATTCACAAAAGTAAGTGAACCGCGCGTTATTGACATAAAGGTCTATGTAGTGTACATGACATATGCAATTGAAGACGGTAGGAGATATCATAAGGTTGATAACAATGGTTATGCAAGGTCGGTAACATGTACTTGCCAACTATTTTCACATCTCAATCAAATTTGTAGGCACATTCTGAGATATTTCATGTTCAAAAGTATTTCATAGATACCTGAAGACGTGATCGTTTCTCGATAGACAAGAGATGCTAACAAGAGTAATTGGTGAAAGAAGTAATAGTTTCTCCAATGGCTATTGATTTTGAACACACTTAAGCAATGCAGTACAATCATTTGATGAATGATTTTCATGAGTTAACTATTAAAGGTGCTTACTCTGTTTAAGGTTACAAGACTGTTCTAAAACTTAATACAAGAGAAAAACTCCTTATTGATCAATATGACCCATATGAGAACATTACTAATGTAGCAAATGATGAAATTGAATGCGTACTAAAAAATACAACTCAAGAGATGTTAATGGATGATGATGATGATGAAGATGAAGAGGTACGTTGAAGCGGAAGAGGAGGAGTTATTATCATTGATTACCTGTCAAACAAAGGGCTGGAAAAAAATTCTATATTCAAGAATGCCCTTGAAAACATTGTGGGTGATAAGCCTTACCGAAAATGTACAATTTATGGATTCGAAACTGACAATGATAAGTACAATCATTGTAAAGTCTTAGGACTCGTCGAACTTAAAAAATAAGAAAGTGTTATTTTTAATTTTTGGAAATTATGTACGTTTATACCGTTAGATGCGGTTTAAATTTAAAAGTGAAACATTGGCTTTTCTTTTTGTTACTTTAACTTATTTTAAGGGTAAAAAAGAAAATCAAAGTAAGTTGTGCAACGTGCGCTTGGGTAACGCATTTAAGCAGCTTGCGCCTAGGCAGCGCCCACTTGCTGCTAATCCTTCTAACGACAATATCATTAAAAAATTACACAAGTCCCTTGTCGCTAGTAGGACTAGCGACAATATCAGGATTTTTTTATTTTTTTTAGCATGTTCTGTTTACATTTCATACTACCATATAACCTGTTCACATAACTTGTTACCAATCCAAACACAATAGTAATATTTCAACATGATTGCCATACAATTTGACATCATTGATAAAACCTGTTTCATAATGCATTTAGTGTACATAAACAAACAACTAAATTAGATGATTTATAACCATTAATATGATTGATAGCTAAAAAAAGTATAATTCACATGATTGAAAAAAAATACAATCTTATAATATTAAAAAATATATTCAAATACAATCAACGTGTCAAAATACTGTCTACAAGCTAATTGCATGGAGTTCAATAAATTGTCAAGAATGTCTCTAGCCTGACATTTATATAATTCATGATATATCCTATATCTAAATACGGTTACATCCTGGGCTAACCATCTTGATTTTGTAATGTCAATATCGCCCCGTACGTAATAGTCGACATACTTGCAGATAAAAATTTCACAATCAAAATGATTATCTTGCATCGGTCACTCTGTTACAACTTCGACCTTTGGAGCTATCTTGGGTCAATTATCCATTGGATTACTAATACATAATGTCAATGGTATCAATTGTGCCTACAATAAATGTTGGGTCAGATTGATGTACATATATATAAAATAATATTCAAAAATAATAAAAAAATTACACGCACCTCTATGTTGCTATATTATTTGTACATGTTTATCAGCTTGATATAAGGTGTGTTATTATATAGCGGATCAAGAAGAGTAATATTTCATTTTTATACCGTGAGGACTAACAAAATAAAATGTTGATTATCCAAAACACAAAGAGGTGTGAAAATATAATTGCACTTATGGAACAACGAACCCACAACAGGTTCAACGTAGCTACTAGAAAAATGATTTGTAAGATTTTGTTAGTTGATGGGCACAATTTTTTTTTCCCATTACATAAAAAATGTCGACATGAAAGCAAATCTGGTCCACCTTCTTATCTCAACGTCTTAATATTTATCCTCTCTATCCTGCAAGAGTAGCATACAATCATCTATGACAAGTTCGTAAAGCCAGTTTCTAGGGCATTAGGTACTGAACTCTTCATGATTTAAGGAAAACCACATTCGAGGATGAGCTATCGAAAATAGAGTGGAATTGAGTGAAATTAAACTGAAGAAATTTATCATTCAGCCATTGGACTTTGTGCTCACAGAGTAACTTGGTTGGAGACCCTTTCTCTCCATATGAAATTTATATTTCACTTGCTTCTTCTTTAACTTCATCCCCAATAAAATTTGATGCAGTCTCAAATGATAGTTGGAGTATCTCTGTTTGGGTGCTAGATATATAAATATCTACCATGCTTGATGAAAGGAGTATCTTTGTTTCCTCCTCATCTCTTCCTGATACTCCTTATCCCCCGTCACATCGTGGTCTCATTCATCTTTCATTAGAACATATTCATGAATCAGGTGCAGTAAACATGATCCAAGGAAAAAGTTAAGGAGTAATGTTTTGGTCATTAGACTCTATATTTGATAAATTAAAGGGGAAAAAATAATATTATTCTGAAACTAAATGGTTTAGTTACAACCACTAAGAAAAAAACAATAAAACAAAAAACCAAAAAAAAAAAGAATAAAAGAATAAAAAAATACAAGCATAAACACTGATTTATTGTCATACACTAAATATTGTTCAATTCTTTTATTAGTAAGAAAAAAGAACTATAAATTTCTAGAATGTTTTGGTCAGCATGCACTCTTTAAACATAGTTGGAAATGAAAAACATTATTTTTCTTCTATAATTCTTTGTAGTTTTAGGTTGGTTAAAGGTATGATTCAAAATAATTTATTATTTAATCGAAACCAAGCTCTTCTAGGGTCTGTAGATAATTTATTAACTTTAAAGTTAATTTTCTAAAATCGTTTTAAGGTTAGGTTTGATGAAAACAAAATATTTATAAATTTTTCGATGTTTGGCGTGTCACGAAAAAAGCATAACTAATATATTTTATATATGTATTTATAATTAATATATTTTTTAAATTTATTATTTAGTACTCCCTTTGTTCTATAAAAGCTGGCTTAGCTTGATTTTTCTAGTCAAATTGATTAATTTTAGATTTAATAATTAAGTAAATTTATGTATATTTTTAAACTTTCAAAAATTGGATGTACTATTAAATTAAATATATATTTTATGGCTATAATCTCTTTACCTACATTTAAAAAAAATTAGATACATTTTTACTCTAAAATTGATCGATTTTACTTTAAATTAAGCCAATTTTTACGACACTATTTTACAAAAGAAAACACTTTCAATTATCCAATCAAATACTGAATAATACAAAGTTTTCTTTAAAAAAAAACAAGTTATCATAAAATATTTTACATTTATCATTTTCCTTATATCAACCGAGCATAAGTAACATTTTTTAAAACTTTTATGTCGTCAAAGATGAATTGAAATAAAAATAATTACACACATGATTAAGAACTTAAGGCAATGTTAGGGATCTCAACTTTCAATTTTTATTTATCTCAAATTGTGTCTCCAAAGACGTGCTATTGAATAAAATAAAAAATATTTTACATGATTTATTGCAAAGATTTACTCAACCAATATAGTGATTACACATTAACTGAGAAATTATTTTAGATAAAAAAATAATGAATATTATTTAAAATATTAAATATCACTAAAATAATTTTAAATATATTATTAATTGCATGTATATTTATTCCGTATACGTCATTTTTGATCATTCACAAAAAGGTGTGTGACGTGTGTCCCAGATTAGAAAATTGCTAAACGTAGAACTAATATTTTAAAAATAAATAAATATAAAACTTTATATTTTGCCATATGAATCTCTGATCATCTGATGGTGAGCTCGCTTTCAATTATTTAGGCCCATATCGTTTGAGACAATTCTGCATCATCTTTCCCTATTTATATTTATCTTGCATATATTTGATGTATACCAGCACTCCTGGTTACACATGTGTTGTGTGTATAAATTATATAAAATTAAATTAAATTTTTATAAATTTAAAAGACTAAATAAATAAATATAAAAATATTTAAATTTTAAAAAATAAAATAATAATACATCTAAAATTATAGAGATAATATAATAAAAAATTAATTAATTAATTATGCGTGACACAGAATTACCAAATCTCCGGCAGCGGATCTCTTTCCATTCTTAACTCATTGAGTTTCATACCCCAATGTTATTAAATAACCTCTTTTTAGACCATCTTATACGACGTTAATTCTCTTTCAATGATTTTTGGGTTTGCATTCCATTAATTGTCAAATAAGATTTTTATTTTATGTTTAGCTAAATTAAGAAATTTAGAAGGCATTTGCATTTCTTGATATTTCTGTATATATTATATACTTTGATTCTTTGTTTATATTTTTCATACAAGACATATTTTGGTTGTTTCTTGAAACGAATAATCGAGAATGTATAATACCCCGTCTTAAAGACCTAGTCAAGTCAACTTGCGATATTTTAAATTTAAAATTATTATGAATTCACTTTATTTAATAAATAAGTCGTGAATATTATAAATTATATAAAGTAATTACTATTAGTATAATTTTTTTTAACATTTTAAAAGTATAAATGAATTTATATAAATCTCAAATTTAAGATTTGTTTGAATTGGCATTTTAAAGTTAAAATGTGATTTTTTTTTATTTTTAGAAAAAAAGGAGTATATTTTTTCAAAAATTAATTATGTGTAGATTGAACATTTATTGGGAAAAACACGTTTTCCTTGAAACTTGGGTTTATTTGACTTAGAAACGACGCGAACTGTGACTAATTCTAAATTGGAAGACGTCAATCTAGTCTTGTAATTAAAGGGAATAATTTATGTCGTCCTTTAGCTCAAAATGACTTCGCAAGTTTGTAGCATTACTTAAGTTGAATATTCTTTTTCTGATTCGAAGCGTTGATAATTTGAGGTGTATTTATTATATTTGTAGGACTGAATTGCAAAATTTCTCTTTCAATTTGTATTATTTTTAAAAAATTCACCTTTTAACTTTTATTTTTGTAAAATTCTTCCTCCAAAAAATATTAATTATGTAAAACTCATCCTCCACAACACACATATTAAAAAGTTAGAGGGTTAGTTTTGCATAATTAATACATCTTGAAAGGAGAGTTTTGTAAAAATAAAAGTTAGATGATGAGTTTTGCAGAACTAATACATTTTGGAGTGAGAGTTTTGTAAAAATAATAATTAAATGATGAGTTTTACAAAAATAATACAAATTGAAGGAAAAATTTTGCAATTCAATTTATTTGTAGACTTGCATGCACGTTATTATGACGGTTGATATTGTTAAAATAAAAACAAAATTATTAATAATGTTATTCTATACTCATAGTAATATTTATACTAGCAAAACATGTATGTATTTAACAACATTTTGACTCTTATTTTAAGAACATTTTAAACTTTTATCGATTCTTAATGCTCTAGTAGCAGTATTATTATTTTTATTATCAATGATTAAAAATAGTGTTATAAAAAATATACATTTAATAGAACTTTTATTATTATTATAGTGACACTTACGGGACGTTTGATTAGACGAAATCGTTTTAGGACATTTAAAAAAAATTTAAATCATCCGCTAATAATAGTAGCGGACGAGCTTTTAGGAGTTGGTTTAGGGTTTGACTTTCAAATGGATGTCCGCTACCAGTACTAGCGGATTTTTTAAACATCCGCTACTATTGACGTAGATTTTCAGTTTATAATCATAACTGTTTACTCTTGTTTTGAAGGGTATATGTGACGCCCCCAAATCTGGGCCCACACAGCCCAAACTTGAGTCGTCAAAATACTACAACAAAATTATTACAACAAAGCACAACGTACAACAATACAGTGTATAATAATACACAACTAAGTCTTCACTATTATTGCCACACTATTTTACAAAACGTGAAGACTATGATAACTATTCCTCGGACCCTCACTCCATTCCCCGGCTAGACCCTGTTATGTTTTCATCTCCTGTTGAAAAACAATGGAACAAAAGAAAGGGTGAGCTCAAATAGCCCAGTAAAGAATATCATGACTAAGATAATGACGAATAAATTATCATTAGTCTTCAACAGTTGAGTTCTTGATAGAATACAATAGACTACAAGGTTTATATCAAAAACTGCAGTTAAATTCTTAAACAACGTTCAGATCAATAATAGCAGCGGAATGAGTAATCTATTAGAAGAATAATGCAGACTATAATGTCCACTCGGTTCTCTTTTTAGGAAAAACATCATCAACTTTTATCATCTGAAATATCATTAGTCAAGATAATACAAATTCACAGTTCCTGATCATAATCATGCACATCAACAGTTCATCTTTGTACTACGGGCCAAAGATATTCAATATAGCACCAACGGTCATGATTATACCAGATTCAGCCTTTGGTCATAATCATACCAAACAACAGTTCATCTTTGCACTACGGGCCAAAGAGAACATTCACCACGTGCCATAAAAGACACCGAACAGATGTATCGCCTTTAACCTATTATATCGCCTTTAACCTATCATCTGTTCCACAAATATATCACATCTGTGCCCCCGGCCACAGATATTCACAACAACTTGATTTTTGGATGATTAGAATGATATAAATGATGAACAGAAGAAATAGGATAACAATAAGTATCGGAAGTTTACTTTGTACAGATTCAAATAATGTCCAAATTGTCAACATGATGTGGAGTGAAATTCAAGATCCACAGTTCAGAATAACGGTTACAATTCAATAGAAAGGTTCACGTAAATAGGAAGGTTCAGTTGAAATAATGAAGTTCAACTATTATGGAACATATAATATTTTCAGGAATTATAGAAGCAATAGTTCCATAATAAATTTCGATTTAGGAGTATGAAAGAAAATAATATCCCTTACCGTAGCAGGTTTGATTAACAAAAGGTGAAGGAAATTAATACAAAGGGTTATTCACCAACAGGCGGCAATCCGCTCCGTAAGGTTATTCCCACAATTTAATATAATTTGAGTACAAAGAGTTATTCACCAAACAGGCGGCAATCCGCTCCGTAAGGTTATTCTCAGAGATTAATAATAAATGAATACGAAAGGTTATTCACCAACAGGCGGCAATCCGCTCCGTAAGGTTATTCCCACAATTTAATAGAATTTGAGTACAAAGAGTTATTCACCAAACAGGCGGCAATCCGCTCCGTAAGGTTATTCTCAGAGATTAATAATGAATGAATACGAAAGGTTATTCACCAACAGGCGGCAATCCGCTCCGTAAGGTTATTCCCACAATTTAATACATGGAAATAAAAGGCACGTCTTATGAGTAAGGAAGAAACAATATTATTATCGAGAATCAAATAATGATAATCCCTTACCATAGTATGTTTGAATAATGGAAGATGAAAAAGATGGTATCCCTTACCGTAACACGTGACTGGATATTGATTTAAATGAGGTTGATTAACTTGAACAGTACACGTATACTTATAGATCTTCACAAATACTCAAGATGACTTAAGCACACTTAGAGAGAACTTTCACAAGAAGTATTTAGAGAGAGAAAGAAAGAACAAGTAAGGAAGTTTATGAAAAATCCTTAAGTTAATGCTTCTATTTATAGCCAAAAATCTTATCATTCATTTAATCTAAACCATTCATTTAAAGATCACCTTTTAATCTACACCATCCATTTCAAATATTATATTATCTTTAATCTACACCATTCATTTCATATCACCTAATAATCACCTAACTTTATATTATAAACAAATCAATTTAATTATTCAACAATAATTCACACTTTAATCTACACCATTCATTTCATATCACCTAATAATCACCTAACTTTATATTATAAACAAATCAATTCAATTATTCAACAATAATTCACACTTTAATCTACACCATTCATTTCATATCACCTAATAATCACCTAACTTTATATTATAAACAAATAACTTTATCAATTCAATTATTATGACTAATTGTTATAAATACAGTATAGTTAGCTCTTAGATATCAAGTCAATAAATTAATGAAATACAACTGTTTAAATAACATCATAATAGAGATAACAATAATGTAAAATAAAGCATACGTTACTGTGTAATGACAATTATTGATTCAATAATGTGAATTACTGTGCATATGTTACTGTGACAATTATTAGGTTCAATAATTTTAAAAACAGTGCAACAACAATTATTGACTCAATGATATAAAATACAGTGTAATGACAATTATTAAATCAATAATGCAAAATACTGTGTAACAACAATTATTGAATTGATAATATAAAATATTATGCAGTGACAATTATCGATGGAATGATGCGTAACAGTTACGGTGTCAATTATCAGACCAATAATATGAGACACTATGCAATACCGTGTGTTACTGTAGAGTACCGTGTGCTACAGAAAATACCATAAACTACCGTATGCTACTATTCTTTTATCACCGGTATTTTAACAGTTCCGTTGACTATTTTTATTTAAAAAGGTTACTTCTGTCGTTTTCTATATCCGACAAATATTCCGTTGTGGGGTCCACCAATAATTTATTATTTCGGCGCCGTCGTACGGCACGAATATTCCCCGACCAAACGAATATTCCCCGACAAAGCGAATATTGTCCGACAAAATAAAATTTGCACATAACATCCTTAACTTTCAATTTTGTTAATTTAACCACTTACTGTTTCAAAAAAAATATATATGAAGAAAAATTAAATTTTGTATTTCATAAAATTCGGGGTCTTACAGTATAGATATTGTATCTTATAATGATCCATATTAAATACATGCTATGGATTACTCTCTCTCTCTCTCTCTCTCTCACACTCACACACACACACACACACACACACACACACACACACACACACACACACATATATATATGAGAATGATCCGTAGCCAAAGGGAGTTGAGAGTATTTTTCATCCAACATAATCTTGTCCATTTATCGCAAAATAATTTGTAACATATCTGCAGAACCATTATACGGTATATGACTCACAAAAAATTATCCATAATACCCCTTAGCTTCAAAAATAAAATAAAATTAGGGATACCGCATAATAGTTATACGATACCTCATAATTTTATTTTATTTTTAACATTCTTGAGTAGTCCAGGAGCATTACATGAAACCAAAAAAATAATTAGGGGTTACTGCATAACTATTATGCGATACCCTATTTTTTTATTTTTTTTTTGCATTCTTAGGTAGTTTAATACCATTACATAAAATAAAAAAATAAAAAATTAAGAGTATTGCATAATAGTTATGCGATATCCTTAAATTATTTTTTTCACCTATCACTACAATCTTTAGCATGAGCTCTCATGGAACTTGCAAGAGCAAAACCCATTTTGAAACGCGTCTATGACGCTCAAAAAATATCCTAACAGCATTCTAAAGATAAGATTGAAAGCCCTAAAAAACAAACAAGCAGACAATGTTTGAAAGATGTTCATGCATGCACAATTTCAATTTCCCTTGACTACATAATTAATTTAATTTTTGTGGGGTTTATTAAATTATCGTCGATCATATGTTTTTGGTTGAGATGATTTTTCTTCAACATATTAAGATATTATCATCATCCTTTAAAACAAATTTAGTGGCAAGGATAGCCAGCCGCCATATGCAAAATTAATGCGTGATATGATGGAGTATATAAATTAAGTCGTATCTGGGCTACTTCTTCAATTGGTTTTCATCATTAAAGTTGGTTTGGTTTTCTAAGGGTAACGCAGAATTATCGTGCGTAATTTCTAATTTTTTTTTTTGGCTTTTTGTAATATCTTTGGAATGTATATATATATATATATATATATATATATATATAGGACAGATCTAAAACATAACTTTTAAATATCATACCATTCTTAAATAAAATAACTTTATCAAAACGACGTTGGTTTGAAATTCTTTTTTAAAAAAAAATAATATTAAAAGAAGATGTCACCTTTTGCGGTCTCAGTTATTTTTTTTTATTTACAAAAATGTCATTAAAGAATTTTCAAAACGACGTCGTTTTGATTAAGGTATGCTGTTTAAGATGTATGTTTTTGAACCGTTCTCTCTCTCTCTCTTTATATATATATATATATATATATATATATATATATATATATTATATTGTATATTTCTATTAATATAATATAATATAATGCAAAATAAATATAATACCTATTAATATATAATATTATAATATGCTTATTTATTTATTAATACGCCTTGAATGAGGATATTTTTGTCTTAACAATTTTTTCTACTCATTAGAATCGCAATTCTTTGGAGGCGGGGGAGGTAGGGAATCATGATTCGGTCGAAATGATCATTCTGACAAAGCTTAGCATACCAAATGTTGGAATGGAATGCTTGACATTCCAGTTCAACACCCATTCCGTCCAACCAAACGCCTCATTACAATTTTAAATGATACTTATTATTTTTAATAGGAAAAATATTATATTAGACAATGTCTTAACTAAAATTACTTAATAAAACGACGTAATTGCATCATTTAGAATTAAGTTTTTTATTTTTTGGTTTCATAAAAAAAATAAATTTTATTTAAAATTATGTCATTTTATTAAGTAATTTTAGTCAAAACTTGGTTTAGATTATCTGTTCCTTTATTAATCTATGAAGCCTTGAACTCTAATATGATTTTACCAGATTTAAGTTAATTTGATAAAGTTTGTAGGACCTGGCCAAGTTAAGTTTTGGGTGCAAAGGGGTCCCCAAATACCCTTTGGACCACCATCTCCACAGGTATTCTCTATATCCTCTGTTACTAGCCGTTCATTCATGATTCAACAGGCATTCGTGACTCCTTTGACCTTGTCCTGCCTCATTTTTATATAGAGAACCTTGTGGCGTGCTTCTCACGTGTTATATCAAGGATGTGGTGGCATTAAAAACCTTTTTTCTCAGAGTAAACAAAAACAAGTAGTCTATCTTTTTTATTATATAAATCGTTTAAGACATAATCACACGTATTAAAAAGCATTAATAATACTAATATTAGGTAATTAATATTAATTTAAAATTTTATTATTACCTATACACTAATTAATTACTCATCCTCCTTATCTCTCTCAATTACTTTATCTTTAAAAGTAAAATAGGAAATAATTAAAATTTTCTCCTAAATATATTTAAAACATCTTATATTTTGGAAATAATTTTTTCTTCTCCTAAAACGACCTATATAATAAAAAAGATAGAGTAATACTAAGTTGACGTTTGATTCGTATCAAATCAATTTAATAGTTCCGCAATATAATAGATTGTTGTAAGACCCCGAATTTATGAAATACAAAATTTAATTTTTCTTCATATATATTTTTCCTGAAACAGTAAATGGTTAAATTGACAAAATTGAAAGTTAAGGATGTTATGTGTAAATTTTATTTTGTCGGACAATATTCTTTTTGTCGGGGAATATTCGTTTTGTCGGGGAATATTCGGGCCGTACGACGGCGCCGAAATAACTAATTATTGGTGGAGCCCACAACGGAATAATTGTCGGATATAGAAAACGACAGAAGTAACCTTTTTAAATAAAAATAGTCAACGGTGTTAACTGTTAAAATACCGGTGATAAAAGAATAGTAGCATACGGTAATTTATGATATTTTATTGTGGCACACGGTATTCTACAGTAGCACAAGGTATTGCACAGTGTCTCATATTATTGACACCGTAACTGTTACGCATCATTTCATCAATAATTGTCATTGCATAATATTTTATATTATCAATTCAATTATTGTTGCTACACAGTATTTTACATTATTGATTCAATAATTGTCATTACACTGTATTTCATATCATCGAGTCAATAATTGTTGGTGCACTGTAGTTTAAAATTATTGAATCTAATAATTGTCACAGTAGCAAATACACTATAATTTATATTATTAAATTAATAAAAATATGTAACGTGTTTCTTACATTATTGTGGTAACATTATTTTATATGTTGGACTCACAGGAAGAATAAATAAAAAAATAAAAAAATAAAATAATTAATTTTACTATTTGAAATAGTAACGTGAATAGTGACGTGAATAGTGACGTGAATAGTAAGTGAATAGTAAGAAACATGTGGGACCCACTGTGGGGCCCACACGAAATGTGAGAAATGTGTTTGCTGGGAATGGGTTGGTGGAGGCTGCGCAGCAGCCTCTGCTGATTTTTTTTTCTGTTCACCTACCACGCATAGTGCCTTATTTTCTCCTATAAATAGCTTGTTCAGCTGAATAGAAAAATCACACCTAAAACATAAAATTTTTCTATAAGAATTTTATGAGTTTTCTCTGAGAATAGTAAGGTTATTTTGAGAGTTTGAAAGCCAAAAGGAGTGCAGGAATTTTTCAAGTAAGTCTTTTATTAAAAAGTAGTAATTTTATAAATTCCTATTTTTCACGGTATTCACAAATCTTCCCTTAGAAGACTCTTCTTTGAGAAGTTTCATTTTTAAAAGCTTTCTTTGGAAGATTTATTTTGGAATATTATTTTGAAAACTATTTTAAAGTAGTTATATTATACTACAAAAATTATGTTAAATATATATAATTTTGATAATTCATATTATACTAGTTATCATACACTTTGAAATTTATATGTGGTAATTACTAATTTTATTATAAAAATATAGGTTGATCAACCTCATTTAAATCAATATCCAGTCACGTGTTAAGGTAAGGAATATTATCTTCTTTCATATTCTAACTTACTATGGTAAGGGGTATCACTCTTTTCATCATCATAAATGGATATTATTTTCTTTCTTACTTGAAGGGATTATCATTCTTTGATTCTCGAAAATAATATCGTTTCTTTCTTGTGCCATTTATTTCCATGTATTAAATTGTGGGAATAACCTTACGGCGCGGTTTACCGCCTGTTGGTGAATAACCTTTTGTATTCATTCCTTATTAATCTTTGAGAATAACCTTACGGTGCGGATCATCGCCTGTTTGGTGAATAACTCTTCGTGTTCAAATTCTATTAAATTGTGGGAATAACCTTACGGTGCGGATTACGCCTGTTTGGTGAATAACTCTTCGTGTTCAAATTCTATTAAATTGTGGGAATAACCTTACGGTGCGGATTACGCCTGTTTGGTGAATAACTATTCGTATTCAAATTGATGGGAATAACCTTACGGTGCGGATTATCGCCTGTTGGTGAATAACCCTTGTTATTTGTCTCGTGTGGAAATAATTTGTCTACACGAATTATCACATGACACTTTTATTCCATATTCGTAAGTGATATCATTTTCCTTTATACTCATAAGGGATACCATCTTTTTCATCTTCCATTATTCAAACTTACTATGGTAAGGGATATTAATTCCCTTCACCTTTTGTTAATCAAACCTGCTACGGTAAGGGATATTATTTTCTTCCATACACCTAAATCGAAACTTATTATGGAACTATTGCTTCTATAATTCCTGAAAATATTATATGTTCCATAATAGTTGAATTTCATTAGTTCAACTGAACCTTCCTATTTTCTGAACATTTCTATTGAACTGTAATCGTTATTCTGAACTGTGGATCTTGAATATCATTTTTAAATTTCACTCCACATCATGTTGGCAATTTGGACATTATTTGAATCTGCACAAAGTAAACTTCCGATACTTATTGTTATCCTGTTCTTCTGTTCATCATTTGTATCACTGTTATTTGTATTAATCATCAAGAATCAAGCTGTTGTGAATATCTGTGGCCGGGGGCACAGATGTGATATAATTGTTGAACAGATGATAGGTTAAAGGCGATATACTAGGTTAAAGGCGATACATCTGTTCGGTGTCTTTTATGACACGTGGTGAATGTTCTCTTTGGCCCGTAGTGCAAAGATGAACTGTTGGTTGGTATGATTATGACCAAAGGCTGAATCTGGTATAATCATGACCGTTGGTGCTTTATTGAATATCTTTGGCCCGTAGTGCAAAGATGAACTGTTGATTGGTATGATTATTACCAAAGGCTGAATCTGGTATAATCATGACCGTTGGTGTTATATTAAATGTCTTTGGCCCGTAGTGCAAATATGAACTGTTGATCTGCATGATTATGATCAGGAACTGTGAATTTTTATTATCATGACTAATGGTATTTCAGATGATAAAAGTTGATGATATTTTTACAAAAAAGAGAAGCGAGTGGACATTATAGTCTGCATTATTCTTCTAATAGATTGCTCATTCCGCTGCTATTATTGATCTGAACATTGTTTAAGAATTTAACTACAGTTTTTGATATAAACCTTGTAGTCTATTGTATTCTATCAAGAACTCAACTGTTGAAGGCTAATGATAATTTATTCGTCATTATCTTAGTCATGATATTTCTTACTGGGCTATTTGAGCTCACCCTTTCTTTTGTTCCATTGTTTTCAACAGGAGATGAAAACGTAATGGGGTCTAGCCGGGGGATGGAGTGAGAGTCCGAGGAATAGCTATCCTAGTCTTCACGTGTTGTAAAATAGTGTGGCAATAATAGTGAAGACTTAGTTGTGTATTATTATACACTGTATTGTTGTACGTTGTGTTTTGTTGTAATAATTTTGTTGTAGTCTTTTGACGACTCAAGTTTGGGCTGTGTGGGCTCAGATTTGGGGGCGTCACAGTTGGTATCAGAGCTTAGGGATATGGTCTTTAATGGAGATCTGGGGTTAGAACTAGGAGGGGAGAGACGAATATAATCAGTCACTAGTGTGTCCCACCTAAATTAGATTTTATTATCTAATGAGTTGATTTGAATATAGGGACATGAAGTGATGAGTCAGTTTATTTGAACTAACATCTATTTTGTGACCACAGTTAAGTATGGCATCTGGAAATCAGGAGGTTAACCACGGAGTACCCGAAGTGAATGTAGAGGCCACAAACAATTCTTCTACAAACTCAGAGTTGAATAATTTGCCTAAAGCAAAAATTATTTGTATCCGATCTAAAGAAGAAGAAGGTGAAAGTTCTACCGTCGTTCTTCCAAATTCGTTCTTTAAAGGATATCCGGAACTTGCGGAAATTGTTGCCTTTAATTTGCTCGACAGTTGGAAACATATCATCACCTGGTTATGCTCGATAACAAAGGATCAGAATATATGGACGTTTCATATAAGTCTTTGGGATTTATGGTGTTCGAGCTATGATTTTCAAGATTATTTAAAAATGATGTATCTATACTTTTGGGCGTTACAATTTAGAGGAATTCAGGTTAAGTTAGTCACTATCGTGGAAACTGTAGTCTATCGAAAATACTATTTTAATGGAAATCATTGGTACGCTACTACTGATGAAGTTGAAGAATCTGAGAAACAGTTCGTTAGAGAACTATTTCGTGGTATCCCCATGGTTGAAATACGTGAAGATCCGGATGAAGTATATGGGACTCGATTTGATGATGACAGCCTTGATGATCAAGAAATCGAATGAGGTGATGACCGGTAAGCTATTCATCAATTCTCGAGAAGTCTATGCCATGTTAGATATTGGCTCTATCCACTCTTTTATCTCACCTATATGTACTCAACGTTTAAATTTGCCTATTGAAAACTTAAATCTTGTCTTATCAGTTGAAATCTCATTGGGAGAAATACCTATTACATTTACTATCTATAAATCTTGCCCAGTTTAAATCAACAACCTCACATTACCTGTAGACCTTATTTCTTTGGAGATGCATGAATTTGATGTGATTTTAGGAATTGATTGGTTGACTACCCATCATGCTAAAATTGATTATTTTCATAAGATTATTAGTTTTCATATTCCTAATCAACCTGTCATGCAAATTCAAGCAACTAAACCATTGAAATCTATAACTATTATTTCTAGCCATAAAGTCATTCGTTTATTGAAAAACGGATGTCAAGCCTTTTTAGCCCATGTCATTGATTTGAACAAAAACACGTCAAACTTGAATGATATTCCCATTGTTAATGAGTTTCCTGACGTTTTTCCGGAGGAACTTCCTGGTTTACCCCCAAACCGTGAAATTGAATTCTGTATCGATCTTGAACCCGATACTAAACCCTTTTCCAAAGCTCAATACCAAATGGCTCCCATAGAACGCCAAGAGATGAAAGTTTGATTATTAGATATCGGTATCATTCGAGCGAGGAATGCGAGAAGAGTTTTCAAGAACTCAAGAGGAGACTTGTTTCAGCTCCTGTTCTGACCATTCCATCAGGATCAGGAGAATTCGTCATATATAGCGATGCTTCAGGCAAAGGTCTAGGTTGTGTCCTTATGCAACATGGAAATGTTATAGCTTATGCCTCTCGACAACTCAAAGATTATGAGAAAAATTATCCTACTAATGATCTAGAGATGGCAACAGTCGTTTTCGCGTTGAAGATCTGGAGACACTACTTGTACGGAGAAAAAGTGGATATCTATACGGATCATAAAAGTCTCAAGTATTTCTTCACCCAAAAGGAACTCAACATGCGACAACGACGTTGGCTTGAGCTGTTGAAGGATTACGACCACACAATCCAGTATCACCCGGGAAAGGCGAACGTTGTAGCTGACGCTTTGAGCAGAAAATCTTATGCGAGTACAAGTGCACTGCTGACAACACAAAAACGTATTTTGTACGACTTGCAAAAGATGGAGATAGAGCTAAAGACACTAGGGACCCACTCGAAGATTGCTCACGTGCGAGTAGAACCGGCTTTAATCGATAAAATTAAAGCTGTTCAAGCTACCGATCCGGAACTGATGAACATGATGAAGGAAGTATAAGAAGGTGTCATTCCCGGAGCAAGAATCGACGAGAAAGGAATACTTCGAGTCAACTCTCGACTCTGTGTTCCTAACGATCCTGAATTGAAGCATAAAATCATGATGGAGGCACACAACACGCCATTTGCAATCCACCCAGGAGGTACCAAGATGTATCGAGATCTTCGACATACATTTTGGTGGAACAATATGAAAAGGGAGATTGCAGAGTTTATCTCAAGGTGCCTAACTTGTCAACGTGTCAAGGCAGAGCATCAAGTACCTAAGGGTCCATTACAACCACTTGAAGTTCCCGAATGGAAGTGGGAACACATCAATATGGATTTCGTGACGGGTCTTCCCAAAGTTTCTCAAGGCTTAGATGCAATTTGGGTCATCGTAGATAGATTGACCAAATCTGCTCATTTCTTGCCTATACGAGAAAACTTTTCACTTGAACGTCTTGCCGGTATGTACATAAATGAGATCTTGAGATTGCATGGCATGCCAGTTTCCATAGTTTCTGATCGAGATCCTAGATTCACTTCACGCTTTTGGATCAGTCTACAAAAAGCTATGGGCACTGAACTACGTTTTAGTTCTGCATACCATCCTCAAACGGACGGACAATCGGAAAGGACGATCCAGACCCTCGAAGATCTTTTGAGACTTTGTGTATTAGACTTCAAAGGAAGTTGGGATAAGTACTTGCCATTGGTGGAATTTTTCTACAACAATAGTTACCAAGCAAGTATAGGCATGGCTCCATTCGAGGCTTTATATGGACGCAAGTGTCGCTCTCCAATATGTTGGAATGAGGTAGGAGAAGCAAAATTGTTGGGACCCGAGTTGTTACGCTTGACGACCGAAAAGATCCAAATGATCCGACAACGAATACAGACAGCGCAAGAACGACAAAAGAGTTATGCTGATCTTCATCGGAGAGACGAAAGTTTCAACGTCGGAGATCATGTATTCTTACTTGTTTCTCCATGGAAAGGAGTTACGAGATTCAGAAAGAGAGGAAAACTCAACCCTCGATTTATTGGCCCATTTGAAATCCTCGATCGGGTGGGAACTGTAGCTTACAGACTAGCCCTACCACCAAGTATGTCTCGCATCCATAACGTTTTTCACATATCTATGTTACGTAAATATGTGAAGGACCCAAACCACGTCATTGAGTTAGAACCAGACGTTATAGCAGAAGATTTAACGTATGAGGAGGTACCTTTTAAGATCCTAGATAAGAAGGAGCAGATCTTACGCTCAAAGGTTATACCTCAAGTTAAGGTTTTATGGAGGAACCAAGATATTGAGGAAATGACCTGGGAGCTAGAATCTGAGATGAAGTCTAGGTATCCATACCTCTTCGAAATGCCAGGTACGTCAATTTCGGGGACGAAATTTCATAAGGAGGGGAGGTTGTAAGACCCCGAATTTATGAAATACAAAATTTAATTTTTCTTCATATATATTTTTCCTGAAACAGTAAATGGTTAAATTGACAAAATTGAAAGTTAAGGATGTTATGTGTAAATTTTATTTTGTCGGACAATATTCTTTTTGTCGGGGAATATTCGTTTTGTCGGGGAATATTCGGGCCGTACGACGGCGCCGAAATAACTAATTATTGGTGGAGCCCACAACGGAATAATTGTCGGATATAGAAAACGACAGAAGTAACCTTTTTAAATAAAAATAGTCAACGGTGTTAACTGTTAAAATACCGGTGATAAAAGAATAGTAGCATACGGTAATTTATGATATTTTATTGTGGCACACGGTATTCTACAGTAGCACAAGGTATTGCACAGTGTCTCATATTATTGACACCGTAACTGTTACGCATCATTTCATCAATAATTGTCATTGCATAATATTTTATATTATCAATTCAATTATTGTTGCTACACAGTATTTTGCATTATTGATTCAATAATTGTCATTACACTGTATTTCATATCATCGAGTCAATAATTGTTGGTGCACTGTAGTTTAAAATTATTGAATCTAATAATTGTCACAGTAGCAAATACACTATAATTTATATTATTAAATTAATAAAAATATGTAACGTGTTTCTTACATTATTGTGGTAACATTATTTTATATGTTGGACTCACAGGAAGAATAAATAAATAAATAAAAAAATAAAATAATTAATTTTACTATTTGAAATAGTAACGTGAATAGTGACGTGAATAGTGACGTGAATAGTAAGTGAATAGTAAGAAACATGTGGGACCCACTGTGGGGCCCACACGAAATGTGAGAAATGTGTTTGCTGGGAATGGGTTGGTGGAGGCTGCGCAGCAGCCTCTGCTGATTTTTTTTTCTGTTCACCTACCACGCATAGTGCCTTATTTTCTCCTATAAATAGCTTGTTCAGCTGAATAGAAAAATCACACCTAAAACATAAAATTTTTCTATAAGAATTTTATGAGTTTTCTCTGAGAATAGTAAGGTTATTTTGAGAGTTTGAAAGCCAAAAGGAGTGCAGGAATTTTTCAAGTAAGTCTTTTATTAAAAAGTAGTAATTTTATAAATTCCTATTTTTCACGGTATTCACAAATCTTCCCTTAGAAGACTCTTCTTTGAGAAGTTTCATTTTTAAAAGCTTTCTTTGGAAGATTTATTTTGGAATATTATTTTGAAAACTATTTTAAAGTAGTTATATTATACTAC
The DNA here is from genome assembly GCA_947179155.2 of Hedera helix. Classification (NCBI taxonomy): domain Eukaryota; kingdom Viridiplantae; phylum Streptophyta; class Magnoliopsida; order Apiales; family Araliaceae; genus Hedera; species Hedera helix. Next base: position 27,104,524 of record OX359279.1, read on the forward strand.
AAAAATTATGTTAAATATATATAATTTTGATAATTCATATTATACTAGTTATCATACACTTTGAAATTTATATGTGGTAATTACTAATTTTATTATAAAAATATAGGTTGATCAACCTCATTTAAATCAATATCCAGTCACGTGTTAAGGTAAGGAATATTATCTTCTTTCATATTCTAACTTACTATGGTAAGGGGTATCACTCTTTTCATCATCATAAATGGATATTATTTTCTTTCTTACTTGAAGGGATTATCATTCTTTGATTCTCGAAAATAATATCGTTTCTTTCTTGTGCCATTTATTTCCATGTATTAAATTGTGGGAATAACCTTACGGCGCGGTTTACCGCCTGTTGGTGAATAACCTTTTGTATTCATTCCTTATTAATCTTTGAGAATAACCTTACGGTGCGGATCATCGCCTGTTTGGTGAATAACTCTTCGTGTTCAAATTCTATTAAATTGTGGGAATAACCTTACGGTGCGGATTACGCCTGTTTGGTGAATAACTATTCGTGTTCAAATTCTATTAAATTGTGGGAATAACCTTACGGTGCGGATTACGCCTGTTTGGTGAATAACTATTCGTATTCAAATTGATGGGAATAACCTTACGGTGCGGATTATCGCCTGTTGGTGAATAACCCTTGTTATTTGTCTCGTGTGGAAATAATTTGTCTACACGAATTATCACATGACACTTTTATTCCATATTCGTAAGTGATATCATTTTCCTTTATACTCATAAGGGATACCATCTTTTTCATCTTCCATTATTCAAACTTACTATGGTAAGGGATATTAATTCCCTTCACCTTTTGTTAATCAAACCTGCTACGGTAAGGGATATTATTTTCTTCCATACACCTAAATCGAAACTTATTATGGAACTATTGCTTCTATAATTCCTGAAAATATTATATGTTCCATAATAGTTGAATTTCATTAGTTCAACTGAACCTTCCTATTTTCTGAACATTTCTATTGAACTGTAATCGTTATTCTGAACTGTGGATCTTGAATATCATTTTTAAATTTCACTCCACATCATGTTGGCAATTTGGACATTATTTGAATCTGCACAAAGTAAACTTCCGATACTTATTGTTTATCCTGTTCTTCTGTTCATCATTTGTATCACTGTTATTTGTATTAATCATCAAGAATCAAGCTGTTGTGAATATCTGTGGCCGGGGGCACAGATGTGATATAATTGTTGAACAGATGATAGGTTAAAGGCGATATACTAGGTTAAAGGCGATACATCTGTTCGGTGTCTTTTATGACACGTGGTGAATGTTCTCTTTGGCCCGTAGTGCAAAGATGAACTGTTGGTTGGTATGATTATGACCAAAGGCTGAATCTGGTATAATCATGACCGTTGGTGCTTTATTGAATATCTTTGGCCCGTAGTGCAAAGATGAACTGTTGATTGGTATGATTATTACCAAAGGCTGAATCTGGTATAATCATGACCGTTGGTGTTATATTAAATGTCTTTGGCCCGTAGTGCAAATATGAACTGTTGATCTGCATGATTATGATCAGGAACTGTGAATTTTTATTATCATGACTAATGGTATTTCAGATGATAAAAGTTGATGATATTTTTACAAAAAAGAGAAGCGAGTGGACATTATAGTCTGCATTATTCTTCTAATAGATTGCTCATTCCGCTGCTATTATTGATCTGAACATTGTTTAAGAATTTAACTACAGTTTTTGATATAAACTTGTAGTCTATTGTATTCTATCAAGAACTCAACTGTTGAAGGCTAATGATAATTTATTCGTCATTATCTTAGTCATGATATTTCTTACTGGGCTATTTGAGCTCACCCTTTCTTTTGTTCCATTGTTTTCAACAGGAGATGAAAACGTAATGGGGTCTAGCCGGGGGATGGAGTGAGAGTCCGAGGAATAGCTATCCTAGTCTTCACGTGTTGTAAAATAGTGTGGCAATAATAGTGAAGACTTAGTTGTGTATTATTATACACTGTATTGTTGTACGTTGTGTTTTGTTGTAATAATTTTGTTGTAGTCTTTTGACGACTCAAGTTTGGGCTGTGTGGGCTCAGATTTGGGGGCGTCACAATTGTTATATTGATCTGACATTAATTATGTTTGGTTCACATATTATATGTATTATCTCATTATAGATGTAATGCTATTACATCAATTTTTTTAACTTTTTATTATATCATCCAATTGATATATTGGTCCATTACGTTCGTAATATAATAGATATAAAAGATTAAACAATAATGATTTGATATTTTAATTTATAATTTATTTTATTTATTACATATAATCATATAATTTAGTGAAACAAATATAATTTTTAATATAATATAATAATATTATAATTACTACATAATACTAAGAATAAACCACACAAATATATCGTAATAACTTATTACTATTAAATTATAATTCTATTAGAATACGAAAACTATTATATTATATCAAATTTTTATTCGACGAACTAAACCCCTACTTAAATGGTTAGCTCAATAGTTTTTGACAAATAAATTGAAGGAATTAATTTCTTATAAATAAAAATATTAATTCTATAAGACACTGTTCATAAAAATAATGAGTGAGAGAATACTGTAGAATTAACCTTTTTATTTATAAAAATATTAATTAATTTTACCGTGTAGTTTTATATTATGTACAGTGCTCTCACAATCGGTAGATGAAGTTAAGCCATAGAGGGACACATAACACCTAAGAAGCTAAGAACACTTGGGCGATGACTAGGTGGTTTTATTTACTTTACATTTTTATAAATTATATAAAACATAAATTAGATGTAATTAGTTTAAATTATACAACAGAAATACTCTTATTTTATATTATTTAATCATTGTTGATTTTTTAATATCAATTTAAAAAAAATTTAAACTTAAAATTGATATAATTTTTTATTAATTTTAATCGATATAATAATGAATATTATAAATTATTTAAAAAATATTATTCATTATAAATTTTATTATTTTATAATTTTTAATGAATTATCATAATTTTAAATTAATTTTTAAAAATTAATAATAATCATATAATTTAAAACAAAAATAATACTCCTAAATAACAATTTATAAGACATAACAATTTCATCTCAATTATAGATTTTAATTCTTTTAATTGATTCCATAAGTCATAGGAGCCAAGTCAAATTAAGGTATAACAGATGATCGAACTACGTCTTCTTCGTTTTGTGGGAATTCTTAAAAGATCTTCTCTAAAAATTATTGTGTATATTTAAATAGCGCACATAGCATTTGATTCATTTGAAAATTTAAATATATTTAAAATTTTATTGACATAAAAATGATATATTCTAAATATAAATTATTTAATTTTTAAAATCAATATTTAAAATTTAAACACAATATTTTTAAAATATATAATACATGAAAATTCAAACACAATACATAGTAAATATTAATAACTGAACAAACTCTATATAAAAATACATGGCAAACCCCTAAAAGGTATTTTTAAAAACTACATATTTATTGTATTTTGTATAACTACATATACATTAAATAAAAAACAGTTGAATATTTTTTATATCGACACAAGAAAACCACCCAATTTCTCAATAAACTATAGAGAAAGTGTCATGCACTAGCACAAGTCCATGGTGTTAATGATAATACTAAACAAGAAAGAGGAGAAGGGGGGGACACTTGTTTCATACCTAATTGATTGGTGTGCCAAATTAGTCTTCCCATTCAAGCAAGGTTAGTTGAAGGTGGACAAGCGCCATTGAGTGAGAAAATGGCCAACCCCTCTCTCTCTCCTCTCTGTCTTTCACCCTTTCACAATCACTGATCAAACCAAAAAAGAATTTTTTATTTTATAAAAGCATAAAAGGTGAAGAAACATGACGGGGAGAAAAAGTAAAGTAAAATCCTTGCAAGGAATTTGAAGAACCTGATTCAAAGTTCTAGAGGGAGAAATGAAACACAATAAAAAAGCCCACTAATATTGAACACCATTTTTTTTTTCTTTTTGTCTTTCCAAAAAGTTAGTATATGAGAGAAAGAAGCATGTTATGGTTAATTAGATTTAGGGAAATAGAGGAATAGTTCTAGAGAGAGAAAGGGGCTAGTTCATCTCTCCCTTCTTGCATAACTTTTGCTTGGTGCAGCTTTCTGGAAGGGGTTTGGAAAATTGGCTCAAAATCATAAGGTACAAATCTTTCTTGATTAGTGCTATTAACTACTATATATAGGTGTATAATCATGTGGGGATATGTGTAATTATGCTAATAATTGATAAAAAAAAATTGTAATTCTGAAAGGGTTGGGAATTTATGGTACTGGGTAGGAAGTGATTTTTTTCCCTTTTGTGGGTTGTGGGATTTTTTGTTAGATTTGTTCATTTATCAGTTCTTCTCTTTTATGGTGGTAGATTTTATTTCTTGATAAATTGTTGAATTTTGATAGTGATTGAGCCGCCTCTATCTCCCTTTCTTTCTGAAAAATATCTTGGTCACTTCTTGATTCTTCATTTTCTCCAAATAATTCACAATATTTCTCTATTAAGTACTTAACTAGAAATGGCTGCCTTAAAATTCTCTGTTTATGTGAGTTAATATTAGTGTATAATGTGTTTAAAGTAATTTTGGGACTAAAATTGTCTTTTTGGCTACTGAGTAATGTTTGAAAAAAATAAATAATTCCATGTTGTTGATGATTTGTAATCTAATCACATCCTGTTTGTCGTTGTTCGATAATCTTATAAATTTATGTAAAATTCCCCTGTTTTCTTCTTTCCTTTGGCTGTTTGTTTCTCTATTTACTGTTTTTTTATTAAAAAAAAATCCCGACAACTATCTAAAGGCCAACATCATATTAATATATTTGTCTTTTTTATGTTTCTGTCTCAACTCTCAAGAACGGTGCTGTAACTGTTTCCTATCCCGTGAATTGCAAAGGTCTTCACAAGAGCCTTATATGTACTAAATAAATTGTAATTGTACATATTTGTAAGATTTTTCCGTAGTTAGATGTTTGTAAGATTGTTTTTCCTAGTCATTAATTATAATATAGTAGTCATTAACATGACGGAATTTATGTTTTGAAATCACATAGAACATATTTTTATCGAATCGAGATTATATGAATTCGTTTTTTTGGTTGGATCTGGAAATACTCAGTGTTTTTATTAATTTATTCTTTCTTACTTTTCAGGGTGAAACAGTAATGCATACATGGGAAAGAAAGGCAGTTGGTTTTCTGCAATCAAGAGGGTTTTCGTGCCCAACTCCAAAGAGAAGCTAGAGAAAGTAGGTGGACATCTTTCTTCCCGCAGCAATGAATTCAATAGCTGTCAATAAATAGGAAGAAAACAATAGCTAACAATATGCAACACCTTAAAAAAATAAATTTTAAATTGCTACTGCAGATTTTTTTCTTTGGATTTTAGTTTATTCTTCTATTTTTCCTATTCCTTTTAATAAAAGAACAATATGATGGTGCTATGTGGTGCATAGCTATGTTACATGTACTCAGAAACCATAAGAAGGATCCTTAAAAGGACACGACACAGACATGCCTATTTTTTGAAAATTTTTGTTCATTTTCCACCATACTGCCATGTCCAACACCTGTACCCATGGCTTGTCGTGTCGACACGGGTATTTCTGGATTTTAAACAAGTCCATGTAACACGGGTGCATAGTCGTATGATTTTCCTTAGTTCCCTGTTTTAGCTCTTCTTAATTTTTAATGTAATTGTCTGTGAATGGTGAAAGCTCAAGTAGTTAGATATATTGCTATCGATAATAAATTTATTTAAAACACTCAAATCATGATTGTGTTAAGTACAATTCTGAAAAATCATTTCACAGAACACCGAAATGGCATATAGTAGAACATATTTCTGATTTTAACTAAAAGTCTGTATATTATTGCACATAGTAAGTACTTTCACTAATCGGGGAACCAAAATTCATTGTAAATTTTTACTGCAAAGGGTCAAATATGCTTCTGAAATACTACCCCATTCATCTTTTAGCTTCTCCTAATCAGCAATTATTGTTGCAGGGATCAGAGAAAAAAAGTTCTAAGGAAAAGAAGAAGGGGCAAGGGATATTGAAACATGGAGAGACCAGATCGTTTATTCCGCTATTTAGAGAACCAAGCAGTATTGAGAAAATATTGGGGGAAGTAGACCAACAGCAAATACAGTTCAGGCCTTCTACACCATATGAGCAACCAATAACACCACCTTCATTTTCTGCAAGGCCTGCCTCTCCGAGGAATGCATCTCTGAGGATCACTTCTCCAAGGAATGCATCTAAGAGGGCCACTTCTCCGAGGGCGGGTTCTCCAAGGGTCGCCTCTTTTAGGGCTACTTCTCCCAGGGTCACCTCACCTAGGGCTGCTACTCCAAAGGCTGCTTCCCCTAGAGTTTATCGTCCCCGACCAGAACCAACTATAAGAAACCATCACCTTTCTGCCACCAAGATCCAGGCAGCGTATAGAGGTTATGCGGTAAGCTTCTAACTTTTTAGTTTGTTGGGTTTTTGGGGAAAAAATGTCCCATAAAAGGTTAGTCATGGACTTTCATGCCTGATTTATATTTTCGTAGAGAAAACAAATCTTATTGTTTAATAGTACTTGGGATTGGTTTTTGCAAATTCTAATTTGCTCCTTTTCCTGTGCATTATGTGCTAAATATAAGGATAACCACAATAAAATATGTATATTGTTTATATTTGTTTGGAGTGGACTGAGTTGAGATCTATATACTACTGTCATATTGTGGCTTTTGCCTCTTTGTCACTGAAACCAATATAAATGCTCATAAATTGACCTGGGCATAAAACCTAACCTCAAGCCCATAAATGCCATAATTGAGGCTCGAATCCAGGACCACTTTCCCATGATAAATACTATGATACCACTTGAGAGGTCGTTAATAACAGTATATTTGAGCTTAGACTAAATATCGCTGGCCAATTCAACTTCTTTGTTCTGGTTCTTATTGAGCTTCAACAGAGCACAAAACCTACTTTGATATGATGATCGGCCTGTTTAGTTGTGGTTGGACAAAATTAAAGTTCCAAAAATTTGAGCTTTGAGTTGACATTATGTCTGGGATCAAAGTTTTCATAGTTAAAACTGTAAAATGTGGGGGGAAAAAGGGCATAACTAGAAATTTCAATATAGGTACTGTGAATGACTGAATGCCCTTAAATTATTGACAATTTGTTTATATTTGATAGGCAAGGAGAAGCTTCAGAGCTTTGAGGGGTCTTGTGAGGCTTCAAGGAGTTGTGAGAGGTCAGAACGTGAAGCGTCAGACGATGAATGCCATGAAACATATGCAGCTCCTAGTGAGGGTTCAAACTCAAATTCAGTCACGAAGAATCCAAATGTTAGAGAACCAGGCACTCCAACACCAAGCCTACAAAAATGATGGGGAGGCCGAGAGTACCTTGGGCAACGGGACCTTGAATGTAAGCTTTCATGTCCTTATTTATGATTGCATTAATACTTTGCATACTTGATGTGGCAATCTGAGGGTTATGGAGACCACCCACAAATTTGATGATTTCAGTGGGCCCCATTGTTGGTCCATCATCGAGCTTTGTATTTATAGTTTAGAGCTCAACTTCCTATGGCTTTCATAAAATTGTAATGATATATTTCATAGCCTAGTTGAATCGTTGACCATCCCAATTCAACCCTTTAAAGGAAAGAAAAGGAAGAAAAAGAAACCTTGCCTATATAATATATGATGAAGTCATTTTTTCTGGACTTTTTCAAGTTTCGACATAAATGAGGTTTATAATAAAGTGAAGAGTTTGTAGAGCTGACCTGAAAAGGCTGAAATGAATATTCTACACACAGCCCCTTTTTGTTCAATTTGTGGTGCCATCTTCTGTTACAAGACAAACGTAGTAAAACTTAAGTGATCATATTGATCTGAACCTTGTACATTTAGGCTCTCATACAATCTTTGTAACAATTTTATTTACAATATTCTGAACAACCATTTGATTATTGAAAGTGAGCAAAGTGCAACACCGCTTTCAAATATTTGCTCTTAAATATCTATTGCAAACTAAGTGCAATTGCTGACCGGGACCATTGTGTATAGTCCCCGGCAGGTGACCATGAAGATTGGGATGATAGCTTGCTAACGAAAGAGGAAATACAGGCAAGGATGAAGCAAAAGGCGGAGGCGGCAATCAAGAGAGAAAGAGCCATGGCATATGCTTATTCCCAGCAGGTACTATACACCTTGTTTTGGCCAGTTATCACTGATTGCATCACACAATAGAGGCTACACTAGTGCAGTTGATCTTTACCTTCATTTCATTTTGAAACTGAGCTTTAAGTGCACAAACGATTCCACTCATAAAAAAAAAGGAAGAAAAAAAGGTGGTGAAGGTTCCATAAATTGGTCTTTCACTAAGTTTGAGTTTTTGAGTGTCCATGTCAACACAATTGCCTCTTTCCGTGCACAACTTCACAAATGGATCATTCGAGGACTAGACTGACTCATTGCAACTTCCAGATCTTTGCATATACATTTAAATTAAACTTGGGGAGAAAACAAGTCATTTTTAAGACCAAGTCAGTGATGGGCTTTCATGTTGACTAATGTAATGCCAGCTTTTAAGTAAACCCAATTTTATAATGAGATGTCCTGGATTAAACTAATTATGGTGATTCCCAAACAGCACTATACAAGTTTTTCCTATTGCATTTTTTTGAAAACCTTTTAATTTCCAGTATCAGTTTCCAGCAGTCAGTAAAATTTCTTGGTACTGGTCTGTATTTTATATTAAGGCTTAAATATAAATTATTACCCTAAACTATTCACATATTTCCACTTCGGCGATCTACCTTTCAATTTTTTCAATTAGGTGATTAAACTCTCAATTTTTCCCAATTCAGTTCAATTGAAATGCCACATCATAATTTGATGATATGGACTGCACACATTGCATTTTAGTGCTTATGTGTTAAAAATAAGTCATTTTTCATTTTTCTTTTATCACTATATGTAAGTAATAAGGGCAAAATAGCAAATAAACATAAGCAAACAGCCTATCTCTCTCTCTCTCCCCTAATCTTCCTTCCCCACCCCCTGAACCCTTCCCCTTTATAGCCCCTTCGGTCGGCCCCCTGTCGTCTCTCAATCCGTTGTCCCCCACGTCCCCCTGTTATATCCGCTTTCCTTCTTTTTTGCAATTCTTTCTCCTCCCCTCCTTCCCCCAATTTAACAGAAGATTGTAACAAAATGGAAAAATAACAGGGGAGGGAAATATAGTTGTGAACCAACAAAATAAATCGAACGAATAATGACTCAGGCTAGCAGATCGGGATCCCTTTTTCTTCATTTCCTTTTCCTTTTTTTCTTTCATGAGCAGATGTTTTGGTATGAGTAGACAGTGGTTGGTGGTAGCTAGTCGGGATCCCAGCATGGGTTGTTGTAGAACATATCAAGATTGATGGGTTGAGGTCAGATTTTAACGTTCTAATGCGTTTGGGTTGGTTCATGACTAGGTTTTTGTGATTTGGGGGTTAGGATTTTGGTATTGTTTGGGGCCTTTAAATGTTTGAAATTAAAAAATAATTGTGGGGCTATGATTTTGGGTTTTATTTATAGGGGTAATGTTATGTTTGATTTTCAAAGGTTGATGGTCATGGTGATGGAGTTTAATGGCTTGAGACGGTGCGAGTGAATCATTGTAGATCTTGTCTGATTGAAAAAAGAAATATTTAATTTTGTTTCGGTACCTGAGTTCCAACTATGGCGGCCAAATGGTGACAATGTTTGGGTCGTAATGAGAGATTTGTGGCTGCTGACCTTGGTTGTTTGTGACAGTGTATAACAATGATGTTGCGGCTTAGAGGTTAAAGTTTGATATAATTTTTATTTTTCTTTTTTAATTATTTTAGTTTATTATCTTTTTATTCTTTTAACTTAATAAAATGTTGAAATATTATTTTCCAATATGTTTTATTTACACAAACACTATTTATTTACAAATACATTAAGATTTGCCATGTCATAGTGCCACCACATCAATTTATGACTTGGCATATTCAATTGGAGCGAAAGTGAAAAAAATAATAGTTTAATCACTTAATTGTAAAAATTAAAAGGTCGACCACCAAAGTGAAAAAAGGTGAATAGTTTAGGGTAATAATTTATGTTTAAGCTTTTATATTATTTTTGTGCTTATGCAAATATAATAGAACCTCTCCTTTTTTTTCCAAATAAAAGTGCTCATATATTATACAAGAGGATTTATGTATAATTTGAATGGTGATGGTCATAGCTGTTTAAGCTATAGGTTGCGTTCTTTTTCTCTAATACTACAATTTTCAGATTAAGGATTGAAGACATTACATATAATTTGAACATATGCTACCTTATAAAGGTCAATGAGCAAAGAAATTATAAAATGAATTAGGTCACACATGAGAGAACAAAAGTCACTAATTTAGTTCATGTTGACATGATCTCGTGCACATCTCACACACTTCCATGCATAGACGACTAACACATTTCGTTTCTTTTTTATTATTTGTAATTTTTAATTTCTCTGCCAGCAGTTGTGGAAAGGCAATCCGAAACCTGGTCAAACACCTCTGGTGGACATGAGATCAGGTGCATTTCCTTGGTGGTGGACCTGGCTCGACCGTCAGCTCCCTTCCACAAAAGTACCTTCCGAACCCCAAACCATGAAGCGTTTTCTTCAAACGTCCTTAAGGCCAACTCCCGAGCACAAGCCTAGTCCTCGACCTCAATCAGTCAACTACAGACAACATAGTTTCGGGTACGATAATCTCGAAACCCCCACCCCAAGATCATCAAGATCAACTGCACCCGTAAGAACAAGACAAATGTTTACTCCTACCAGAACACCACCAACATACATGATGAAATATTCAAGAACAAGAAATAGTGCAGCTGATTCAACTTTTGATGGATCAGTAAAAGATGATGACAGCCTAATGAGCTGCCCCCCATTTTCTGTCCCAAATTACATGTCACCTACTGTTTCAGCAATAGCAAAAGTGAGGCCAAATAGCAACCTCAAGGAGAGGTTTCCGGGGACTCCAACAGGCAGCGAGGCATCGAAGAGGAGGTTTTCATTCCCTCTGGCTCCAAGCATTGGTTCTTTCAAGTGGAATAAAGGTTCTAACAAGGATTCCACTTCTCAAAAGGTGGTGGAGAAACACCAGCCTCTGCATTCTATAGGGGATCGAAGCGTTGATTCAGCTGTATCTATGCCTGCTGCATTTGGGAGGAAGCCATTTAACCGATTTGTGTGATTGATTGATTTATTTTTTGTTTTTATTTTTCCTTCCAAAGTTACCATTTCTTAACCTTTTTTGTTCAAATCTTGGGTTATGGTATTTTTTTTTCTCGTCTCTATTTTAGCAGTGAGTGTATGGTGATGTATTATTTGTATAATAATGAAAAAAATATATCTGGTAGGAATGATGGTTTGTATGAAGATTTGGCTTTGAAAGGTATAATTACTTGGTTTAAGCATGTGGGTATGGGTAGATCTGTAATTTTCATTTTTCAGTAGCATTCTGCAATTAAGGTACAGAACCCTGTTCCTTCTGTGCGGACAGGAAATTGGACCGGAAAATTGGATCGATCAAATTTTTTTAATTTTTTTTCTTTTGATTTTCAAAATTTTTATAATATTTATCTTGATTCAAATATTTATAAAATTTAGTGATTTAGGTGTAATTTAAATGCATGTAAATAATTAGGATTATACAATTGTACAACATGATTATTTACGTCCATTTAAATTATACATAAATTATTGAATTCTGTAAATATTTGAGTTAAAATAAATTTTATAAAAAATTTGAGAGTCAAAAGAAAAAAAAAAAATGGATCGGTCCAATTTTTCCGTCCCAAATTCTTGTTTGCTTAGACTTATTGTTTCATAAAACACTGAAATTAATGTGTAATATACAGTGGTGGAGCCACGTTGGGGCCATGCCTCCCAACCAACCAACCAACCAATTTTTTTTTTAACTTAGTATATAATAGTACTTATATATTTTATTAGTAATTTATATTGAACTCTACTCAGTTGTACATATATCAATTTTTAATTTCTATATCTATAAACATGATATTCAATTGAGTTAGTTAATTTGATTGATCGGATTGTCTCAACTCACCTGTATTAGATTAGAGTATTCAAGAGAAAAGACGCAATCAGATGACATGGAGATAAGGGAAGAACCAAGATCGAGAAAACTGGAAAGACCAGCCTTCACTTATCTCTCTTTGGTTGAGTTTGCTTTCACTTTTGCTCATTTTCCATAATAGAGAATAGGATATGGAAGATTTTTGCTGACTAGAGTTGGCAGTGAAATGAAGTCTTCAAGACCCATAACATAATAAAGTCGTGGAGGGCATAAGATCCTTTAGAGATAAGGGCAACTTTCTTTCGTAACATAATAAAGTTGTAGAGGGCGCAAGACCCTTCAGAGATGGACGATTTTCTTGAGTTGACTTAAACCGTTGATCCTTCATTTTCTATCCTATTCATTTAATCTTTTAATACTAAATTTTTTACTTCATTTCCCCCTTCTTGTTGAATAGAAAAATTCATAAGTCTAAGATTTTTCGATTTCATCAATACTTACATTCACAGCTTTAATAGTATATTGAATGAAAAAAATATAATATTCATATTTTCAAATTCATGTAATTGAATATTTTCCTCTACACTATTTATACATATTCACCCTTACAAAATCTACATATATTCAATATTTCTCAACAACATATGTATATAGGTAATTTGACTCTGATGATACATGGATTCACTCGGATGGTCTTTCAATTATTACTAGTGGCTACTTAATTATGCTTGGGTATACAAAATACAACTCATGAATAAAAGTTGTGTAATTAAAAATGGTTTATAAGTTATTAAGTTTTATCAAAAAACATTTACAATGTTTTTCAACTTTACTTAAATCTAAATAATGTTCAATGTTCAAATACATTAGTATATGGTAAGACCCTTCAAATTATTCAAAAATTTCGTGGTCAGTGCATAAATGGATTAATTAATAATATCTATTACAAATATTTTTAAATATTCAATTACAATGTTTAAATAAATTTTACATACTAATATTCAAACAGGTTCGTGTCTCGCACGTGTTCACTTATTAATTTTTTATAATAATAGTTCATGTTTTTAGAATATAAACTTATACTTCATCAGTCCCAAAACATAAAATTATTATTGACTTTTTAAAATTACTTTAAAGTGTCTTTAAATTTAAAATTGACATATATGTCTTTAAATTTAAAATTGACATATATTTATTTAATTTTAGTCAATACAATGACGAACACTGCAAACATTTAAAGAGTACTGGTATTTATAAGATTTATTTTTTCATCACAATTAATGAATCTTATCAATTTTATGTTTAAGAAAATCTCAAATTGATATTCAAAAATCAATAATGATCTAATAATTTGAAACGAATGGATCACTATAGGATCCAAATAACACATAACATGAAGGGTTGTGTGCCCAAGTATAAATTAGGGGCGTGTGCGAATCAAACGATAAAAACAAATTCGCATAAGCCATGCGTGACCCTAAGAATTAAATGAAGTCGAAAAAGCCGAGAGAATGAACAAAGTAAGGGAAGAACCCTCTAAGGTTTGGCCTTGTGACATCCCGGATTTTTATAAGATTTTTAAATAAGAATCTTGACTAATTAAGTAAATGCTAGAAAATTAAAACCTGTGTTAACAGGTTATGATGTATTAATAGGTGATTGAAATCTAATTATTATTTAATCAACGTGCTAGAAATGACCTATGTGGTAGGTTGAATATGTGTGTAATGTCCTAGAATTTTCACGTTATTATTAATTAAATTATTAATTTAATTTCTAACGAGTTAGTTTTACGAGATTATTTAAATATTTTTATGTGATTAATTAATTACGTGATTAAATGATTATGTGATTAACGTGATTAAATGATTATGTGATTAATTGCTAGAATTAATTAAAGGGGGGTCACTAATATATTAATTAAATTAGTGAACAAACCCTAAAGTTTTAATATCAAAATAATTGATAAGTTTTTTATTAATTAAATATTCAATTAAATTGAATATAATGAGTTAATTAAATATAATAAATTAATTAATATGATTATTAATTAATGTATATAATGTGAAATATTAATAATAATATTTATTAATCAATTTAGTAATTTAATATTAATGGGTTAGAGTATTTAATTATTTAGTTAATCTAATTAATTATTTAATCATAAATTTGGATAATTAATGTGTAAACCTATTAAATTAGCCCAACATGGATCAATTAGTAGCTCAAGTGTAGAATAATAAAACTTGGGAAACTAGTAGCCCAAACAATATAAAAGTGAGCCCAAATTAATTTCAAAAGATGTCTAAAATTTTAGCCCACTTGGAATTTAATAATTAGTTTGTTAATAATTATTAAAGTAATGCATGTGACACCATTTTGGGACAAAAAAATTTGCATCAGCCGTGTGAGGAGGGAGAGAGTGCAAAATGATTGGTTATTTTATTTTATTTTTTATTTATTTAATAAATGGTTGCTTGTTTGGTTTTTGTAGTACATGGACACCATCCCTCTTTTCACCTAATGTGTTTAGCTTGTGTAAGTATCCAATAGCTAGCATATGATGGTCTAAATTATTAGATATATTATGTGTATCTATTATTTTTCAAGTATACTTACATTAGTAAGACATTGCACTTCATTTTATTTTTATAAGTCCAAAAGAGAGAGTGGAGAGAAAATTATAGTGAGAGCAAAATATTTGAGAGAGCAAGGATAAAGAATGAGGAGGATTTTATTTTGTTCATGCCTTCAAACCTCACTATTTATTTTGGAAGAAAAAGGAAAATAGTCATTAAATCAAGGTAATGGTTATTTTAAATGTAGCTTTGTTTTTAAATTAAATAAATCATCATGTTAGTATAAACATGTTAGTATAGTTAGTAATGTGTATTAGTAATATTTATGTCATGCTTGAGTTTAATATGTTTTGTTTGTATTTTGGTATATTTTGTATGCTAAAAACATGTGTTTGGTAGTGTGTAAACAAGTCTCAAAATAATGACCACAAATATTTTTTATAAAATTTAGAGTTAATGTTCTAATATTATAGAACATTAAATCATGAGAAAAATAAAGTTTGAATCACTCAAAATGGAGTTATACACAAAAAGTTATGATTTATAGTAGTTTATTTTGTATAACAATTTTTATGAAAAAAATAGAATTAAATCATGGGAAATTAAATTTTCATATTATAAATTGATATTAAGTGATTGGTAATTTTTTTGGATTTTTATTGAGGAGTTAAAACTTACTTGATGATATAATTTTTATTAAAGTGTGTATTGCCGGAACACTGTGGACAATTTGCTAAAGGAAAAAAATAAATCAACTAGTCGCGCAATTCGCGCAAGGGTTTAGGTGGCAGGACGTGGAGGCGAACGACGTCGTCTGACGTAGAAATATTTCACTCCGCGCGTTATGCGCGAAAACTGCCTCTAGACTCTTCAAAACGACACCGTTTTGCAGCTCGGTTTGTGTTAGGCTCGCGCAATGCGCGGGAGCTAATTCCGGCGAAATTACAATTTTGCCCCTCCGTTCGTTTTTCTGCGTAATTACTAATTTGCCCTCGGATCAATTTTTAGTTTATTTACAAGTTTGTCATTCTGGATAATTTTAATTAATTTAAATATTTAAAAATTATAACCAAAATAATAATATTACAAAAAATGATATTTGGGATTATATTATCCATTTTGATTAATATTTAAATATTTTAAATATTAATCTAGTTAGCTAAATTATGGTTAAGTTAAATCAATAAAAATTTCATTAATTATTATTTAAAATGTTAATAATAAATAAAGGTGATAAATTAGCAATTATTATTTAGTTTCTATTAAATAATAATTGAAGAGAGATAAAAATTTATAAATTAATTATTTATTATTTAAATATTATTAAATAATAAATAAGGATAATTAAGTAATTAATTATTATTTAATTAGCATTAAATAATGATTAATGGAAATTAAGTTATTAGATTAATAATTTATTATTTAATGTAAATAATAAATAAGGATAAATAAATTGATTATTATTTAACCTTAAATAATAATTAAAATTAATTAAATAATTAATTATTATTTAATTGACATTAAATAATAATTAGAGAGGATTAAAATTTGTAAACTATTATTTAATTTCCTTAAATTAAATAATAAGTGAGGTTAGTTACTTAGTTAATTATTAGTTGATTAATATTAAATTAAAGAAGGATAAAATTAAATCAATAATTATTTATTATTTAATTATTATTAAATAATAAGTATGTATAATTAGTTATTATTTATTTTAAGTAATAACTAAAGATAATTAGTTAATTTCTATTTAATCAAGGTTAAATAGTAATTGAATAGAGATTGAGTTAATAAAATAATTTGAATCTAATTATGCTTTAATTAAACAATTGTAATAAGTTGTTTAAGGGTTTAATAAGTGTCCAACACTTAAGAAAAATATTTTTTAACTTATTAAATTATTAACCTAATTTGATTGAGGGTTTATAAGGTTAATAATATTGTTTTGACTTATGTAAATTATGTGTTAGTGCTTATGCGTGGTAGATAAGTTCCTTAGTGAGCGTATACTTATACAAATACGCCGTACTAATTATTAGACCAACTTTATTAATGTTAGGTCTTTCAAAGCCAGTTAGTTAAAGCTAGACATTAATTATAGCTGAGCAGATAGACAAGTTCCTTATCTCTAAACTCATTTCATTGAGTAAATTATTTATTTAAGCTTGAACTGTAATTCCAAGCATGCTTTGAGTGGTTTAATTACTTTACAATTATTCCACATCAATATTGTTGTTATTCGCACTTGGTGCACTTGATTTTGTATAGTCCTTAACTTGTACTTATTTATTGTTCTATTGTTTAAAGAACTGTTCAAAGTAGATCTAAACCATTGTTCGGTTAGACATTTATGTTAAAGATTTTAAAAACTATCCAAATCATTGAAGATACGGATTCTTAGACTATTATGAACACCTCTCTATTATAGGGGAGTACCCTATATCTAATATCAGGTACAAAGCACGAAAATTAAATGTTATGCATACACATATTGTACTGAGGCTGATCCCCTCGGGTACATATTTCTGGTAGTAACCATTAGGTCAACCTGTTATTGACTCAAGTGGATATTTATAGTTCATAATCTATTTGACTATCTTGATTCTAAAAGAAAATCATTATTCCTGCTTATGTTATTCATATTATTGAATTGTTCAACTATTCCCTTTCATTCATGATATGTTGTTTCTTGTTGTTATTTAAACTTGTTGAGCAAACTAGTTGCTCACCCTTAATATATCATGAAACCTTATTGCAGTGCAATCCGAAACTTCTGGAAAGAACAAGGGTAAAAGAAAGATGAAGTGATAGACTTCAGGATGCAGCCTTTTAGTTAACTAAATTACTTGTTATGTAATATAAACCCTAAATACTTTATTAAGGGCATTTGTATACTTTTGGTGTAAGGTTATCGTATCTTGGGACTAGTAACACCTTTTGAATGAACAACATATGTTTATTATTCCGCAATTAGTTATTGTATGTTGTTTAGAGGTGGATGTTTGTATTGGATCGTGATGACTGGATCCGGGTATTTGAGACTTGAATTTAGGGGCGTCACAATGTGTATATGTATATTTGATTTGATAAAGAAAGAAGGATTTAATGTATAAAGAAAAATGATAAATGAGAAAAGCATATGTGAATTGAGCTTTAGTTATAAATATTATTAACTGGCTTAATGAATAGACTTGGAGAGGCGAGGATATGAGAATGACAAGGTAAGGTAAGTCTGTATGTGCAGAAAGGAAAGAACTATTTAACCTGATCGGTTTATTGAAATTAAAGGAATAATAAGGATATTGATTGTTGGAATAGTTGGAAGTTATTAATAAATTGATATTTATTGAATGAAATGAGATTAACATTAATACGATGTGTAAGTACATGATGTAATACCCCCGAGAATGAGTAGAAAGAATGTTGGATGCAAGAATGGTTCAAATTGGCATTTATGTGCTAAGTAAATAAGTGAAAGGACGTAAAATCGTATTAAAGGTGTTATGAGTTGAAATGGTTAAAATAATGAATTTTTGGTAATTCGAGTAAGGTTCGCTTTTCGAGTAAGCGATTTATGGACAAATGAGCAGTTCGACTATTCGAGATGTCGAAAATTGGGATTGATTGAATGTGGAACCAAAAAGGTTCGTAGAAATTGAAAATGTGTTAATATGCAATTTTGGCAAATGTTGTAATAATTAATATGGGATTAATGATATTGATATTTCAAAGTGCGATAGGTGTTTTGGGATAAGTCAATTATAGCTTATTTGATTTAGGAATAAAATTCAAGCATAATGGAACAAATTTGAATAAAAAAAGGACTTGAATTAGTTGAAAAATGAGCATATATGAATTTAAGAGAATTAAATTCTCTAGATTTAGTGGCTAAAGTTCAAAATGCCCTCAACAATTTAGTTAATGAACTTTGAGTCCTAAATGGCAAAATGACCAAAATCCCCTTGACAAATTTAGTAATGACTTATGTGTCCCCAAGTGATAAAATGACGAAAATGCCCTTGAAAGATTTGGAAAATGACATTGGTGTCCTTAAATGATGCAATGACCAATATAACCTTAGTTAGCCAAGGGAAATGACATGAATGCCCCTAAACATACAAGAGTTAAGCTAACCAAAGTGGTTAAATGTTGGGAAATTATATACATGATATGTATATATCATTATTGTATGCATAAGTTGACTAGTTCATTTCATTCTTCACCATCCAAGTTTCCAGCAAAGTGAGCTTAAGAGAGAAAGAGAGGAAAAACTAGGGTTTCAAAGGAAGCTCAAGAAATCTCAAGAAAAAGTGTACAAGAGAAGAAGAACAAGCAATTAAAGTGAAGAAGATAGCCTTAACAAGCTTTGTAGCTAGAAGAAAGTGAGCTTAAAGAAGGTATGGGTATGTTTTATTATGAAATTCATCATCTAAGTGTTTAAATTCAAGAATAGGTATAGCCATGCATATATTTATGGCTAGATGTGAGGTTTGTTTGTATTATATGTTATATGGTTGAGTTATAGTGAAACCCTAGACTCAAGTTGGAAGAACAAAGGTGTTATATTATTCATGTTCATATTCAAGGCTAGAAATCATGATTTAATGGATAATCATGTGTTATATGTTGAGGGAAGTAGTAAAACCCTAGTTGGAGGTGTTAAATATGTATGATACATGTATATTTTTAAGCTAGAGATCATTCTAAGTGCACAAATGAAAGAGAAACATGTTTTGTTTAAGGAAAATATAATATTAAGCTATGATTCATAAATGATTATATGTTATATGTTGCTAAAAGTGATAAAAACCTAACTAAAAGGTTGATCATGTTTGATGCAAGCAAATTATTTTGCTAAATGACAAGCTAGATGCCTAAATGGTTTAAAAGTATAAATTGTGATAAGAAGTTACAATATTAGGCTATACTTTGTGTATAGACTAAATTATAATCTGTAAAGTGCTTTGGAAGGTATATATAAAAATTATGTGTATACATAAAGTTGCTAAATAATCATGTGATAATGTATTTGATGTGTGGAGTCAAGAATTGAAGTATAGGTTAAAGAGCAACGTTTTGAAAGTTGGCAAAAATTCTATCAACATGTGATTTTTGGCCATTTTGTATAAATGAAGGTCAAATGAGGCCAAACAACTAAGTTTTACATAAATACATGTGTTAGAGTCGTTTTGAAAGTCATTTGGTGTCAATGGCGACAATTGTAAATTTTAAACGTTTTAAAACGTTCGTCGACGCCTAAAATGAAAACTTTGAAAAAATGAAACCATTTGAAAGATTTTAATTATTTTGAAGGCCTATATAAGTCAAATATGTGTTATGTGACATGTTGGAATCAAGATTTACGAAAAAGGGCCAAAAATAGCATGAATTTTTTAAAGAATTTTTTTTCAGAAAAAATAGTACTGCTATGACACCCCCAAATCTGGGCTCACGCAGCCCAAACTTGAGTTGTCAAAATACACAATAACTATTACAATACAACCTACAACGTACTACAATACAGTATTCAAATAATACATAACTAAGTCTTCATTATTATTGTCACACTATTTTACAACTTATGAAGACTAATACAGCTACAACTCGGACCTTCACTCCATCCCCCGACTAGACTCAGCTACTCTCTCATCTCCTGTTGAAAAATAATGAAACAAAAGGAACTGGTGAGCTCAAATAACCCAGTAAAGAATATCATGATCAAGATAATGACAAATAAATTATCGTTAACCTTCAACAGTTGAGTTTTTGATAGAATAATTTAAACAACAAGTTTTAATTCAACAACTGCAGTTAAGTTCTTAAACAAAGTTTAGATCAATAACTGCAGCAGAATAACAATAATTAGAAAAATCATATGGACCATGATGTCCACTCGCTTTTCTTTTTAAGAAAAACATTATCAACTTTTATCATTTGAAACACTACTGACCATGATAAAACAATTTCACAGTTCCTGGTCATAATCATGCAAGTTAACAATTCATCTTTGCACTACGGGCCAAAGATATTCAATATAGCACCAACGGTCATGATTATACCAGTCTACAACCTTTGGTCATAATCATACCAAACAACATTTCATCTTTGCCCCAGGCCAAAGAGAACATTCACCACGTGCCTTAAAAGACACATCATCAAATATATCGCCTTTAACCTATCAACGCCTTTAACCTATCAACACCTTTATCCAATCTGTGTCCCAGGCCACATTTATCAACAACAATTTGATTCTTGATTATTAGAATAATAACAGAGATATTAATAATGAACAGAAGAAACAGGATAAACAATAAATATCGAAAGCTTACAATTTTTACTTTGTGCAGAATCAAATAATGTTCAAATTGTCAACATGATGTGAAATGAAATTCAAAGATAATATTCAAGATCCACAGTTTAGAATAACGGTTACAGTTCAATAGAAATGTTCATGTAAATAGGAATGTGCAATTGAAATGATATTAAATGAAGCACAAACTGTTAAGAAAATTATAATTATTTCAGAAGTTTTACCGGACAATACTTACCATAGTAAGTTTAAGAGTATAAAAGAAATGATATCCCTTACCTTAGTAAGTTTGAATAATAGAAGATGAAAAAGATGATATCCTTTACAAGTAAGAAAGAAAATAATATCCATTTATGATGATGAAAAGAATGATACCCTTTATTTTATCACGTGACTGAATATTGAAAAAAATGAGGTTGATCAACCTATATATTTATAATATAATTAGTAATTACAGCATATAAATTTCAAGGTGTATGATAACTCATATATTATGAACTATCAAAATTATTTATATAACATATATTTTTGTTGTGTAAAATAATAACTTCAAAAATAATTTTTGAAATAATATATCAAAATAAATCTTCAAAAGAAAGCTTTTTAAAATAAATCTTCTCAAAGAAGAGTCTTATAAAAGAAGAGTTGTGAATACCGTATGAAATAGGTATTTGTGCAATTACTACTTTTTAATAAAATACTTATTTGAAAAATTGCTGTACTCTTTTTGGTTTACAAACACTCAAGATAACCTTACTATTCTCAGAGAAAACTCACAAAATACTTGTAGAATTTTTTTATGTTTTAGGTGTGATTTTTCTACTCAGCTGAGCAAGCTATTTATAAGAGAAAAAAAGTTACTATACGCGATAGGTGGCTGGCGTGCTGCACGCCAGCTTGAGAAATTTCAGCAGCAGCCAGCAACCTTTTCACCAACTCCAGCAACCAATTCAATTCTCATTTCTCATGTTTACTATTCAAAATAATAATAAAATTTTTTATTTTTATTTTTATTTTTTTTATTCCTTCTTGTGGGTCCAACATATATAGTAAAATAATGTTACAACAATAATTCAACAATAATGTAAGAATCACGTTACAGATTATTATTAATTTAATAATATAAATTACTGTATATTTGCTATTGTGACAATTATTAGGTTTAATAATTTTAAAATACAGTGCAATAACAATTATTGAATCAATGATATAAAAAAACAGTATAATGACAATTATTGAATCAATAATGTAAAATACTTTGTAACAACAATTATTGATGAATACTGTGCAATGACCACGTTATCAGATCAATAATATGATATACTGTGCAATACCGTGTGCTATTGTAGAATACCGTGTGCTACAGTAAAATACCGTGTGCTACTATTCTTTTATCACAGGTATTTTAACAATTAAAAGTGATAACACTGTTGACTATTTTTATTTAAAAATGTTACTTCTGTCGTTTTCTGTATCCGACAAATATTCTGTTGTGGGGTCCACCAATGATTAGTTATTTTAGCGCTGTCGTACAACCCGAATATTCCCCGACAAAACGAATATTGTCCAAAAAAATAAAATTTGCACATAACATTCTTAACTTTTAACTTTATCAATTTAACCATTTACTGTTTCAGGAAAAATATATATAAAGAAAAATTAATTTTGTATTTCATAAAATTCGGGGTCTTACAACCTCTCTTCCTTATGAAATTTTATCTCCGAAATTGACGTACTTGGCATTTCGAAGAGAAAAGGATACTTAGATTTCATCTCAGACTCTAGCTCACAGGTCATTTTCTTTGTATCTTGGTTTCTCCATAAAACATTGACTTGAGGTATAACATTTGAGCGTAAGATCTCGAGGTAGTGCAAGTAAGAGTCGATCCCACAGAGAATGATTATTTAATTTTATGTTTCCGCAAAAAAAAATTGGGGGGGGGGGGGGGGGGGGGATTTGTAATTAAAGAAATAATTTAAATAAAATTAACTAAAATAAATATACAAGAAATAAATAAGAAGAAAAAACTTTGGTTTAAGTTAATATCCACCATCAAGAATTTACAACTGATCACTGATGCAAGAATAACTCAATTCATATTTTAAACATTCACCGTAGAAAGAACTACTCGCAGGTGGAATAATTTTTCTCCTCTTTCCTTAATTTTAGATAAGTAGACACACGCGTTCTAAATTACCCTTACTATTAAACAACCCCCGACACGTGCTAAAGATTTAATTTAATAGCAGCTTTAAGAATTAAAGAGATCGTTAAACTAAATAACACAAGCCACGCGTTTGCATTTAATTTAGATGAATATTCTTCCTAAGATAAAATAATCTTTTGATCTGCAAAACAATTATTAAACTTAGTTGCGTCACCAATAACAGTGGATTAAAATGAATAATAAACTAGTAGTACTCCTAGCAATTAAACAAACCAATCATAAAATTAAGCACAGAAAAATATTCAATACTCAAAATATAAATTAAACAATTAAAATAAATTAGATCTCACAGTGTATAAATCTTGATGACTTTAATCACTTAAACCAAAAAAAATAATTTAACTACTCATAATAGTAGAGAACACTAAAGAATAGAAGAGAGAATATTTCTAATAGAAAAGTTGTATCTTACATTGTGTCTCAAGCCCTCTATTTATAGGCTTCATAAACCTCTTAACCCTAATAGGATTTACAATTAAAAATAAAAGAAAATAAAATAATTATTATCCTAACCCTAATTGGAAGTCTAAATAAAATATTAAAAATAAAATAAAGAATTATTGCTTCCTTTTCCAAATTAAAATTGAACTTTTATTCTACTGATTTGTTGCATTGCAGTGTAGGAAATCCAAAATAAGGAAGAAAAAGGAACAAAGTCTGCCAATCACGCGCCTGAGCCACGCGGAGAGAGAGAGAAAACTGCAGTCCAGCTGCTAGTCGCCACGCGCTTCCTGACGTCATCGTCCTTCAGCAACACCCGCGCATTGCGTGGGTTTTTTTGGGTTTTTGTCCGACCGTGCGCATGGCGCGGATTCTGTTGCTATGACTTAACGCAAATGGCGTCGTCCCAGCTCCTGTGTTGCTTATCCTTTTTCGCGCATGGCGCGCTCATCCTTTCTGCTTTAATTACAGTTTTGCCCTCAAGCTTAATTTTTCTACAAAATAAAATATAAAATAATTAAAAATAATATAAAAATACTAAAAATAATAAAAACACATAATAATTAATAAAACACCTAAAATACTAAAAATAAATAAAAACAAATAAATAAAAAAAAATATAAAAGTACTATAAAATTACCTAAATTAACATAAATTAACTAAAACCCTATAAAACCAACATAAGCTAAATAATTAAACATTTAAGCACACAATAAATATAAAAAATAAGTATTGGGGAATAAAAATATCGTTTAATTTAACCCTATCAAATACCCCCACACTTAGCTGTTTGCTTGTCCTCAAGCAAAACAAGAATAACAATTAAAAATAATAACCAAACAACTTACTCGAGCAACGAATCAATACAAATTTTAACATCAGTCTCAAAGATTTTTTAAATGATAACTCAAAGATAATTTCAAAATATGCAAATATCAAAATTTTAACATATTTATCAATTTTACTTTACTCAAGACATTTTGTGTGTGTGTGAATCCAAATGTATCAAACTAATCAAAACTGAGATAAGCTCCGGTTATTAATTACCTTATAAAAGATATATAACAAAATCCAATATATTTATTTTTCACATCACTCTTTGCTAATATAGACAAATATAAATCAAAAGATCAAAATATTTTTAATCAATGAAACACAGTAGGATTATTAATATCAATTTTTCTAATATTTTTTTTTCAATTTTTTTTTTCTTTTAATGGGTGCATTTTATGTTCCATCCAATTTTTTCTTTCTTCCTTTCTTTTTTTTTTTCTTCAGTGAGTGCATTTTATGCTCTATCTCACTTTTCATATGTTTATGAGTGAGTGTGTTTTACGCTCCATCTCAACCCACCACATAATTAATTTTTTTCTTCAATAATAATCCTAGAAAAATTTCCTAAATCATCTCTTCCAAATTATATTTTGCCTTATATTTCACTTTAAATAATGATTAAATAAGATATAGAGTTCAAAAATATCTTTCATAAGCATTTAACCATATAAACTTTCTCTAAATGAAAACTAGCTCAAAGAAATGGATATAAGTGCATAAAATTTAAAGATCTCAAACAAAGTAATTATCAATAAAAAGTCAAAATTCAGACTAAGCAAAAATTTATCATTTTTCCAAGAGTTATTAAATAAAAATCAAAATTTTATCATTGGCTAAAAATTAAAATTCAATTAACTCATTGCTCAAGTGACACATCCTAAAACTAAAATAAAAAATCATCCTATTTTCGTAGGAAACACGGTTACACTTAGCATGTGCGACAAGCCTTTAAACCCCAAGGTTATCCCAAGTGGACGAGTTGTGTCTCGTGAGAGTTTGTAGTGAATTTACCCACGAAATTCAAAATTTCAAAATTTTAAAATTCCCTAATTTTTTCAACAATATGGCCTAAAAACAACAAAAATCCTAATTTTTTCAAAATATGGCCTAAAAACAACAAAAATCCTAAACCTCTTTCCCCACACTTAAAATTTATATTGTCCCCAATGTAAAGTAAAATGCAAAGAAAAATGCATAAATAACTAAACTATAAATGCAAAAATAAAAAGAAAGAAGATTATACTCCTCTTGGGTTGCCTCCCAGCAACGCTTTTGTTTATTGTCATTGGCTCGACAACAGGCCAAAGTACTACGTCACTTCAACTTCATGAATTTTGAGTACCCCATCTATCACGTTATTCTTCATAGGTAGATTCAGTCTCCCTTGCACGTGACATGAACGTTTTACTCCCTCTTCAACGAATAAATATTTAACATGATTGGAGAGAATCTTTATATTCGGAATGAGATACTGCAAAATAAAAGATAAAAATTTGTTATGAGTAACATGTTAGGGTTTCAACACAGTGAAAGTAGCGGAATTTAAAAAAATAAATTCGAAACCCTAAAACAGGATCCATGCGAAAACAGATTAATCAGAGGTTTAGATTATTTTACCGATTATCCGAGATGGACAGAAGACGATGGAATTCTGGAACGGCTTCGAATCTTCAACGCAATCCAGTGACTGCGTCTCTACGTTATCCACACGAACGCTCCGCGAATCGTCCCACGATCTGCAGCAAAAGGAACCGCGGTACTAGCCACCAAGATCAGGATTTCCCAATTATTTTAAATCGTAATTTTAAATACTATCAATCATATTGACATATTTAAATACTTACAATTTAAATTAATTCATTTTTAAATACGTTCTATGTGTGTGACTCTATAGGTTATTATTATGTTGGCAATAATTTTAAAATCATATTATAAAATTATAAACAGTGAGCGGCATCTAGTAATGCGTCACTGCTACCCAAATAATAATAAGATCGGTGATTCGATACAACCTTTTTGTGACCAATGTTTCAATGTAATTTAATCCTTTTAACCTTATATCCTAGATTAAACTCGAGGCATGGAATGTGTCATACTCTTCATAATTTAATCTGAATTTTCTTGATCAATGAGTAGACTATATGAAACAAATCAATATTTGAGCATGGCCATACATTTCATAGTCCTACTCAATCAAGAGGCCTATGGATATCACCCAATATATAGGAGGGTTAAATTCCATCTAGATCACTCATATTCCTTACACGATTCATGATGTACCCAATAATCACCTTTATTGTCCACCCTATTAAAGGTGACATTTGATGATATCAAAGTACACAAATTCTCGTGTAATAATATAGTGACTTTAGGTCGGAGGATCATTACATCATTGTCACTATAAGAATTTTTTATGACACTTTGCATAATGCTCCATGTAGAATTCTCATGGTGGGTCAGTCCAGTACATTGTTCTCTAACATGTACTTATGCATTGACTCAAATATCTCATATATTTATGACCAATGAAATTTGGCCATCAGTCAATCCACATACTAGTCTCAATGCATTATTGTTGTCCCATTAACAATGATACTTGACTAGGGACATTTAAGAGCAATGATACTAATTATAATTATATAATCTCATGTTCAAGTCACATAGTTAAAGCTATATAATTCGTATCATTATTCTAAGGGCTTTTATTATGTTAACATTTATATAACGCAGTAAATGAAATCATAATAAAATAATCCATTTATTAAATCAAATATAATATCAAAAAAATGTTAAGCAATTACATCAAATAATTAGCCTCTAGGGCATAAACTCTAACAATCTCCCACTTGCACTAGAGCCAATCACTCATGTATCTAATACCCATGGAACTAAATAAAATATTAAAAATAAAATAAAGAATTATTGCTTCCTTTTCCAAATTAAAATTGGACTTTTATTCTACTGATTTGTTGCATTGCAATGTAGGAAATCCAAAATAAGGAAGAATAAGGAACAAAGTCTGCCAATCACGCACCTGAGCCACGCGGAGAGAGAGAGAAAACTACAGCCCAGCCACCAGTCGCCACACGCTTCCTGACGTCATCGTCCTTCAGCAACACCCGTGCATTGCGCGGGTTCTTTTGGTTTTTTGTCCGACCGTGCGCATGACGCAGATTCTGTAGCTACGGCTTAACGGAAACGGCGTCGTCCCAGCTCCTGCGTTACTTATCCTTTTCTGCGCATGGCGCGCTCATCCTTGTTGCTTTAATTACAGTTTTGGCCTCAAGCTTCATTTTTTCTACAAAATAAAATATAAAATAATTAAAAATAATATAAAAATACTAAAAATAATAAAAACACATAATAATTAATAAAACACCTAAAATACTAAAAATAAATAAAAACACATAAATAAAAAGAAATATAAAAATACTATAAAATTACCTAAATTAACATAAATTAACTAAAACCCTATAAAACCTATTAAAACCAATATAAGCTAATTAATTAAATATTTAAGCACACAATAAATATAAAAACTAAATATTGGGGAATAAAAAT
Organism: Hedera helix; assembly: GCA_947179155.2. Lineage (NCBI taxonomy): Eukaryota > Viridiplantae > Streptophyta > Magnoliopsida > Apiales > Araliaceae > Hedera > Hedera helix. The sequence goes on from OX359279.1 coordinate 27,132,646, forward strand.
ATCGTATAATTAAACCCTATCAGACATGGTTCGGGTCCTTTACATATTTACGTAGACCTGGCAAACGGGTCGGGCCGGGCCAAAATGGCCCAGGTTTTCATGGGCTTAAAATATGCGGCTCGTGGCCCGGCTCGACCCGCAGGCTTTTTTTAAAAATACACACTAATAAAATTTAATTTGCTATCTTTTTAAAATAAACCCAAATGAAAAAAAAAAAACAAATTCAGAAAAAAGAACCATCTCTGCCCAGTTCAATAAACTTAACCATCAAAACATGATCTTTGAGTAAGATCAAAACATGAAACCAGATATATTAGCAGTAGTATATATATAATATATCATACACGAAATCTATATATATATTTCATCTATATATAATATATATATAGCAGTAGTATTAATCATAGTAGTACAAAATAACAGATCTATATATCATATGATTTATATAGTAGCAGTAGACCCGTAGTATATAATATATCACATAGTAGTAGTGTATATATATATATATATATATATATATATATATATATATATATATATACACACACATCTGTGTGCGTGTGTGTGTATGACTATAGCACATAACAGATTAGTAGTAGAAATTCAATTTGGGTGAACTAATTGCTAAGAGAGAGAACGGAAGAGAGAGAGGCGGAGAGCGAACGAGAGAACGGAAGAAATAAGAATCAAGAAAGAAGAAATAAGGACTTGGACCAAGTGGGTGATGACTGATGAGTTATTTACTTTAGTTAAAGAGAAGAAAATAAAATTAAAACAAATAAAATTAAGATTAGATTTAAAACAAAAAGTTGTTGTAGCTCAGTTGATTTGAGCTTCTGCTTAGGAACTTAGAGGTTTGAAGTTCAATTCCCACCAGCAGCAACATTGTTTTTTTTTAAAAAAATATAGCGGGCGGGCTGGGCCACCCGCGGGCCGGGCCAAAAACGCCCAGCTTTCTATGGGCTGAATTAATAAAGCCCGTGGCCCAGATTTTTACGGGCGGGCCGACCCGCAGGCTTGGGCCTCTATTGCCAGGTCTATATTTACGTAACATAGATATGTGAAAAACATTATGGATGCGGGACATACTTGGCGATAAAGCTAGTCTGTAGGCCACGGTTCCTACTCAATTGATGATTTCAAATGAAACAATAAATTGACGGTTAAGCTTTCATTTCTTTCCGAATCTCGTAACTCCTTTCCATGGAAAAACACGTAAAAATACATGGTCTCCGATGTTAAAACTTTCTTTCCTTCGATGAAGATCAACATAACTCTTTTGTCGTTCTTGTGCGGTTTGTATTCGTTGTCGGATCATTTGGATCCATTCTGTTGTCAAGTGTACTAATTTAGGTCTCAACTATTTTCCTTCTTCTATCTCATTCCAACATACTGGAAAGCGACACTTGCGTCCATATAAAGCCTCGAATGGAGCCATGCCTATACTTGCTTGGTAACTGTTGTTGTAGAAAAATTCAACCAATGGCAAGTACTTATTCCAATTTCGTTTGAAGTCTAGTACGCAAAGTCTCAAAAGATCTTCGAGGGTCTGGATCGTTCTTTCCGATTGTCCGTCCGTTTGAGGATGTTATGCAGAACTAAAACGTAGTTCAGTGCCCATAGCTTTTTGTAGACTGATCCAAAAGCTTGAAGTGAATCTAGGATTTCGATCAGAGACTATGGAAACTGGTATGCCATGCAATCTCACAATCTCATTTATGTACATACCGGCAAGACGCTCAAGTGAAAAGTTTTCTCGTATAGGTAAGAAATGAGCTGATTTGGTCAATCTATCTACGATGACCCAAATTGCATCTAAGCCTTGAGAAACCTTGGGAAGACCCGTCACGAAGTCCATATTGATGTGTTCCCACTTCTATTCGGGAACCTCAGGTGGTTGTAATGGACCCTTAGGCACTTGATGCTCTGCTTTGACACGTTGACAAGTTAGGTACCTTAAGATAAACTTTACAGTCTGCCTTTTCATATTGTTCCACCAAAATGTATGTCGAAGATCATAATACATCTTGGTACCTCCTAGGTGGATTGCAAACAGCGTGTTGTGTGCCTCTATCATGATTTTACGCTTCAATTCAGGATCGTTAGGAACACAGAGTCAAGAGTTGACTCGAAGTATTTCTTGCTCGTCGATTCTTACTTCGAAAATAACACATTCTTGTACTTTCTTCATCATTTTCATCAGTTCCGGATTGGTAGCTTGAGCAGCTTTAATTTTATCAATTAAAGCAGGTTCTACTCGCACGTGCGCAATCTTCAAGTGGGTTCCTGGTATCTTTAACTCTATCTCCATCTTTTGTAAGTCGTACAAAATGCGTCTTTGTATTGTCAGCAATGCGCTTGTTCTCGCATAAGATCTTCTGCTCAAAGCGTCAGCGACAACGTTCGCCTTTCGCGGGTGATACTAGATGGTGTGATCATAATCCTTTAATAGCTCAAGCCAACGTCGTTGTTACATGTTGAGTTCCTTATGAGTGAAGAAATACTTGAAGCTTTTATGATCCGTATAGATATCCACTTTCTCTCCGTACAAGTAGTGTCTCCAGATCTTCAATGCGAAAATGACTGCTGCCAATTCTAGACCATGAGTAGGGTAATTTTTCTCATAATCTTTGATTTGTCGAGAGGTATAGGCTATAACCTTTCCATGTTGCATAAGAACAAAACCTAGACCTTTTCCTGAAGCATCGCTGTAGATAACAAATTCTCTCGATCTTGATGGTATGGTCAGAACAGGAGCTGAAACAAGTATTTTCTTGAGTTCTTGGAAACTTTTCTCGCATTCCTCGCTCCATACGAATTTGGTACTTTTTCGAGTAAGCTGAGTTAATGGAGTGGTGATTTGAAAAAATCTTTCTACGAATCTCTGATAATAACCAACTAGGCCCAAAAAGCTTCGGACTTCTGTTACTGTCTTGGGTTGTTCCCAATTCAGTATTGCTTCAATCTTTGCAGGGTCAACCAATATTCCCTGTCTTGAAATTACATGCTAAAGAAACGCGACTTCCTCAAGTCAGAACTCATATTTCTTCAATTTGGCATATAGTTTGTTTTCGCGAAGCTTTTGGAGTATCAATCTCAGGTGTTGTTCATGATCCTCACGACTCTTGGAGTATATGAGGATGTTATCAATAAAGACAACCACAAAATGATCCAAATATTCTTTGAATATTCGGTTCATCATATCCATGAAAGCTGCAGGAGTATTGGTTAGTCCAAAAGGCATGACTAAGAACTTATAATGCCCATAACGAGTTCTAAAAGCAGTCTTAGGAATGTCCTCAACTTTAACCTTTAATTAATAATATCCAGAACGGAGATCAATCTTGAAGAAATGTTAAGCACCCTGCAATTGATTGAACATGTCATCAATCCGAGGTAACGGGTACCTTTTTTGATGGTGACATGATTCAATTCTCGGTAGTCAATGCACAATCTTATACTCCCGTCTTTTTTCTTTATAAATAGAACATGAGCACCCCAAGGTGATGCACTCAGACGAATGAAACCAGTATCCAATAATTCTTATAGTTGAACTTTTAACTCTTGAAGTTCAATGAGAGCCATTCGGTATGAGACTTTGGAAATAGGCTTAGTACCAGGTTCAAGATTAATACAGAATTCAATTTCACGGTTTGGGGGTAAACCAGAAAATTTCTCAGGAAAAAAGTCAGAAAACTCATTAACAATGGAAATATCATTCAAGTTTGACGTATTTTTGTTCAAATCAGTGACATGAGCTAAAAAGGCTTGACATCTGTTTTTTAATAAACGAATGACTTTATGGCTAAAAATAACAGTTATAGATTTTATTGGTTTAGTTGCTTGAATTTGCATGACATGTTGATTAGGAATATGAAAACTAATAATCTTATGAAAATAATCAATTTTAGTATGATGGGTAGTCAACTAATCAATTCCTAAAATCACATCAAATTCATACATTTCCAAAGAAATAAGGTCAATGGGTAATGTAAGGTTGCTGATTTGAACTAGGCAAGATTTATGTACAGTAGATGTAATGGCTATTTCTCCTAATGGAATTTCAACTGATAAATTAAAGTCCAAATTTTCAGGAATAAAGTTTAATAGTTGAGCACAAGTAAGTGAGATAAAAGAATGGGTAGAGCAAGTATCTAATAGAGCATAAACTTCACAAGAATTTATAAATAGCTTACCGGTTATCACCTCATTTGGTTTCTTGATCAGCAAGACTATTATCGTCAAATTGAGTCCTGAATACTTCATCCGGATCTTCACGTATTTCAACCATGAGAATACCACTAAATAATTTTCTAACAAACTGTTTCTCAGATTCATCAACTTCATCAGTAGTAGCGTACCAATGATTTCCATTAAAATAGTATTTTTGATAAACTGCAGTTTCCACGATAATGACTAACTTAACCTGAATTCTTCAAAATTGTAACGCCCAAAAGTATAGAAATATCATTCTTAAATATTCTTGAAAATCATAGCTGGAACACCATAAATCTCAAAGACTGATATGAAAAGTCCATATATTCTGATCCTTTGTTATAGAGCATAACCCATATGACTATTCCAATTAGTGAGCAGATTAAAGGCAATAATTTCCACAAGTTCATTACATCTTTTAATTGCTTCTAAGAACGGATCTGGAACGACTGTAGTAGAGCTTTCATCTTCATCCTTCATAGATAGAACACGAATAAATTTTCCCTTAGGCAAATGATTCAACTCTGAGTTTGTAGGAAGATTATTCGTCGCTTCCTGGTTCTTAGCAACATTTGCTTCGGACATTCCATAGTTAACTTCATGATTTCCGGATGCCATACTTAACTGTGGTCACAAAATAAATGTTAGTTAAACAAATTGACTCATCACTTCTTGTCCCTATATTCAAATCGACTCATTAGATAACAAAATCTTATTTAGGTGGGACACACTAGCGACTGATTCTATTTGTGTCTCCCCTCCTAGTTTTAATCCCAGATCTCCATTAAAGACCATATCCTTAAGCTCTGATGCCAAATGTGACACCCCCAAATTTGTGCCCACACAACCCAAACTTGAGTTGTCAAAATACACAACAAATATTACAACTCCATCTCCTGACTAGACCTAGCTACTCTCTCATCTCCTGTTGAAAAATAATGAAACAAAAAGAAAATGGTGAGCTCAAATAACCCAGTAAAGAATATCATGACCAAGATAATGACAAATAAATTATTGTTAGCCTTCAACAGTTGAGTTTTTGATAGAATAATTTAAACAGTAAGTTTTAATTCAACAACTACAGTTAAGTTCTTAAACAAAGTTTAGATCAATAATTGCAGCAGAATAACAACCATTTGAAAAATCATATGGACCATGATGTCCACTCGCTTTTCTTTTTAAGAAAAACATCATCAACTTTTATCATCTGAAACACCACCGACCATTGTTGAAGGTTGTTTGATTTGATGATGATGACTGTTGTGCAAAAATGATTGTGGTAAATGTGTTTATATGGCTAATTGTCCATGTGTATTTGTCTAAAGTGCTTATGTGTTAATGTGACTATGTGCTTACTTGATTATGTGCATATATGTTCTAAAGTGCTTATGTAGTTAATTGACTAAGTGATTACATGTTAATCTAAATATGTGCCTACATAATCATGTGTGTATAATATATATTATCTAATTCAAATATTGTGATTTGCACATTTATAAAGCACAAATATGATCCTGTTAAAAACTATATGCTGCTTATAATAAGAGTAAAAGTTATCTGGTTCAAATGTTGTAAAGTCTTTTTGAAAAGAATTATGTGTACAAAGGACTTAGATAAAAGATTAGAAATGTTAGGTTGATCTTTCCGTAGAAGTTACTCTGCATTAAAGATAAAAATTATAAACAGAGTAATATAAGATTAAATCATTGTTGTATGACAAAGTTTGTAAAGTCCTTTCAATGTAATGATGTACAAGGACTTAGTTAGAAAAGATCAAATCTGTTAGGTTGATCTTATGTTATATCTGTTCAGTTAAAATAATCGTAGAATGAACTCTACGATTCCAAGCAAAGAAGACTCAACGATTCAGTCTGTTCGTAGAGGGGACTGTACGACTCCATACCAGGATAACTTTACGATCATCAATGAGGGATAGCTGTGAAAGAAGTCTACATAATATACAAGCTGAATTGAAGAATTGATCAGGTACAAAACGTAAAGTATAACTCTACAATCGTCGAAAAGACAGCTAAACACGCCTTCGAAAAATGTAGAATCAGAAAAGCAATGAACTCCACGATATCCACAATCTGACAAGATCGTAGAGTGAATTCGAAGAGCAAGCACATACGCGAACTCTACGATTTACACAGATAGAAGAAATCAAATTGTGAAACCAGAAGATAAGACAATACAGAAAATTGTTCTACACATGGTATAATCGTTGAACAGAAATAAATGATGTGCTAACGAAGACAACAACTCAACGATTCCACTGAGAAGCACTGCAATCAGCAACTCTACGATTTGAACAAAGTGACAAGATCGTAGAGCGACATCATAAAGCAAAGCCTGCAGACAACAACTCTACGATCTGAACAGAATAACAAGATTGCAGAGTAAGAGAGAAGATCGCTCCAACTCAACCTTTTACCTAACATACTTCAAGTAACGATCATTGAGCTGAATTCGTAGAGTCTGAATGGACAGACAATCGCTCTACGAATTCACTATCAGAAGCAGTAAAGGAACAGAACTGCAATATGGTGTGAGAGAAGAGAGAATATTCCTCTTCCAGATTAAAGAAAGATTAAATGCTGTTAAGGAACAGATGCATGTCAGAGTCACAGAAGACTTTGTGACTAGACGACTCTAAGTCAGGACCTACTACTCAGCAAGATGGTGAAAATAGTCAGAGTATCAGGACATCTCTGACAACAATAGAGCAGCTGGTTATTAAAGTCAAGGAAGACATTTAATGATGGATCAGAAGGTTAAATATATAATAATCCTTGATATATAACTTTGGAAGTGCAATGGCTAAAAATGCAGAAAGCTGAGCTACAGTGTGATGTAATGTCAGGAAAGGGAAAAGCATTGACACAAGCAACAGGAAGTCAACATCAAAGATATCAAGGATCTGCACAAAGCCAAAGGAACCCAACAGACCTTTTCAAACGGTAAAATATGCACAAATATATAAAAGCATAAATGCTCACAGAGAAAAGTGTTGTTGAAAAATAAAATGAGAGGATGGTGGACAACAACAGATCGTAGAGTGAAACAGAAAATGAATATGCTGAAGAACTCTACGATCCACGAGAACACTAACACTGAATTGAGAGAGACATAGAGAGAAATGACTCTATTACAAGATAAGTGTTCAAAGCTGCTAAGCATGTGATACAGAGAAGCCTAAACGCCAACTTGATACAGATATGTTAGCGACTGAGTACGAAAAGGAAGAAGCTTTACACTCATCTTAGAAGCTCATCTCGAGAAGCTATAAACTGTCAATGATAAGAAGGAACAACTGAGTACCAAAAGGAAGGAGCTTCACAGTCATCTCAGAAGTTCGTCTCGAGAAGTTATCAAGTACCAAATGAGCTGAATTGGCAAAGCTTAGCAACACAATGGGTGATCACAAGAAGATATTGAGCATATAAAGAAGCCAAGTAGCATTGCTGAACTCAATATCATTTCAAGCATGATCACATCCTGCTACTGAGTATTTAAAGACAATGGAACTTAAAGTACAACTCAGTTGCAACTCCGACATCTATCAACAAACAAAGAGCCAAGTCTGCTGGACTTGAAGAGGGCAGTTGTGTCCTTGTCTTAATGACTAAAGGAGCCAAGTCTGTTGGACTTGAAGAGGGCATTTGTGCCTTTGTCTTAGTGACTAAACTAGCCAAACCTGCTAGGTTTGAAGGGTTCTTAGTGAACCAGAGATTCCAGGCCTGCTGAGCTTGAAGGGTTCTGTATGAGCCATTCTTAGTGGATTTCCTACTCGTTGAAGTAGAAGAGTGGAGTAGGAGTGATTCAGTCTCCGAACCACTTAAACTTTCTGGTGTCATTTACATTTAGTCATTTACATTCTGTCATATATAGATATAACTGCTATGATTGGTTTACTTGACAAATGACTATCTTCAATACAGTCTAAACTTAACTAAGAAGTTTTATAAATCTTTAAGGGGAGTTTTCAAACTAATATTCCGCTGTGCAAACTAATCTAGATTAAATAAACTACTTGGTAATATTATTTAATTTAAGTAAAAAGTTTTTAAGAGATTTATTTAATATCTAATATTCCGCTCAACACCAAGGTTTTTGTCATCTACTTTACAAATATTCATATTCAGCATGATAACTGAACTCAACATCTTTTAAATGACGCCAAGCTGAATAAAAGAATGAGTTAGAGTGCTGTTTGCTTGTAGTTGTTTCAACACATGTTATTCATGAAGCTTGAAAACGCTAAAATATAGCAATGGGTAAACAAGTATTTAAGGTGATATTATTCCATGAACTAGATAATACTGGATTGGCTTGAGATAACATGAACCGAGTCCAAACTGTAAATGGAAATTAACTGTTCACTCTTGCAAAAGAGCAAATTATAATCATCTTAATGATTAGATAACATCTAAAAATTAGAAAGTCAAGTATCCATAAATCATGCTACAAATAGATATCAAGGCCATGACTCAAGATAATTAAGAGAATCAAAAACAGTATGTTGCAGCATATAATGAGTTAAGTTTAACTTCGCTAATTCATATTTTCATGGCCATCAAATTAGCTTAAGGTTAATATCAATAAATAAATAAAAAGAGCCTTTCCGAGGGGCCCTACACGGAAAAAGGAACAAAACAACAATGGCAAAAGAAGAGAAAAATAGTAATTACTACTTTTTAATAAAATACTCACTTGAAAAATTTCTGCACTTCTTTTGGTTTACAAACACTCAAAATTACCTTATCATTCTCAAAGAAAACTCACAAAATACTTGTAGAATTTTTTTATATTTTAGGTGTGATTTTTCTATTCAGCTGAGCAAGCTATTTATAGGAGAAAAGAAGTTACTATGCGCAGTAGGTGGCTGGCGTGCTGCACGCCAGCCTGAGAAATTTCAGCAGCAGCCAACAGCCTTTCACCAACTCCAGCAACAAATTCAATTCTCATTTCTCATGTGGCCCCCACAAAGGGCTCACATGTTTACTATTCACAATAATAATAAAAATTATTATTATTATTTTTTGTTTTTTTATTTTTTATTTCTCCTGTGGGTCCAACATATATAATAAAATAATATTACAACAATAATGTAAGAAACACGTTACATATTATTATTAATTTAATAATATAAATTACTGTATATTTGCTACTGTGACAATTATTAGGTTTAATAATTTTAAAATACAGTGCAATAACAATTATTGATTCAATGATATAAAAAAACAGTATAATGACAATTATTGAATCAATAATGTAAAATACTTTGTAACAACAATTATTGATGAATACTATGCAATGACCACGTTATCAGATCAATAATATGAGATACTGTGTAATACCGTGTGCTATTGTAGAATACCGTGTGCTACAGTAAAATACCGTGTGCTACTATTCTTTTATCACATGTATTTTAACAGTTAAAAGTGATAACACCGTTGATTATTTTTATTTAAAAATGTTACTTCTGTTATTTTCTGTATCCGACAAATATTCTGTTGTGGCGTCCACCAATGATTAGTTATTTCAGCGCTGTCGTACGACCCGAATATTCCCCGACAAAAAGAATATTGGTCGACAAAATAAAATTTGCACATAATATCCTTAACTTTTAACTTTATCAATTTAACCACTTATTGTTTCAGGAAAAATATATATATTAAGAAAAATTAATTTTATATTTCATAAAGGGGTCTTACAACTGCACCGGGGCGTAGTTATTTGAACTGGAAACTACGCTGGGGTGTAGTACTCTGTGAAGAAGCTCGCCGGGGCGAAATCAGGGGGCGCCAATGCGCGGTTTGGCTGAGAAGATCTCGCGGCCAGCGAGATCTTCTAAGCTAAACATCTCGCCGGGGCGAGATGTACTGTTCTAGCCAAGAAATTTTTATTTTAAGTCCAAATCAAAATGTTTTGATATAAAATGATAGAGACATGTATGATAAGCCACAAATTAATAAAACTGATCAATGTGGTAGAGGTTAAAGTATAATGAAACAATTTGTTACATGTTAAAGTTATGTAAAGATAAAAGATAGTTTATATGACAAGGTTTAGCATGCACATGTATGTAACCAATGCATGAACCAACATTATGGTTGTGTAATACTCAATCGGGATAAGATATTACTAGTAGAGGTAAATGAGGATAAAGGATATTAAGGTAATGAAACAGGAAATGATATAAGATAGTATACCTACAATTATATAAAAGCATTGTAATGCTTGTTTGTAAGGTCAGAGACAAACTATGACGTATTATTAACCTAAATAAGGTGTAATACATTAAAAGTAAAATAAATAAAAATAAATGGTTAAGCGATTATGGATAAAATATGATAAGTTATATTAAGTCTTATAATCCTATGATGATATATAGGTGTAATGTTGACAGATAACGCTTGAAGTAGCAAACCGACAGTACGAATATGAAAGGATGATTGAAGAAGCGTAAATGTTAAGTATATAAAGTATACAATGCAAGTTTTTCAGGTTTAATTGTAATGATTATTCTATGTGAACTATATGATAGTAAAAGATATGGAATGTGCTCTACGTGCAACTATGTGATTTAACAACTAAATGAAATATGTGATATTTAAGCATAACATGGTAAAGTAAGGAATGCATGACGCATAAATATAAATTATAAGCATGAAAGGTGTTATCTGATTGACTTGCTGAGCCTTTGTGCTCATTCTTGCTTTAACTGATATTTTCAAGCAATGTATAAGAAGGCCGGAGGTCCCGGTTAAGCAGAAAGTTAAAGGATGGTAATTACATAGAAATACATGAATGAATGTATTATATTCATATGTGCAGGGGCGGAGCTACAACAAGGGTAGCATAGACAACTGCCTATGCTGGAAAAAAATATTTATAGTTTTCTTTAAAACAAATTTGTATAGTTGGCCCAGCAAGCTCAGTGATTTGTGGTGTTACCTAATAAGCAAAGGGTCTCATGTTCGATTCTTAGTAGGCAGTAGCGCATGTAGAGTTTATATTTTTTTTCAGCAAAAAAAACAAACTATAATTGTAGTATTACATATTTTAACAAAAAAGAGATTTTTTTCAATATTCTCTTTCCTTTGTCCCCTAAGTTTGCCCATACATTATAAACACTAAAATTTTTAATTATCCCTTCACACTGGACTGTCAAAAAATCTTGAAAAATCTAACATTTTTTAATTTGTTAATTGTTGTACTGTATATTATTTTGGAGGGAGTTTCAAATTTTAGAATTGGAAGTGGGTCGTGATGTTGGGCAAATCACCTAACAAGTTGATTTGGTCATGGGTTGGATTGTATTAAATATATATTAGTACCGTGTTTATGTTTTGGGCCTTGGCCTATTTGTTGTCTTAAATATTGGGCTACTACCGTTTGTAGTGCTTGTTCTAATATAATTTTTTATCTATTGTAATTTCAAGGGAATACCCTTTAGCCATTATAAAATATTTCCTTTTAGTTATACATAATAATTTAGCAAAAGAATATTTCTCTTTTTTCTTTTTTCTTCGCCTTCTATCTTGGTTTACAATAAGTTGAATTCCATTTTTTTTATGCTTACTATATTTATGTAATTAGAATGTGCATTTACATTTAAAAAAATAGTTACAATTAAAAAATAATTAAGTTAGTGATAGGCAAAACTATAATATGCTGAGAAAAATGTCAAATTGGACTGTCATTGTTGGACAAAGGGAGTATGTCCTTATTTTTCTGTGTCCATCTGATATTTTTGTATGTATATTGTGTGCATTTTATCTTTGTTAAGTTTTCATTTTCAATAAATATGTATTGCATAGGCTGAATTTTTGTGCTTTATTTATTTAATTTTAACAAAAAAAAAAAAAATAGTTAGCTGAGACCAAATCCTGGATCCACCCCTGCATATGTGTAATGTGATAGTTAAATGAATGTATATAAGTTTTATTTAGAAATGCCTGAAATAAGGCATGATTAATGTATTATTATGAGTTGAGCTTTGACATGTAATAAACTTGTATGTATGGATAAGTGTCTGTAAACAGATACATATGTGGAATAGGTATGCGTGAACAGGATGATGTATGATATAGATATATGTAAGCAGAATCATGTATGTTTTAAATGTAAGCAAACAGGAGTATGTATGTATAATTCGAATGATGATTAAATCCACATGTTATGTTAAGAAAAATCATAAATTAAATGATTTCGAAATGTAATAGACTAGGTCATAACTTATATATATGATCTAGGTCTAGTGTAAGGAAAAATGACGGTTATGATCCTGAGGCAGTTAACGTTTGTAAAATAAATAAACAGATTTATGGATCGTATTATGGTCAAATGAATGGTCTTAAAGGTTAAATGTTATGTTTTAACGCACGAAATCGTCGTTAAGATGCTTTATGATTGTATAATATGGTTTTAAGATTAATGGTTATGTTATGCAGAAGTGATTGAATTGAATAAGGAATGTTGGGGTTTCAGGGCGTTACAGGCCCCCTAAGGGTTCAACTTCTCAAATGGTTTCGATCGATAATTTCTTTTAGATACAAGTTAATTTAACGAATGAAACAAACACGAAATTGACGAAATTTAACAAAAGAAGATGGGCCAGTTAGGGAGTGTCCTCCTAGGGTTCAGGCCCCTATAGGGCACACTCCTTTATGGGCTTTAGAATAACTCTCGATGGATTTTGATTGGTACAACAACGAATCGATGTGTTTCAAGCTAAGAAAAAAGATTAGAAAGCGAGGAATGTATGGTGATTTAGGGATGTTCTTCTCTAAGGCCTTCATGACTTGTAAAGCTTCTTAAAGGGTCAGAAAACATGACATCAAGGCAAGAAACGGATGGAGCAATCAAAGAAGAACGAAAGAATCGAAAGAGGCTTGAACCTAAGGTTTGGCTCCCTAGGGTTTGACCAACCTAGGACTCAGCCCCCTAGGGTTTACCTAATGCTTCTCCAGAGGACCTTGGCAGGTGAATCTTTAGATCAAAAGTTTTTTGTGAAAAAGATTAACGGAAGGAAAATGAAACTTGATTAACATATTAATGATTGGATTGTAAGACCGAAAAGGCCTCCATTCTTAAGCATAAGACTTAGGGAGGTAACTTCTATTGAAAAATGGTCGAGGGATTTGGATTGACGACTAAAAGGATGGGAGGACCTAGGCGTCATCTATGGCAATGAGGGGTATTTTTGGTATTTGACTCAAAGTCATATGCCAAATAGATGACCTAGCCATATGCTAAGCACTTGACTACTTGCCAGAGCAGGCCGGGTTTGCCTAATGCTTCTTTAGAAGACCTTGGCAGGTGAATCTTTGGATCAAAAGTTTTTTGTGAAAAAGATTAACGGAAGGAAAATGAAACTCGATTAACATATTAATGATTGGATTGTAAGACCGAAAAGGCCTCCATTCTTAAGCATAAGACTTAGGGAGGTAACTTCTATTGAAAAATGGTCGAGGGATTTAGATTGACGACTAAAAGGATGGGAGGACCTAGGCGTCATCTATGGCAATGAGGGGTATTTTTGGTATTTGACTCAAAGTCATATGCCAAATAGATGACCTAGCCATATGCTAAGCACTTGACTACTTGCCAGAGCAGGCCGGGTTTGCCTAATGCTTCTTTAGAAGACCTTGGCAGGTGAATCTTTGGATCAAAAGTTTTTTGCGAAAAAGATTAACGGAAGGAAAATGAAACTCGATTAACATATTAATGATTGGATTGTAAGACCGAAGAAGGCCTCCGTTCCTAAGCATAAGACTTAAGGAGGTAACTTCTATTGAAAAATGGTCGAGGGATTTGGATTGACGACTAAAAGGATGGGAGGACCTAGGCGTCATCTATGGCAATGAAGGGTATTTTTGGTATTTGACTCAAAGTCATATGTCAGATAGATGACCTAGCCATATGCTAAGCACTTGACTACTTGCCAGAGCAGGCCTCTCCTATAACTAGTCTTCTCATTTCAAGAGAAATGACTTTTGATTCTCCACTCTCCAAGACACACAAGAAGACTCTTTAGAGTTCTGTCACATGTTGTCTTGGTTATCGCTTACTCGTTCTTCTCCCCTTTCCGAACCTTCAATCATTACCATACTATTTGTAGATTTCTCTACTCCTCAACCAATTCGAAAAAATTGAGTGACGTACGATTTTCTTGCCTATAAGGATAATGCTAGGGGATTCAAATTTTGATCTCAAAAAGTGTCTCAAATTAATGACGTGTCATTATTACATTAGTTTGGTAGATTTTATGTGATTAGCTAATGATATTTTATCACATAGTCAATCACATGAGATATACCCAATCAATATAATGATGACACATAATTTGAGATATTTTTTTAGACTAAAATTTGAGACCCCTAACATTAACCTAAAATTAATTTCCATGTTTCAATACATATCAAAATCCATTTGTAATTTTTAGAATTAAGTAAATAAATTAAAAATTAAAAGGTTCACTTCTAGCCTTTCTCTCTCCAATTAGCTTAGTGGTTGTTTTTTTTTATCGTAATTTCCCTTTTTTTAAATTCACCTTACACTCCTTCATGATTACACTAATACTCACAAATATGCATAATGCTAATTTCTTTACTTTTTAAATCATTTTTTTTTATATAAATACAAATGTAAAAAGTGTTTATACATATTTAGGAAGAATGTTAAATTTTATATTTATTTGGAACTCAGAGTCTCGAAAAATATGAAGAAAAAAAAATGAAGTGTAATATAATTTTTTTGTTGTTGCTATAATTGTAGCATTATACTACATAAATACTATTAACCTGTAAAAAAAATCATAAAAATTTGGGTCCCGCCCCACCCAAGTTCCTGACTATGCCCTTAGGTTATGTTTGTTTGCAAAATATATACTTGGGATTAGACTATTTGTATTAATTTAAAGCTATTTCCGACTTTTTTATCTCATGATGGGGGATTAATAGTCCTTTAAATAGTTCTTGGACTATTTTTTATCATTCTTAAGGCTATTTATGATAGATTATATAATCCCATGATGAATTTGGGATTAATAGTCCCTCTCATTTTAAGCTATTAAATGACTTTATGGGACTAATATTTTAACATGAAGGGATTAATAATCCTTCATCATGGGATAAAAAAGTCGAAAATAGTTTTAAATTAATACAAATAGTCATATCCCAAGTATATATTTTGTAAACAAATATAGCTTTAATGTTCATGGAAATAAACATGGAATAAACTACTGAATATATTATTATTATAATTTTTATTTGTTTATTATTTATTTCGGCTACCATGAACACATGATATTTTTGGATGGTTACATTATAGTCACCCAACTTGCATGAAATTATTTTCTTACTAAAGAAAATACCTGAAATATGCATGAGAAGGTAGCATTCATTGTGAATCCCACTTTTAATTTTCCTTTTTTGAATAATTTCCCAACATGAAGAAATTTCCAAGCGCACCATATTAGTTGTTGGATTAACCAAATCATAATAACCTACACTGAATTCCGTGTGTTTGTTTGAAATAGCCGCATAACATGTGACTTGACCAGCGTTTAGGATGGGGATTACGAACCATAAATCACTAATTAACCAAAATATACAAAATCCCCCAAAAAATAAAAAAGATAATAATTTTTTTTTTGCTTACATAATTTAGTACTTACTATATATATATATATATATAACTTGAAATTATTTCACACTGTAAATATGTCGCAACTAAGATGCTCTAGATTTAGAAGTTATATTTATTTACGGAAGGTTACATCTTCTTCTGTATCATTTTTTCCCTCTACAATCTTAGCAAAAAATTTCTCAGCCCCCATGCTACGTATCAAGTATTTAAGTATTAAATTACCTTACTAGGTTCTATACACCAAAATAATTTGAAGATTATTAACATCATGCTAACGGAAACATACCAAAAAAAAAGTTATTAGGTTGTGTTGGGATTTAATTATGTTGTGAAGGATTAACCTTGTTTGAATTAAAGAAATAAGATTTATAACTGTATTGCAATGTACAATTAACTCACATTATTTAGGATTTGCATCCTTCATTAATTGATATAAAAAGTTCTTTAAATATTTAACTATATTTTAGTTTTCTCCAATATTTCAATCAATAAAAATAAAAGTTCTTAGAAATAAAGACGGCTTTAAATTTAAAATCACACATCCACAATAAATCAAACTAATCCTTAATTCTCTGATATTTATGTTAATAGTCACCCGTATTTCATACTATCTTTTCCCCTTCTATTTATCCACAATTTTTTCGTTTACTAAAAAGGAACCATTTAGTTCTACGTACACTTCTACTTAATTTGTGTTTTATTTATTTTTTATTTTTATTCTTTTTTTACTTATGGTAAAATCTAGATGAACAACTTTTGACATAGAATGATCCCATGTTAATGAATAGAGAATAAATTCTATAAGAACGGAACAGTATTCTGATATGACTGTGTCATCTTCTTCGTCTCCTGGATCCTCATCGGAGGGGGGGGGGGGGGGGGGGGGTTATAACAAATTCTTGTTATATCAATACTATCAATACTCAAGAAACACATTTTTTGTCGTTTATAAGAGAACGAATATTTTCACTATTATTAATAGTTGTGTAGTGAATAATGATGAAGTTATATCTGATAACTTTTCACAAGAAGATCTCATGTAATTTTAAGCATCATCATATAGTCTCTGCAACAACTAAGATTAGTAACAAGAATAATGCAATAAAAACATCTTTATTAAATGGACTGAAATATACTGGAGCAGCATCACATAATGGTGGAGATTTTCATATATAATGGTATTGACACGTGTTGGCCATTCCGCATATTCAGGGTAACAATTAGTTAGTTAGTGTGTTAAGTCAGTAAGTCTTGATAACTAACTTGTATAGATACAGATTGTGTACATATAGGTGATTGTTGTATATAACCAAGTGTAATATTAATTCTTCTGTAAGAAAACTCTCGATCAATAATATTTTAGTAATACAGGAGGTTGAAATCCTTATTTTCATGATTTTGTTCTTTTCAGTTCATAATTCATGTTCTTCTGATTGATTTCTATCTTCAATTCATGGAAGTTTACATGGTATCAAAGCTACGTTAAATCAAATTTCTTCCTCTCAATTCTCTTAATTTTGAAATCTGTTCATATCATTTGCAATCTGATATGACTGTGTCATCTTCTTCGTCTCCTGGATCCTCATCGGAGGGGGGGGGGGGGGGGGTTATAACAAATTCTTGTTATATCAATACTATCAATACTCAAGAAACACATTTTTTGTCGTTTATAAGAGAACGAATATTTTCACTATTATTAATAGTTGTGTAGTGAATAATGATGAAGTTATATCTGATAACTTTTCACAAGAAGATCTCATGTAATTTTAAGCATCATCATATAGTCTCTGCAACAACTAAGATTAGTAACAAGAATAATGCAATAAAAACATCTTTATTAAATGGACTGAAATATACTGGAGCAGCATCACATAATGGTGGAGATTTTCATATATAATGGTATTGACACGTGTTGGCCATTCCGCATATTCAGGGTAACAATTAGTTAGTTAGTGTGTTAAGTCAGTAAGTCTTGATAACTAACTTGTATAGATACAGATTGTGTACATATAGGTGATTGTTGTATATAACCAAGTGTAATATTAATTCTTCTGTAAGAAAACTCTCGATCAATAATATTTTAGTAATACAGGAGGTTGAAATCCTTATTTTCATAATTTTGTTCTTTTCAGTTCATAATTCATGTTCTTCTGATTGATTTCTATCTTCAATTCATGGAAGTTTACATGGTATCAAAGCTACGTTGAATCAAATTTCTTCCTCTCAATTCTCTTAATTTTGAAATCTGTTCATATCATTTGCAATCTGATATGACTGTGTCATCTTCTTCGTCTCCTGGATCCTCATCGGAGATGCTTAACAATAATTTGTCTGTTGATTCACACAATCATCCACTCTATCTACATAATAACGATAATCCTGGCATGATTTTGATTTCTAAACGCCTAATTGGTACTGAGAATTTTTCTCCATGGAAGAGATCAATGCATATTACATTATCAGCAAAGAACAAGCTACCAATTGTAACTGGAACCTATGCTTCTCCTGATAAAACTTCTGATCTTTATCCTCTGTGGGAACATGTTAATGACATGGTCATTTCATGGATTAGCTGTTTGTTCTTGTACTGGATGCACATGTGATGCTAATAAACTGAATGAAGCCAAAGAACATAATCGAAGAGTTATACAATTTCTTATGGGACTTCATGAAAGTTACATTACTGCCAGAGGATAGATCTTGATGATGTAGCCCCTTCCTAGTGTTACATAAGCATTTAATCTCATTAAACAAGAAGAGAAACAACGACAAGGTTACATTTCTAGTCTAAGCCCTAATTCTGCTATGTTGGCAAATAATGTTATTCTGGAAAACAATATTGCAAGTTCATGTAGACATACATCAGGAATGGATATTAATTTTGTTTCTAAGTATCAACCACAGAAAGTTGATTCATCAGAATCTGGTTTTATGGGAGCAAATGCTAATAAGAATGATCTGATTTGTTTTTACTGTCATATCACTGGTCATACTAAGGATACATGTTACAAAATCATTGGATATCCTGTTAATCATCCTGCTAATAGGAGCAAAAACAGGAAGAAATTTTACAGTCATGGAGGTTACATGAAAAATGGCCCTACATCATATCCCAAGTAGTCTGCACCTAAAGCAATGCAACTGACAATTTTAGACAATTTTGTACATCATCCTAATGAGTCTTTTGCAGTTCCTCGAAGTTCTTCCTCTTCCATTTTAGTTGCCACAAATGATCCTGAGTTGGAGGAATTAAAACAACAGTTTGCCCAGTTAATGAACAAGTATAACAAGGGTAAAGGAAAATTATTGCAAGATGATCATATTGCAGGTATATCATGCTTATCTTTGGTTCTTAATTGTTTCATTGCAAATGACTGGATTGTTGACACAGGGGCAACTAATCATATGTGCTCTAATTTGCAAATCATGCATGATTTACATACCATTGATTATCTTGTTCATGTTTCTTTTCCAAATGGTACTAAAATTTTAGTTACTCAAATTGGAACTATCAATCTAACACCTTCTTTACATATTTATAATGTGTTTTATGTTCCATCTTTTCAATATAATCTACTATCTGTTAGTAGAATAGTTCAAGATTCACATCTAACCTTACTATTTTCATCAACTCAATGCATTCTCCAGGACCAACACCAGATGAAGGTGCTGGCTACTGGTAAAATGCAAGGTGGTCTATATCAATTCCCTTTTACATCTTCTCAGTTGTTCAATACCACAAGCAGTGTGTCTACGTTTCTTTGGCATCAGCGGTTGGGCCATGCCTCTTCTAATGTACTCAAGAATATTACTGATATAGCCACGAGTATGTCAAAAGTTTGTTCAAATAAATGCTATATTTGTCCATTGACAAAACAACATAGACTTCCCTTTTCTTCTAGTAGTTATGCTACTACAACTGTAAGACCCCGAATTTATGAAATACAAAATTTAATTTTTCTTCATATATATTTTTCCTGAAACAGTAAATGGTTAAATTGACAAAATTGAAAGTTAAGGATGTTATGTGCAAATTTTATTTTGTCGGACAATATTCTTTTTGTCGGGGAATATTCGTTTTGTCGGGGAATATTCGGGCCGTACGACGGCGCCGAAATAACAAATTATTTGTGGACCCCACAACGGAATATTTGTCGGATATAGAAAACGACAGAAGTAACCTTTTTAAATAAAAATAGTCAACGGTGTTAACTGTTAAAATACCGGTGATAAAAGAATAGTAGCATACGGTAATTTATGGTATTTTCTGTAGCACACGGTACTCTACAGTAGCACACGGTATTGCACAGTGTCTCATATTATTGGTCTGATAATTGACACCGTAATTGTTACGCATCATTTCATCAATAATTGTCACTGCATAATATTTTATATTATCAATTCAATTATTGTTGCTACACAGTATTTTGCATTATTGATTCAATAATTGTCATTACACTGTATTTCATATCATCGAGCCAATAATTGTTGGTGCACTGTAGTTTAAAATTATTGAATCTAATAATTGTCACAGTAGCAAATACACTATAATTTATATTATTAAATTAATAAAAATATGTAACGTGTTTCTTACATTATTGTGGTAACATTATTTTATATGTTGGACTCACAGGAAGAATAAATAAATAAATAAATAAATAAATAAAAAATAAAATAATTAATTTTACTATTTGAAATAGTAACGTGAATAGTGACGTGAATAGTGACGTGAATAGTACGTGAATAGTAAGAAACATGTGGGACCCATTGTGGGGCCCACATGAAATGTGAGAAATGTGAGAATTTGCTGAAGAGTTGGTGGAGGCTGCGCAGCAGCCTCTGCTGAATTTTTTTCTGTTCACCTACCACGCATAGTAACTTATTTTCTCCTATAAATAGCTTGCTCAGCTGAATAGAAAAATCACACCTAAAACATAAAATTTTTCTATAAGAATTTTATGAGTTTTCTCTGAGAATAGTAAGGTTATTTTGAGAGTTTGAAAGCCAAAAGGAGTGCAGGAATTTTTCAAGTAAGTGTTTTATTAAAGAGTAGTAATTTCATAAATTCCTATTTTTCACGGTATTCACAAATCTTCCTTTAGAAGACTCTTCTTTGAGAAGATTCATTTTTAAAAGCTTTCTTTGGAAGATTTATTTTGGAATATTATTTTAAAAACTATTTTAAAGTTGTTATATTATACTACAAAAATTATGTTAAATATATATAATTTTGATAGTTCATAATATACGAGTTATCATATACTTTGAAATTTATATGTGGTAATTACTAATTATATTAAAAATATATAGGTTGATCAATCTCATTTAAATCAATATCCAGTCACGTGTTAAGGTAAGGGGTATCACTCTTTTCATCATCATAAATGGATATTATTTTCTTTCTTACTTGAAGGGATTATCATTCTTTGATTCTCGAAAATAATATCGTTTCTTTCTTGTGCCATTTATTTCCATGTATTAAATTGTGGGAATAACCTTACGGCGCGGTTTACCGCCTGTTGGTGAATAACCTTTTGTATTCATTCCTTATTAATCTTTGAGAATAACCTTACGGTGCGGATTACGCCTGTTTGGTGAATAACTCTTCGTGTTCAAATTCTATTAAATTGTGGGAATAACCTTACGGTGCGGATTACGCCTGTTTGGTGAATAACTATTCGTATTCAAATTGATGGGAATAACCTTACGGTGCGGATTATCGCCTGTTGGTGAATAACCCTTGTTATTTGTCTCGTGTGGAAATAATTTGTCTACACGAATTATCACATGACACTTTTATTCCATATTCGTAAGTGATATCATTTTCCTTTATACTCATAAGGGATACCATCTTTTTCATCTTCCATTATTCAAACTTACTATGGTAAGGGATATTAATTCCCTTCACCTTTTGTTAATCAAACCTGCTACGGTAAGGGATATTATTTTCTTCCATACACCTAAATCGAAACTTATTATGGAACTATTGCTTCTATAATTCCTGAAAATATTATATGTTCCATAATAGTTGAATTTCATTAGTTCAACTGAACCTTCCTATTTTCTGAACATTTCTATTGAACTGTAATCGTTATTCTGAACTGTGGATCTTGAATATCATTTTTAAATTTCACTCCACATCATGTTGGCAATTTGGACATTATTTGAATCTGCACAAAGTAAACTTCCGATACTTATTGTTTATCCTGTTCTTCTGTTCATCATTTGTATCACTGTTATTTGTATTAATCATCAAGAATCAAGCTGTTGTGAATATCTGTGGCCGGGGGCACAGATGTGATATAATTGTTGAACAGATGATAGGTTAAAGGCGATATACTAGGTTAAAGGCGATACATCTGTTCGGTGTCTTTTATGAGACGTGGTGAATGTTCTCTTTGGCCCGTAGTGCAAAGATGAACTGTTGGTTGGTATGATTATGACCAAAGGCTGAATCTGGTATAATCATGACCGTTGGTGTTATATTGAATGTCTTTGGCCCGTAGTGCAAAGACGAACTGTTGATCTGCATGATTATGACCAGGAACTGTGAAGTTGTATTATCTTGACTAATGGTATTTCAGATGATAAAAGTTGATGATATTTTTACTAAAAAGAGAAGCGAGTGGACATTATAGTCAGCATTATTCTTCTAATAGATTGCTCATTCCGCTGCTATTATTGATCTGAACATTGTTTAAGAATTTAACTACAGTTTTTGATATAAACCTTGTAGTCTATTGTATTCTATCAAGAACTCAACTGTTGAAGGCTAATGATAATTTATTCGTCATTATCTTAGTCATGATATTTCTTACTGGGCTATTTGAGCTCACCCTTTCTTTTGTTCCATTACAGGAGATGAAAACGTAACAGGGTCTAGCCGGGGGATGGAGTGAGAGTCCGGGGAATAGCTGTCGTAGTCTTCACGTGTTGTAAAATAGTGTGACAATAATAGTGAAGACTTAGTTGTGTATTATTATTATACACTGTATTGTTGTACGTTGTGCTTTGTTGTAATAATTTTGTTGTAGTCTTTTGACGACTCAAGTTTGGGCTGTGTAAGCCTAGATTTGGGGGCGTCACAACAACTCCTTTTCATTTAGTACATGTAGATATTTGGGGTCCATGTAGAATTCCCACTATGAATGGTTGTTGTTATTTTCTTACCGTGGTTGATGATTTTACCAGATCTAGACTCACCTGTTGTCAACTAAACAGCATGCAATAAAATCTTTGCAAAATTTCATTTCATATGTTCATACTCAGTTCAATTCCTTTGTTACAATCATACGAAGTGATAATGGTAGTGAATTCTTTAACACTATTTTAGATACATTCTTCTCTGAAAAAGGCATAATTCATCAAAGTTCGTGTTCTCAAACTCCCCAACAAAATGGATTAGTTGAAAGAAAACACAAACATCTCCTTGAAATCACTAGAGCCTTAAAGTTACAATTTGGAATACCTGTTTCATTCTAGAGATATTGTTTGTTTACTGCAACCTATCTTATCAACAGACTACCTTCTCCAGTCATTAACAATGCCACTCCTCATGACCTTTTATTTGGTAAACCCCCATCATATCATCATCTGAAAGTTTTTGGTTGTCTGTGTTTTGCTTCCATTCATAATCCTGACAAATTAGCTCCTAGAGCCATTCCTGCAGTTTTCCTTGGATATCCACATGCTCAAAAAGGATATACACTTCTTAACATTGATACTCACCATATTTTTGTATCCAAACATGTTATTTTTCATGAAGATACTTTTCCTTTTAAAGATAATCCCAATTTATTATGTCTTCATGACTTGCAGCCCAAAACTTCCTCATATGATGTTTCTACATATTGCACAGATGATACTCCTTTATTTCATTCATTTTCTCATGACATTCCTTCATCATCTTTACAACCTTCTACAATTACAACCACTAATTCCTCTGAAATTCCTAATAATGATTGTAATGATTCCTCTGAAATTCCTAATAATGATTCTAAACATTCTCTAGACAATATTGTTCCTTCTTTTAGAACATCTCAAAGACATAAAGTTCCTCCTAAATGGCACAATGACTATGTTATACCTAAGTCTGTACCTACTTCTTCCAAGTATGCTATCTCAAATTATGTCACATATGCTGCTTTTGCCCCTGCATATCAACATTTTTTGTTTAACATGGCCTTAATCAAAGAACATGCTACCTACAATCAAGCTAAAAGGGATCCAAATTGGCAAGAAGCAATGCACAAAGAAATTCAGGCTTTAGAAGCTAATCAAACATGGACTGTCACTTCGTTACCTCCAGGCAAAGTCCTTGTAAGTTGCAAATGGATATATAAGGTGAAATATCATGCTAATGGCACTGGTGAAATATACAAGGCTAGACTTGAAGCCAAAGGATATACACAAACAGAAGAAGAAGATTTTCATAATACCTTTGCCCCAGTTGCTAAAATGTCTATTGTTAGAACTCTGTTGGCTATATAGCTGCAGTTAAGCATTGGCATTTACATTAACTTGATGTCAATAATGCCTTCCTTCATAGTGATCTTCCTGAAGAAGTATACATGGATTTACCACCTGGATACGCTACTCAAGGACAACCTCATTTAGTTTGCAAACTACAAAAATCCTTGTATGGTTTGAAACAAGATTCTAGACAATGGTTTCATAAACTTTAAGAAGCACTTTTGCATGCTGGATATGTTCAGTCTTTATCTGATTACTCCCTATTTACCAAAAGGGATCAAAGTTATTTCACCATTGTGCTTGTCTATGTGGATGACATCTTAGTAGCAGGAGATCATCTTCCTACTATTGAAGCAATTAAAACTTTTCTAGATATCAAATTCAGCATAAAAAATTTAGGATCTCTCAAGTATTATCTAGGCCTTAAAGTTGCCAGGTCTAAGGATGACATCTTCATTAATCAAAGGAAGTATGCTCTTGATTTTTTAAGTACTCTTTCCATGACAGATTGCAAACCTTTATCTTTACCTATGTTACAGAATACAAAGATTGATGTTACTGGTCCTTCTTTTCTTGATCCTTCTCTTTATAGGGCTTTGATTGGCAAACTTTTGTATCTCACCATTACAAGGCCTGACATTGCTTACTCTGTTCAAACTCTTAGTCAGTTCATGCAAAATCCCACTATTGTTCATTTTCAAGCTGCTCAAAGAGTCCTTAAATATATCAAGGGTACTGTAGACCAAAGGATTTTTTTATCAGCTTTTTCTTCCTTGACTTTAACTGCTTATTGTGACAATGATTGGGGTGCATGTCCTAATACTAGAAGATCCATCATAGGTTTCTGCATCAGGCTTGGAGAGTCTCTAGTTTCCTGGCAAGCTAAAAAACAAACTGTTGTTTCTAGATCTACTGCTGAGGCTGAATATCGAGCCTTAGCAACCACCACTTGTGAAGTATTATGGTTTAAATTTTTTTTACAAGATCTTACCATTTTTACTCCGGAGTCTAGTCCAATTTACTGTGACAACAAAGCAGCCATCTGCATTTTTGAGAATCCTATTCATCATAGTAGAACTAAACTTATTGATTTGGACTGTCATTTCATTCGTGAAAAGGTTAATGTTGACATTATTACTCCAACTTTTGTTTCTTCTGCTAACCAGTTGGCTGATATTTTTACTAAGGCTTTATCTAAAAATCAGCATCGGTTCCTATTGTCCAAGCTTAAGGTGCTCAATCCTTTCTCACCTTTCGCGTGTGGGGGGAGTGATGAAGTTATATCTGATAACTCTTCACAGCAGCAGCAAGAGAATATCTCATGTAATTCTAAGCATCATCATATAGTCTCTGCAGCAACTAAGATCAGCAACAAGAATAATGCAATAAAAACATCTTTATTAAATGGACTGAAATATACCGGAATAACATCACATAATGGTGGAGATTTTCACATACAATGGTATTGACACGTGTTGGCCATTCCGCATATTCAGGGCAACAATTAGTTAGTTAGTGTGTTAAGTCAATAAGTCTTGGTAACTAACTTGTATAGATACAGATTGTGTACATATAGGTGAGTGTTGTATATAATCAAGTGTAATATTGATTCTTCTGTAAGAAAACTCTCGATCAATAATATTTTAGTAATATAAGAGGTTGAAATCCTCATTTTCACAATTTTGTTCTTTTCAGTTCATAATTCATGTTCTTCTGATTGATTTCTATCTTCAATTCATGGAAGTTTACAAATAACACTATTTTCAAAAAAAGGTTTTCAATGGAGCGTTAAAGATTGTTTGTTTGAATAGTAATACTATTACTATGAATCATTCCACTCTTTAGTCTATATTTTTATCTATATATATTGTAGAAACATTATAAGGCTTCTCATACAACTTAATACATTAAATAATTTCTTAATCACTAAGCAATAATTAAAAAATTTTAAGCAATAAAAAAATACACAAAACATAACAAAGTAGTCTTTCAGCCATTGAATCTTTCAAGTGGAATAAAGGTCCTACCAAGGATTTCACTTCTCATATGGTGGTGGAAAAACACCAGCCCCTGCATTTTATAGGGGACACCTGTATCTATGCCTACAGTATTTGGGAGGGGAAGCCATTTAATTGATTCGTGTGATTGATTTATTTATTTTTATTTATTCATTTTACTTCTTTTTTTCTTTCAAAGTTACCATTTCTTAACCTTTTTTTTTCCAACAAATCTCGGATTATGTTTTTTTTTTTGTGGCTTTTTCTTTCTTTTTTAATTGTGAGTGTATGGTGATGTATTGGTTACAGAAACATGATGCAAATATATATATATATATATATATATATATATATATATATATATATATATATATATATATGGAATGATAGTTTGTTCGTATGAAGATTTGGATACTGTTGAAAGATTTATCATATTGTTCGTTTTAGAGTGTATTTTGAATTTCTTAAAAAAATATGATTTATGATTTTGATTATAATTAATTAAAAAAATAATTTGTATTTAATAAAGAAAAAGTAGTTAAATGTGTACAATTGTTTTTCTTCTAAAAGATGTACTAAATCCTATAGTTGTCAACGAAAAATTATAAAGTGCTCATGGAATATTTATCACGTAGTGTCATACATTATTTATGTGTTGTTATTTTAATATTTAAAGTAAAATTTTTTATTTTAAATATTAAAATAATAATATATAAATAATATAAAATATCACATGACGGATACTTAAAACTTGAATAATTATTTGTTGTCAACCCAAAAACTAGGGCTTAAATGCTTAATAACTAAAGATGAACACGGGAAGACCATGTTACAAAAAATATTCAAAGAGGCGTGTGGCAAAAAAACATCAACGGATGTACAGATGTTGGATATTTGGGCACATCTTTCTATAAGTAATTAGAATACCATAGTGGTTAGAATAGTTTTTTTAATTAGTATTATTGGTCAAGTTCATTGAGATTAATTTTAAAATAATATGATATAACAAATAATTAAAATTTTGGATTATTAATATGTGTTAGGTTTTACATTTTTTAATAATAAATAATTATATTAATTATTAAATGATTATGAAGATAATTAAAAATAAAATTACAATCATTTTGATATATTAGATTCATCGATTATCAAACTGATTAATTTGATTCAACTCTTAACTTTCAGTTGGTATTATGGTTGAACAAGAAATCGATTTGTCCTCGAAATTGCACAAAAAATACACAAACCACACCAATTAAAATTGCACTAACGGTTCCGGCGTATGTGGAGGTTTTAGATGAGTTGAAAAACCGAATTTGCCATTTGAGCTTGATTTCTGGGAAAAATTGCACATGAAAAAATCACACCACATCATATTTTTTTTTATTGTCGTTTGACCATTTTCAACATGGAATACATCAAGAATCATTATTATAGAAGCCACGCTTCAATTAATCAATTTGAAATTATCATTCATGTAATTATCTTTATTTAGAATTTAAATATATGAACAAAAATTTTCAATTAATCTGTTTGGAATTATCCATCATGTAACTTCTATTTTTTTTTTTTAAACAAAATATTATAAATAAAGTTGTGTGTGTTATCAAAGTGGTATTTAATATTGTGATTATAAATTGTTAATTTAAATTGCATAAAATGTAATTGTTTCAATTGGTTTTAGAATCGAAACTGCACCAAATGAAACTGCATCATACGGTTCAAAATTGCACTGCACTAATATACGCGATTTCATGTGAGGTTTTGGATTTGCCAAATCGCACCTAAATAATTTTATGTACGATTTGAGTTTTAAACTGCACCGTAATCACTCCTAGTTGATTCAATTGATGTTCCAGCGCTAATATTTAATGAAGGATTATTTTTAAAATTTGATTATAAGTAATTTAAAGTTGATTATTAAATTCTTTTTGCTTAATAAAATTAGTTATAAATAAGTTTGATTGCTTATAAATAATCTCAAATACCCTCTAAAACATTTGAGTAAAGCATAGCAGATATTACACTTCACACGATCAATATATATATATATATATATATATGTGTGTGTGTGTGTGTGTGTGTGTGTGTGTGTGTGTGTGTGTGTGTGTGTGTGGCAATTACAAATCACAAATCTTAAATAAGCAGAATATATAAAATTTCTCCGATATTTCAACGAGTAAAAATTCTAAAAAACAAGACGATTTTTAATTTAAAATCGCATGGCCCCACTAGAATTAATCCTTAGCTCTTTTGATAAATAGGTTAATAGTCACCCACATTCCATGATAGATACTCTCTATCTTTTTAGCCTGATAGCCATTAATTATTCACAAAAAAAATTTAGTTAATAAACATTTAGTTATACTATATATGTTTTTATACTAGGGATAATTTGTGCCTGAAGGCACGGTGCAACTAATATAACAGTTGAGTACTGTATCTAATATTTCTAGATTGAAAAAACTAAAACTGTTGTGGACTCTCAGTTCCATAATAGAATTGATAGTCCAATCATTAATACAAAAGAATTGATACTTAATCCAGTCATAGTTTCTTTTTTAGGCAAACATTAGTGTACTACTCATTCTCAACTTAAAATTAGTTTTTGACAAGTTTGAGCAATTAATTGATTGACAATAGCGGACTCAAATTTGTGTAATTTAGTATTTTTGGGTATCCCACACACCTTTACTTTATTGACAAAACGGAATGAAAAGTTTGACAGCATTTATTTATCTCCAGTATCTCTAACCATTTATCAATATGATCCATGAACAGTATTTTCTGTGGAAAAAGGATAGTACTACTGCAAGTCATTTGGTGGGATCCAATGAGGGAATAAAAAGAAGAAGTAAAAATTCAAAAGAAAGATTTTTGCATATATACTCAAAAGTATAAAATGAGTCCTCTAAGTCCAAACAAAAAAGTATTGTCATAATACCAACTAAATCGCATCATCATAACATTTTTTCCTTTATATTTTTTTCTTGAAATTGGACAAAAGATTCTCATACCATGAGTCAGAGTCTACTACAATAGTTGCTTTCGATATAGCCCGCAAAAACACCAAAGATATGATACGTAATTGCTCGTGCCTAAAGGCACGACGTAGATTAAAATTTTAAAAATACCCTATTACCTAAAAACTCTTTGCAACCTAAAATAACTTACAAATCAATTAAAATAAATCTAAACCGTCCCTGTGATTTTTCGCCCAAATCAATTTGCATGTGGAAACATAATAACTGCAATATCCAAAAAACAGGCAAAGAGCGTCAATGCTAAAAGGGTGACCCGTGTCATTTATGTGCAAATTTTTTTCAAATTATAATTATAATTATAATAATAATAATTATTATTATTATTATTATTATTACTACTATTACTATTATTATTACTACTATTATTATAATTATTATTGTTATTGTTATTATTATTATTATTATTATTATTATTATTATTATTATTATTATTATTATTATAGTATAGTGGTGAATTTGATTTGAACGAAAAATGTGAGTGGATAAATTTTTGAAAAAATGATGTTGAATTGGGGTGGAAATGAGAGATAAATTAGTGACCGTTGAATGTTGAAGCCTCAAATAATTTTAGACTGTTGGATGTTAAACTCTAAATTGATTGGAGACCGTTGAATGTTAAAACTTTGGAATTTAAGTCGTTCTGTTTTATATTATAGATGTTATCTTTATTCTTTTTTAATTATGGTAAAATCTAGACAAACAACTTTTGACATGGAATGATCCGATTTTAGTAAATATTAATTAACTGACAAATTAACACTCCCAACATCAACGGAAAGAAAAATAATCACCTAAGAAAACCTGGCCTTTTATACTATATATATATATATATATATATATATATATATATATATATATCCAAGGGCTATACTGCTTAAATGACCCTTAGACCTTGCATCATCAATTGCAAGATCTGAAAATCACATCAACGTTTAAAAAAAGACGGTGTCTTCAATAATTGCAGAATAACTTTCCTACAACAACATTGTCTCGTAGGGAAGAAGTTGTTTTTCTCTTAGTTCAAAATAAATGTTTGATTTGCAAAAGTGAAATGGAATCCACCATCCATGCTCTATGGGATTGTGTGGCGGCTCAAGATATATGGGCTAGTAGTGTTCGTAAACTGCAGAAAGGTAAACATGGACAACTCGATATTGTGGAATTAATGGAGGATTTTATGGAACGTCTGACTGGTGACGAAATGGAGTTGTTTTGGATCCAAGCGTGGTTTATTTGGAATCAGCGAAACATCTTATTACATGGAGGAAACATGAAGCATCCGAATATTTTAAACAAAAGAGTTGAGGAATATATTGCAAGTTACAAAGATGCCCAAAATCAGCTGAATGTTCCGTTGAGACAGCAATCATATGGAGAGGTATGGCGACCACCAACATCTGAGGAGTACAAACTTAACTTTGATGCTGCAATTTTTTCGGATTTAGGAAGAACTGGATATGGTGCAATTATTCGCAATGATAAAGGAGAAGTTATGGCTGCGATGACTGCTAGTGGACCGATGGTTTTTAACAGTGAGGAAGCTGAGTTACTTGCATGCCGTCGAGCTTTAGAATTTGCTGTTGATACTGATTTTTCAAGGTTGATTATTGAGGGGGATAATAGCAGGATTATGCAAGCCATCTCTTCAACTGTAAAAAATTCTTCCTTCTTTGGTAATGTGGTGGATGATATTCGTCATGTGCTAAGGGGTCTGCAATGGTATTTTATTTGCTGTATTAAAAGGGGTGGGAATAGAGTAGCTCATGTGTTGGCTCAATATGCTAGACACAATTTAGTTGAGGATTTGTACTGGATTGAGGAATCTCCTCCACCAGCTTTGGATGCTTTGTCTTTCGATTTGTTATCTCTTTAATTGAATGATTATTTATTGGTTTTAAAACAAAAAAAAATAGTATTTTTTTTACTTGCGCAATTAAGTGTTGTGATTTTTTTTACTTGCGCAATTAAGTTGGTACACAAGACAGGATTGCAAGAATAAGCCTTATTCTAAATCTTATAATAAACACGTAAGATTTGATGGTTGACCAGCTTCCATCTTTGGATCTACGAGTAAATGGTTTTGATTTAAAAATTTATAAAACTATCCGCAAGAAATTATTACGGATACTTAAAACTATCCGTAATAATTTTTTGTGAAAAACTTTTTACGTTAAGAATTCAAAAAATGTACGCTCCTCTCTCCCAACTCATATGTTTTTCTTTCTTCAATAAAGTCTTAAAATTCAATAATTTTTTTGTTATAAATTCAAAATTGTTAATTTATGTATCGTTAAAAAGCTCTAGTTAACATCTTTAAACAAGATACATTGTTGCTATTTTTTATTTAGTTAAAATGTTTAAAATTAGTATTAAAATACATTCGATCTAATAAGTATCTTGTGTCAGAATTGATAAATTCTATGACTTGAATATTTAGTATTCTCTTATTTATTACTTGTGTATATTATTTAGGCAGAATACCGTCACTCATTTTTACTAAAAAACTGGGAAAAATCCCCCAAAGAAAGTGAGGAAAATACACTATTATAAACTTTGATTGTAACTTTTAACATTTTAACTATATCAAAACATATCAACAATGTCTTTTATTTTAAAGATCTTTTCTAGACATTTTCAATGACATGGATTGACAATTTTGAATTTATCATAAAAAAGATATTGAATTTTAAAATTTGGTTGGAGAAATAGAAAGTTTTGGGTTAAGAGAGAGGAGTGTTTTTCTGAATTTCTTAACATAATAAACTATATGTAAAAAATTGTTGCGGATAGTTTTAAGTATCCACAACAATTTATTTCCTATAGTTTTATAAAATTTTAAATCAAAACCCTTCACTTATAAATTCAATTCCAATGGTGGAAGATAGGTTGGCTCCAAATAGTGCTAGGCCAACGCTGGTCCTAGATCATCCCAATATATATATATATATATATATATATATATATATATATATAGAGAGAGAGAGAGAGAGAGAGAGAGAGAGAGAGGTTACTTTATAAAATGATGTAGTTTATGTATAAAATTTAAAATTACGGATTCTTTTTAAATAAAACTCAAAATGAAAAAAATTTAACCCTAAGGGTAAAATTACGTTGTTTTATTAAATAATCTTAGCTGATTATTGGTTAAGGTATTGTCTTAGATAACATTTTTCAATTCATACTAAATAGTGGTTACATGCTATATGATCACCACATCTTAGATCGTTTATTGTGAAATACGATGGCCATGATTTGAAAACAGTTGATCACTTATTGCAACGTTACGATAGGTAAAAGAATTGTATTTTTAAATATTAAAATGAATGGTGTTTGATATAGTCACTATATCATAAACATTAGAAACAGTACAAAAGGCTTCTCATACAACTTAATACTTTTAATAATTTCATAATTACTAAGCAATTACTTTAAAAAATCAACGAATAAAAGAATACACAAAACATACCAAATATTCTTTCAAGCATTGGGTCTTTGAAATGGAATGAAGGGTCTAGAAAGGATTCCACTTCTCATATAATGGTCGGAAAACACCAGCCACTGCATTCTATAGGTGATGCAAGCGTTGATTTAGCCGAATCTATGCCTGCTCTATTTGGGTGGAAGCCATTAATTTAACCGATTTTTGTGATTAGTTGATTGATTTTTAAGGAAAGCTCACAAAACATTTTGTTCGAGTTATTGAAGAATGTAAAAGTTCAGCCCACATTTTCATTTTCAGAAGAAGAAAACTATCAGGAAAAATTTGAAGTATGGAAATTAGTCAACAAGACGAAGAAATACTAGAAAAACAAGGCGAAAAAGAGGATGAAAAAGACATTCAAAACATTCATTGCAAGTTTGGATTCAGAGTAAATTTTAGTTTTAGTTGCTCTTTTGTTGGGATGGGTTTTTTTTATAAAAATCTTCTCATGAATCAAAAAAGTTAGTTTGCTGTGTGCTCCCTTTTTTGGTGCAGCGAAGGTATTTTGATAACCTTTGATTAGATGTGGTTTTAGTATGATGATTTATCTCTAGCAAATGGAGTTATTTCACACCTCATTTATTGGTTGATTTTTCTTATTTCTCTTTTCATATTGGGCTGCTCATGAATTGCTCGTGTACTATTTCTATGCTATTGGTGTGGAATATCTTGAGAATTATGGTACTGTTAGATGAAGGCAGGTACAAGTGCATCATGTCGTGTTCTAATGAGACCACTATCTATCATAGATCTATGACAAGTGCAAAGTTTCATGATCAAGCGGCAAATTCATTGTCTTCATTAAGTTGTTGATGTTTAATACAGTTATACGGGATAACATGATTGCTGTCCTACTTGGGGAATGTTTCAGGGTAGGGTATCAAACATGGCTTTGGCCTGGGGATGTTTTGATGGTAAAGCTGGAAGGTTTTGAGATGTTTTGATGGAGCAACTAAAAGGTGGCTTACGATAAAGTTTTGGCCTTTTGGGCATATACATGATTAAATATTGTACTTTTGATAGCAAGTTTTGAGTTTGTCATATTGAATAATGTTGAGATTTTCTATTTCATATCTATAATGATTTGTATTTTATCGTGGCCATATCCATATGAACCTTCAAAAATTACATATGCATTTTAAAATACTCTCCCCTTCAAAAATTACATATACATTTTAAAATAATTCTAACTTATTAAAAAAAATAGCAACCATAAATAAAGATAACTGTATTTAGACTAAATGACTTTCTTTCAAATTTCAGTATTATGTGGATGTGTGACACACCCATTAGAGAGTATAAGAATGGGAAGTCAATCGGAGTTCCATACCCAAATAATCAAATCCACGAGGGCGGATGATTGGGCTACAAGGGGCGGGCTGGTCAAGAAAGACTGGACTCAAGCACCCTTCAATGCTTCCTATATAAACTTCAATGCCGATGCTTGTGTTCAGTCTTCTCCTTAGGAATCTTCTTCTTATTGTGCAAGCTCTAGCAACACTGCCAGCTGGCCCTAATAACACTGCCAGCTGGCTCTAAGAAGAATTGGATACAGCCAGGAGAGGCTGAAATTAAGAGATTCCCTAAAAGGCTTAATTACTGACATTAAGAGATTCCCTCAAGGCTTGCCACCAGAATGCAACATGTCTTACGCATAGAGCCCATAAATTGCACATTTTTTAATATTATGAATTTTTTATTCTATATAAAATTACACTATGTAATTCTTTTGTAGGAATTAATAAAAAAATAATTTTAAATTCGACCAACAGTATGAAATACTTTTTCGGTTTTAAAGTTAAAAATACAATTTAACTTTTAAAATCAAACGATCGACATATTAAATTTCAAATTATGTGATTTTATTTAATTTTAGTTAATACAAGTATTAGAATGTTACAATAGACAATTAGCTCACATCCAAAATTATTTAAATATATAACCAAATTTTTGCTTTCTCCAATATTTCAATAAATAAATAAAAAATCCTATTTCTATTTTAAAATCACACATTCACGTCAAAATAGAATCAAACTAATCCTGATCTCTTCAGATATTTATGTTAATAGTCAACTCTAATTTCATGATAGATAGTCTGGCATGATAGTATAGCTATTCTCATGTGGGTTGGTTGATTTTTTTTTTTTTTTTTTTCCTCCTTCGACCTAGCCACAATTTTTCTTTTTTTTTTTTTAATTAATAGGAACTCCTTAAGTTCCACCCATTTTTTATTATTATTCTTTTGTAATTATGCTAAAATTTAAAAGGACAACTTTTGACATATAATAATTTAGTTGGTCAACGAGTTGATACCGAGTTAGTTTTGAATTAATATCGAATTGATTATGAGTTCATTATCACGACTTATAAAATGTATATTATATTCATAATTATACCAAACTTTTAATATCATTTTTTGTATTATTTCAAGAATGTACACGCATGTATTAAAATATATATACAATAATTTTTATATACATACAACTCTTCAATTTTATATTTAATATATTACTATCATATATATTATACTATTTATACTCAATTTATAAATAATCACCTCTGCAATTGTCTTATATCACAAAAAATAATTTTGTAAAGTACTTTCTACAGGATCCCACCTAAATTCGCCCTAATATAACACAGAAAAATAAAACAGAACTTTCCAGAAAAGAGAGAACTTAAGAGATCTAGAGGTATAGCAGGAGAGGTAGGTTATGACTGGGCATTTTGGACATTTAGAAAGAAATAAAGAAATGAGATGATGATTTAGCAGGGAAAAAGAAGAAGAAGAAGATGAGATGATGAAATAGATGAGTGAAATATCCATCACCCTATATATCTTCGGGTGATGTAGAGTAATTTCTCTTCATCCTTAACGTAGTTTTAATACTACTAACTTAAATTAGTTAAATACAAAGGGAAATAGGTAGAACTTTAGTTAAATACAAAGGGAAACTTGGTAACAATTTGCCCCTAAAAACAATCACATGAGGCACACATGCTTAACTCTGTTAGACAGTTTTTTGTTCTGGGAATGCAATTTGCTAATTCATGAAAAGTATGAGATGAAAAGCGTTTATTTTTAAAGTACGAGATGCAAAGTGTAAAGAAAGTAAAATAAGAGAATTTAAAGTGTTATTTATTCTTATTTTTAAAAGAAGATTTTTTTTTGCTGCCTTTGATGAAAAGGGTATTTTTGGATAATTACAATATAGGTACACAACTTGCGTTAAATTATTTTCTTATTATAGAAAGACCTGAAATACGCTTGAGAAGTAGCATTCATTGTGAATCACATTTCTAAATTATTATTTTTGTTGAATAATTTCCCAAAATCAAGGTATGTTTCTGGAAAATATATAGTTTGAAGCCGCATAAATGAGATATACCAGAAGCGAGGGTAGGGATTACAAACCACACATCACTCATTAACCAAAATACATAAAATTCACAAATCACTTCATTAATACTTGAATTTGTGGGGACGTTTGACTACCATCAACGACATTAAACTTACACAATAAAATAATCGAAAGCACTGATGGCTTGAATCGATCTCAAAAAATAATAGAAGTACTTAGAGTTTAATAGATAAATTTGACATTATATTCTATTTTGATTGTTAACTCTTCCTTTTATACCTGTCTTTCTCCTCTAACCGTTGCAAATATGCAACAACTACGTTAGAGAAGTTATGCATGTTCCCATCATATTCGGTAACCGTCATAACGTTTGATATTGAATGATGAATATTGAATGATGAGTGGTAGTTGCTTAATAACAACCAACATCATTTATCATCTAGAGTATGTGGTGTAACTGACCAATCCTATTGAGTTAGTGCATTAGACATAATGGGCTACAGGATCAGAGCATAATGTGAACAGCTCATTGACTCTAGCAAAAATATGCAGCCCAACACTCTCATTAACCAAAATACATAAAATTCTTGATAAATTTTTTAAATAAATTTCTGATTTCATTATCTATTAGTTAATTAAAATAATAAAAAGCTTTGTGTTTGTCTTCTAAATCAATATACATGAGATTAAACTCCACATCGTAAATATATCGCAGCTAAGATGCTTCAGTGACATATATTATTCTACCGGAAACACAGGGTATCAGTCATTTGCTCCAAATTTGTAGTTTGATTACGTTTTGTCATTTTGCGCAAAGGAAAGATTTATATATACATATCTAATATATAAAGCAAGAGAAACGTTTGGTGTAAATAATTTTTTTATAAGTTTTTTGATTTTTTTGAAAATGGCTTTCAACTTTTAATAAAAATTTTATTTTGTTTTCTAATATTTGGTCTTTTATATCTTATATAATTGTTAACGATTGAATTTGTCCGTAAATTTATCCATCGATTTGGACGTGAACCTGCACAAAAAGAACCACTAAATGTACTTGACGACCAAGTCGCCGAATTTGTTCGCACGTTCAACCATCGGCTTAGACGTGAACCTACACAGAAAGAACTACCAAAGGTACTTGATGGCCAAGCCGCCAGAAGATATATCTAGCGTGAAAGTAAGTACAGACTTTAAGATATGTTAACAATTGAGACATGAAGTATTTAATAGGATATAATAAGATGTGTGTATCTCCGTTGTCCATTTGATATTTATAGTATTTACTTGACTCCTTAAGGTTAAGGTTCCCTTCAAGGATCGTATCTTAGAGATACAATTGGAGGAGGTAACCGCTCTCCTAATTATAGTCCAAATAGGTGACTCACATACTAATGTTGATTGAATATGATAGCTCATTAATTATACGATGGTGACTAAGAGGCTCACCCAAGCATATTAGACCCAAAGGATCCTCATGTGCGCATAATAGGCCTAATGGGCAATAAGGGTCGAGCCCAATGCGAACTACCCATCAAGATTGAGAAATACGCAGTCCAACAATAATTTTTATTTTATCTTACATAATTTACATACACAACGCGTGTCTCATCGAATACTAGTATAATATAAAAAGTTTATAAATTTAAATTTTGATAATTTAGAAGTCACTTCAAATACAAATTAATTTTGACACTCAATTAACAATTTAACTGTAAAAGTTGTTTATATATATATATAATATGTGGTGAGTTCTCCCATTTCCAATTATATAATTCCAGTTTTTTCCTCTTAGACATGTTGAAAATCTGAAGAAGCATTTAGCCCTCCTTGGGAAATACATGTTTAGGTGACACACTCAATGGCTCCGGACAAGATTGAGGTCTTCAAATCCATGGAGCATTGGGCTGAGCAGAACATATTGGTTCACCTAAAGCCCATTGAGTGCTGTCGCATCTGATGGATTTGATGATCAAGTCGAGGAATTGCGAGAGAGGGCAAAGGAGCTTCCAGATGACTACTTTGTTGTGTTGGTTGGAGATATGATCACAGGCAACGATGCTTAATATTCTAGATGGTGTTCTGGATGAAACAGGGGTTAGCCCTAAGCCTTGGGCAATTTGGACGAGGGCTTGGACTGCTGAAGAAATAGGCATAGTGACCTTCTAAATAAGTATCTTTACATATCTGGACGAGTAGACATGAGGCAAATTGAGAAGACAATTCAGTATCTAACTGGGTCAGGAATGGTCAGATACTTGCCCACCTACTTCTATTATTTTCTTATAAATTCTCGTTTCTGAATTTCTTTCCGCTAAGCTGTGAGGAAGATGAATAGGTTGAGCCACGATTTTCCTTGCATTTATTTTCTTTTCTTAGTATAAGTGGGAAAAATTGACTTCTTTTTTCTTTTTTCTTTTTTTGTGGTGGGGAGGGGGGAATTGTGTACATGTAGCACCCGCACATGGAACTCGAGAAGTGAAAATGGTTACACAAGAATGCAAGCTACAAACTTCTTAGTAGTAGAACGATACCAATAGTTTCCTATTGTCTTGTAATTAAAAAGATTGTTAAGGAGTTTCAATGTAGAACCAGGATGCTATAGTGCTCGAAATTTTCTTGAATCTGCTAGTTTCCACAATCTAATACCATTGTCCATAGTAACAAGAACATGCATGCTTGATGCTTGGACCGGATAGATAGTGTATTTTCAAACATGGAGTAGTTGGGTTCTCCAATTAGGACCATCAGTCTCTCCAAAGGTCTAGTATAAGATTCAGTTAATTTTTATAAATATGCCTAGAAATCCTGAGAGGTCTTTCCGTTTTATTTTGAATCTGTAACATGATTATTGTGCTTAACTAATAATTAAATTCGCCACTTTCCATGTCTTCTCAGGATCCCCAGACAGAAAATAATCCCTACTTGGGATTCATCTATACATCCTTTCAGGAATGAGCAACTTTTATTTCCCACGGGAACACAGCCAGACGTGCAAAGGAGCATGGGGACCTTAAGATAGCTCAAATATGTGGGACAATTGCCTCTGATGAGAAAACGCCATGAAACTGCTTGCATCAAAATAGTTGAGAAGCTATTTGAGATTGACCCTGACGGAACCATCTGGGCTTCAGCCGACATGATGCAGAAGCAAATTGCCATGCCAGCCCACTTGATGTACAACGGTAGAGACGATAACCTTGTCGAGCACTTCTAAGATGTTGCTCAGCGGCTTCAGGTCTACACTGCTAAGGACTACGAAGATACATTATAGTTTATGGTTGGGAGATGGAAAGCGGCGGATTTAACAGGATTATCGGGTGCGGGGCGACAAGCTCAGGACTAAGTTTGTGGGTTGCGTCTGAGAATCAAAGGGGCTACCAGAGGCAGCTCAAGGAAGAGTCAAGGAAGCAGGCATCATGCGATTCAGCTGAATATATGATAAAGAAGTGAAACTCTGAATAGGCGATGGGACAGTCTCTTCTCGCTGAATAAAATTATACTCAACATCGAGAGTTACGTTCACAATACTATATTACCATTAAATTCGCACTAGTTCCGGAAAATTTCTTACAATAATCACTTTAACCTCACACTAATTAAGAAAATAAAGTCTCCCACTTGCGAACTCTATAATTGTGTTAACTTATTGATAAGTCGATTTTATATCAATTTATTAGATATTTTATACTTAATTATTTGTGAGTTTTCAAGTATTTTTAGTGTTTTATGTAATTTATTTAATTTAATGCATTATTATTATTTTTAGTATTTTTATTTATTTATAATTAATTTATATTTTATTTTATAGAAAAATTAAAACTGATGGCAATTTTGTAATTTGGGCAAAAAACTGATGGCATAATGGTAATTAAAGGACACCGGTGACATTTTTGTAATTAACTGAAATGTGGTCTCCGCGCATTGCGCGCAAGGAAGTGGATCTGTCGCTTGGATGGGACGACGCCGTTTTGGCAATTGACCTGTGTAACAACACCCGCGCAAGGCGCGAACATATGCAGAGTCAAAAAACATCCGCGCATGCGCGGATGTGCTGGAGAGAGAAAAAAAAATTAAAAGGCGCGGAGCAACTTTTTGACAGCTGGCAGTTTTGTTCCCTTTTTCTTCCTTTCACGCGTGGAAATTCCAACAGTGCATGCAAGAATTGTTTAATTAAATATTCAAATGCAAGTTGGAATTGAAAAAATAAAACATAGTTTTTGTATTTATTTTATTTTATTTTAAATCCTATTAGGGTTAGGATAATAATTATTTTCTTTTTCTTTTATTTTTAATTATAAATCCTATTAGGGTTAGGAGGATTTTGTAGCCTATAAATAGAGGGCTTGAGACCTAATATAATATACAACTTTTTGTTAGAAAAAAAAATTCTTCTATTATTTGATGTTCTCTACAATTATGAGTAACTAAATTATTTTTCTTGGTTTAAGTGATTGAAGCCATCAAAATTTATACACTGTGAGATCTAATTTATTTTAATTGTTCAATTTATATTTTGGGTATTGAATATTTTTCTGTGCTTAATTTTATGATTTGTTTGTTTAATTGCTATGAGTACTACTAGTTTATTATTCATATTAATCTACTGCTGTTGGTGACACAACTAAGTTTAATAATAGTTTTGCAGATCAAAAGATTATTTTATCTTAGAAAGAATATTCATCTAAATTAAATACAAACGCGTGGCTTGTGTTGTTTAGTTTAACGATCTCTCTAATTCTTAAAACTGTTATTAAATTAAATCTTTAGCACGTGCCCGAGGTTGTTTAATAGTAAGGGTAATTTAGAACGCGTGTGTCTACTTAACTAAAATTAAGGAGAGATGAAAAAAATTATTTCACCTGCGAGCAGTTCTTTCTACGGTGAATGTTCAAAATATTAATTAATTTATTTTTACATCAGTGATCAGTTGTAAATTCTTGATGGTGGATATTAACTTAAACCAATGTCTTTTCTTCTCATTTATTTCATTAAATTACTTGTATAATTATTTTAGTTAATTTTATTTAAACTATTTCTTTAATTAAACAACCCCCAATTTTGGTTTACAAAACATAAAATTAAATTAATCATTCTCTGTGGGGATCAACTCTTACTTGCACTACTACATTAATATTTTTCAAAAGTAAGATTTTATTTTTTGGTACTTGCGATAGCACACCACTTATTGGAATGTTTTGAAATTTCAAATAAATTGTAATCTACAAAAATTTATAAAATAACTCTAAATACAATTAAATTAATAAGTGACCCTCGACCATAATTAACTAGTCACAGCAAAATAATACTTCCTCAGTTCCAAAATAAAAATTTTAATTGACTTTTTGCGTATATTAAAAAATATGGTAAAATGAAAAAATTATTCATATTTAAATTTTTATTTAATTGTATAGTTTTTTTCGCATGACTAGTGATACTCCATAAATATATGTATAGAGAATAGAAATATGACAATTA
Source organism: Hedera helix (assembly GCA_947179155.2). NCBI lineage: Eukaryota > Viridiplantae > Streptophyta > Magnoliopsida > Apiales > Araliaceae > Hedera > Hedera helix. The sequence continues at coordinate 27,174,350 of OX359279.1, forward strand.
ATACTAAGGTTATATTTGTTTGTAAAAAATATACTTGAGATTAGACTATTTATCTTAATTTAATACTACTTTGCAATTTTTAATATTTTAATGTGAGATTATTAATCCCTTAATGATAGATTATTAGTCCCATAAAACGATTTAATAGTTTAAAATGAAAGAGTTATTAATCTCAATTTTTTCATAAAGTTATATAATTCTACATAAATAGTCTCATGAATAATTAATCTCACATTATAAGAGAAAATAGTTCGAAATAATATTAAATTAATATAAATAATCTAATTTTAAGTATGTTTTTTTATAAATAAATATAATCCAAGAATATTATAGACAAATATTATTTAAGATAGGTAAATATTTAACTTGACTACCTAAATAGTAATAAGGAATTTAATATATTTATGCAGTCTTAATATTCTTTAATATTAATAATGGATTAATTCGTCTCAAAATCTCTCACCGAACGCAAAGTGTGCCCTAGTTTGCTGATTTCTTCATTCCTTTTGGGGTTTTGCTATTGCGATTGGAGGTATGGTATTCTTAAACCCTAGTATTTCTGCAAGTATATCTAAGCAATTCTGTATTTAACGCCAATCTTTTTTAGAAATCTTTAGATAATGGGTATTATTATGGCTAACAACCAGCAATTAAGCATAAAGATTTGTTGTGATGAACAGAAATATTTATGTCATATAAAGCACAAATTGAGGTCATTGTATATACTTTCTTTTTGTTATGATTGATAATCATTAAAAGTTAGCTATGTTGTGAAATTGACCGAGAATTTGAGAGTTACTTGTACGTACAATGAGTTCATGAAGCACAAATTAAGGTTTTTGTTAAGCTTAGTTATGTTATATGAAGCACAAATTAAGGTTTTAGTTATACTCTCTTTTTGTAATGGCTAATGATCATTATATTTTTCATATTCTGAAATTGGCGGAGAATTTGAGAGTTGCTTATACTATGAGTTTGAAAACTTTGAAATAAAGCTTAAGCTACTCTATTGAGCAGTAATCTTGAGAGACAATTGAAATGAATTTCTTTTCTTTTCTGTCAATTTTAAAACATTAAAAGCACAATGTAGTATTGAGTGAAGACAATCATATTAATAAAGAAATTTTACAGAAAAATGGAGTACCTGCATCATGATCTAGTAACTGAGATTTTAACAAGACTCCCGGCCAAGTCTCTGGGTCGCTTCTGCTGCGTCTCCACTCTCTGGTACAACACAATCAACTTCGACAGAATGTTTGTTCAATCCCATCTCTCTCGCTCTCAATCCAAATCCCCAAGTGATCACCTAAACCTCATCTTCACTCTCAGAAATCCATTTTCCAACATATACCTCTTCTCCACAATCCCCACCACCACCACCACCTCTGCCGTCCAATCTCTGCCGCCCTCTGCCATCCATCTGAAGACTTTTCGAGGAATTGATGAATATGTGTCAAAATCAGTTCATGGCCTTATCTGCTTCAAAATGAACTTAGATTACTTTTATATTTTTAATCCCACTACCCGGAAATTCATTACTCTTCCCCAAATTAAATTGGAAACTCCACATTTCCATGTCTCTTGTGAAATCAAATCATTCGGGTTTGATCCTGTGAATGATGAACATAAAGTTTTAACCTCGTACTTGTTATCTACTACCATAGATGACCGCAATACAAGTGTTATGGAGCATTGGGTTTTTAATGTGGAATCCAACAAAGGGTGTTGGAAGCGAATCAATGGCAGTCCAGTTCCACCTCATTATCTAGGCCGCAGCCAAGGTGTTTGTATTAATGGGGTTATCTATTACCTGAGTCAGCATGATCCATATTGTTCTGTACTCAGTATTTTGGTGGGGTTTGATGTTGCTCATGAAGAGTTTCATTGGATTGAATTGCCGGATGGTCACTTTTTGAGACAGTATTCTGTTTTGATCCAATGCGATGAGCATTTGGCTATAGTTCAATACGAAGGGCTTGGAGATGGGAACAATTATGATATTTGGGTGTTAAATGATGAGGGGAATTCAAGATGGACTAAGAAGAAGACTATAGTGCTTCCTGATACTTGGAGTGATATTAAGGTTGGCCGAGAATTATATCTTGCCGGAACTATATCTACTAATGAGTTGATATTTGTGCCACAAAGCATAGCTAAACCATTTTATGTGTTTTGTTACGATATGAAGGGAAATAGTCTGAGGAGGATTGAAATTTTTGGGTTGCCTGATTTTGAGAATAATTTTTATTACCCTTTTCCCAAAATTAGTGTCTCTGAACATGTGGAGAGCATTTTGAGGTTGGTTGAACCTGGTTCTGAAAACGATTAGTGGTGCGTGTTGAGCTTCATACTAGAGAGATTGCAAGTGTTTGGTGTTAATTATTATCTATTAGTGTTTGCTTTTTATGCTTTGAGAAACAAAGGATTTTCAATTCGATAATGCAGGTTAAGTCTATATAGTAATTTTGCAACATTTTTTGCAAAATCGAATGGTAAAAGGTAGCATCCATGCAATTTTTTCTTGGATTTCTTCCAGTTTCCCTATTTTTTAATTTTTAGTTGTGATCGGAGTTCCATTTATTGTTCTTTTGTGGGGGGGAGATATTGTTAGGTTTTACCTTGTAGATACATTTGTTTTCACTTTTGTGGTGTTGTTCTTTTTCAGAGGGCAGCTTAGTAGTTTTTATTTCTGTATTCGTGAACCGTGTGTCAATGGTAGAAGTTTTTATTTATTTTTTTTGCTTTTCCGCACAGAGGATGTGGCCTGTAAACAAATGATCAATCTTTGTGGCAATTTTGATGATGATTTGCTGGTGGTCTCTTGTGTGTTGCATGATTTAGCTTTCACTTTTAACCATTAGTCAAGCCCCTTTTCTTATCCATAGCAGGGGTGGCTCAAGACAATATGAGGCCTAAAGCGATATTTTTTTTTTTTATAATGCTAAAGCGATATTTTTAATGAGGCCTTCTATGTTTGGTACATCTTATATTGACTTTTATGGTCAAATTGATCATTTTTCAAATAAATATATCTTATTATTATTTAATATATATGTAAAAAGCCTATAAATATTATAAATTATATAAAATTTAGTACTAATCTCAATGTTTACTTTTTTAAAAATCTAAATATATATGTTTAATTGTTAATTTTAAAAATGGTCAATTTGATTACAAAAATCAATGGAGAACTTTTATTTTGGGACGGAGGGAGTATTAATAATTTTTATTTAAATAAAGTTTTTTTTTATACTGTTATTTTTTTTTTCCTTATTTAATATTTGAATTGGATTATGGGCCCTAAAAAATTATTTAGCTTATATTTTTATAAGACATTTTTATATAAATTATTTATAATGTTCAAAAATTTGAGGCCTTTTTTAAAATGGGGCCTAAAGCGTGGGCTTTTTATTTTCTAAGGTTGGGCCGGCCCTGATCCATAGAACTCTAGAAGGGCTTGTGTGTGAGATTAAAGTTCCTCCCCAGTGGATTATTTGAAAGTGTACACTTTGATAGTTGCTAGATAACTTATGTGGACTTTGGGGATGTATAGATTATCTTTTTAGAAAATTTAGCACTACGTACGTCAAATAAGTACAAAATGGTATGGGGTAATTATATATTTCTATTAAAATGGGTGCACATTTGCGCAGTATTTTTTTTTTATTGAAATATATATATGATGATTATATATTTAGGCGTGCAACTATTACTATATATATATATATATGGTATGGGGTAATTATATATTTCTATTATTTAAGAAAAATATGATTTTTTTTGTTATTTGAGGTAGAGAATTATGATTTATCTTTATATTTTGGTAAGAATTATGTAGCATTGACCCATCTAATAATATGATTGTATTTATTTATTTTTAAAAATTGTATTTTTTTTTCTTGTAGTTATTATGGTAATAGATTCAAGGTTAAAATAGACTTAATTAAGTGAATTGAGGTCTTATCGATAAATTAGTCATTCTCTCATATTCAGGCGTGCAACTATTACTTTAAGGTGCATAGCATATATCAGCACTCTTTACTCTTTATTTTTTTATTAATTTAAGTGTTTTTTTTTATCAAATACAAATTATTATTTTTATTTTAAATTGGTTATAAACAAATAACAGTAATTAAAATTATTAATTACATTTATTAAGTTATCCCTTGAATTACTTTTACTATATCAGTCCACTCCATTCCACCGAACCTAAAAGGACTACTTCACCTTTCTTATAGATCACTTTTATTAAGTTACTTTTGTAAATATAGTATAATGTAAGCAATATGAAAGACTCACTTAATTTATTAAATTTTTCATTAAAATTTATTTATTTTTGACAAGAAAACTTGTGCTTTCTGTCTTCTTTTCTTTTATATCCTTGAGAAAGAACCACAAATAAATATTCCCTTTGTTTTAAAGTTAAATATTTTTTCTTGTCTATTCTACAGTTAGAGATGAATTAAATAAGTAAATAATAAAGTAATATTAAATACTTAACATGTCATTAATTTTATTTTTTGTTGATTGAATTTATATCTCATTAGTAAATTTCCAGGGATAGGTTCGAAAATATTAAATGTTTTAAAAGTGTAGCTCTATTTATATTTGCTCTGACAAGATAATTTAATGTCTGTCAATATCAATTGCCTATATTTATTGTTATAAAAGCTTCTTACAAATATAATGAAATAAAAATAGTTCGCACAAAAACTCTTTCGTGTCTACAAAAGTAACCCACCAGGATCATTGTGGCCTCACTTTTTGGGAGGGATAGATAACAATCTTTCTTCAACGTCTCAATATATACCTAAACATTCAAATTGATTTGTCCATTAAACACAAGGAAAGACTTAATTAAACACTTAAAAATAAAGATAGTAAACAGCAAGGTAAAGGATAGAAGAAAATCTCATCCCCATATCCAGATTTTGGGTTTTAATTTGAAAGAATAATTAAGAATGACGGTTTTAGCTTTTAGAAGAATATGCATCATGAAATTCGATTGTTGACATGCCCGGGGGCTGGTCATATGACCTTGGTATTCCGGCCGTTCCGGATGGGCTGGCGTCGTTCAATATGGATTGTCATGAATAATGAATTAAAGATTATGTGTTTTTTTTTATTGAATATTTGAATTGATATAGTATATTTATGGTATATTTATGAATTATGATATATTGTTTGTGAAATAATTGAATAAGGTTAGTTGATAAAATTATGATGAAATGTTTGAATTGATGAATAATGAAATTATTATGAAATGTTTAAATTGATGAAATTATTGTGAAATACTATAATTAGACAAAATGAATTTGAATATAAATTTGAGAAATGGTATATTTATAGCATACAGTATACTGATGATATAATGATAGTATATTTATTAATTAATAATTAATGTTTTTATTTATTTTAGATTATGGATAAATATTTTATTAAGCGACCAAGAACTATTGATTCTTCTAATAATTAATTACCAAGTTCCGAAGTAAGTAGTGATATAAAAAATTCATGTGTGGAGTTCAATCCGTATGATATTGTTAGTGATCCGAGGTTACGTAAATCAATTGGAGTTCAATCTGAATAATATTGTTAGTGACCCGGTGTTACGTATATCGATTGATCAAGTTGGTTTTAGTTTTACCAGTTGCAACTACTACTGTTGAAAGAGTATTATCTGCGATAAAAATCGTCAAGACTGACTTGTGCAATAAAATGAGAGAAGAATAGATGAATGATAGTCTGATAATTTATATTGAGAATGATATTTTTTTAACAATTGAAAACGAACAAATTTTGAGACGTTTTCAAACTATGTAGACTCGCAGGATACAGTTGTCTCCTTTCAGTCGTATAATTGAAAGAACATGTATTTTGACCCTCTCTAAAAATATTCCGGTTCTGCCACCGGACAAGTCAAAAGATGTAGAAATGAAATATAGATGTTGCATCTCCATTGTACAACACCATCTACTTGGACAGATTAGTTCAACCCCAATCTCTCTTGCTCTCAATCCAAATCCCCGACTGATTACCTAAACCTCTGCTTCACTTTCAGAAATCCATTCAACAAGGAATGCCTCTTCTCTGCCACAATCGCCACCACCGCCACCTCCGTCGCCCAATCTCAGCCGCCCACTGCGGTTAGTATGGGGACTTTCCCAGAAATTGATACATATACGTCAAAATCAGTTCAAGACCTTAATTACTTCAAAATCAACTCATACGTTCGTATTTCTAATGCCACTACTCACCAAATCATTACTCTTCCCCCCATTTCAAATGGAATCCCCATATTCCCATGTCCATAGTGAAATCATATCATTCGGGTTCGATCCTGTGAATAACGAACATAAAGTTCTAACCTCGTACTTGTTATCCAACCAAATTATTGGGTTTTTACTGTGGAATCGGACGGAGGAAGCGAATTGATGGCGGTGCAGTTCCATCTCTTTTTATGCGCAGCAGTCAAGGTATTTGTGTTAATGGGTTATCTATTCCCTCGAATGGGATATCTTTATCTATTCCCTCGGATGGGATGATAATTATCTTAGTGTAATCCCTCTTTTGGTGCTTTGATGTTGCTCGTGAAGAGTTTCATTTGATCGAATCACCTGCTGCTGATTACACTTCGAGAAACTACTCTGTTTTGATCCAATATGACGATCATTTGGCTTTAGTCCAATACGGAGCGCTTAGAGATGGGAACTATTTCGATATTTGGGTGTTAAATGAGGAGGGGAAATTCCAGATGGACTATAATGAGTTATTATTTGTGCCACAAAGCTTAGCTAGGCTATTTTTGGGTTGCCTAATCATTTTAGTATGATTACCCCATTCCCAAAAATTAGTGTCTGATTACCGTATTCCCAAAATTAGTGTCCTTGAGCATGTGGAGAGCATTCTGAGGTTGGTTACTAGTTGATGCGGGTTAGATTTAAGATGAAGAATTAATGGAAAACAAGAAGAAAAAAATTAGAATTTAAACGTCACGTTTAAATCTCTAAAATCTCTAAAGTATATTCACTTTATAAATCAACACTAAGATAGATAAAATATTTTTACGGAATAAATAAAATAATAACCAACTTCAAAATCAATAGTCTATAATTTAAAATATTTGTGAAGATTACACCACTATTTAAAGAGGCTCAAACCTTAATATCACATGGAGAACAATAAAATAACTAATTAACTAATATACTTTTACTAAACATCAAAAATTCTTAATTCATCATTAATATCCTAAATCTCCAATAAAAAATAAATTAAATCAATTACTCTTACGTTAAACATAATAAAACTCTAAATAAAAAAATATGAAAATTCTTTATTTTGGTCTTGATTTGTGATCCCCTTCATTCTCTCATTCTCGGAGAAAACTTGACCTCTAATTTTATAACATGATAGAATAATCCATGAACTCTAAATGAGTTTTACTATTTTTCTTACAGTCATATTCCTAAGGTTTTTTCCTACCTAAAATTTATAACCTATTATCTCTGATACCAACATGTGACGTCCCTAAATCCAGGTTCCTTGAATCTCGGGTTCAGTGCTCATGATACTACTCTATCATGCATTAACTGTAAGACCCCGAATTTTATGAAATATAAAATTTATTTTTCTTCATATATATTTTCATGAAACAGTAAGTGGTTGAATTGATAAAGTTAAAAGTTAAGGATGTTATGTGTAAATTATATTATGTCGGATAATATTCTTTTGGTCGGGGAATATTCGTTCTGTCGGGGAATGTTCGTACGACGGCGCCGTACGAACCAATCATTGGTGGACCCCACAAAGGTGGACCCTACAAAGAATAATTATCGGATATAGAAAATGACATAAACAATTTTTAAAATGGTCAATGGTACTATTACTTTTAATTGTTAAAATATCTGGTGGTAAAAGAATAGTAATATACGGTATTGCACAGTAGCACACGGTATTGCACAGTAGCACACGGCATTGCACAGTGTTTCGTATTATTAAACTGATAAAGTGGTTATCGTACAATATTTGACTTTATTGTCACATGCACAATAATTCATGTTGATAATTGTCACAGTAGCATATGCACAGTAATTCACATTATTGAATCAATAATTGTCATAACACAGTAACGTAATCTTTCTTTTGCATACTTTCTGCATTATTGTTATCTCTATTATGGTATTATTTAAACAATTGTATTTCATTAATTAATTGACTTGATATCTAACTCAGAAAGCCAACTACACTGTATTTATAACAATTAGTCATAATAAAGAATAAGTGTGAATTATTGTTGAATAATTGAATTGATAAAGTTATTTGTTTATAATATAAAGTTAGGTGATATAAAATGAATGGTATAGATTAAAGATAATATAGAATTTAAAATGGATGGTGTAGATTAAAAGATAATCTTTAAATGAATGGTTTAGATTAAGGAAATCTTAAAAGATGAAATGAATGGTATAGATTAAAGATAATATAGAATTTGAAATGGATGATGTAGATTAAAAGATGATAATTAAATGAATGGTTTATCTTAAAAGATGAAATGAATGGTATGGATTAAACATTATCTTGAAATGAACGGTTTGGATTAAATTAGGAAATCTTGGTTATGATAAGATTTTTGGCTATAAATAGAGGCCTTAACTTAAGGATTTTTCATAAACTTCCTTACTTGTTCTTTCTTTCTCTCTCTAAATACTTCTTGTGAAAGTTTTCTCTAAGTGTGCTTAAGTCATCTTGAGTATTTGTGAAGATTTATAAGTGTACGTGTACTGTTCAAGTTAATCAACCTCATTTAAATCAATATCCAGTCACGTGTTAAGGTAAAGGATTATCATTATTTGATTCTCGAAAATAATATCGTTTCTTTCTTACTCATAAGATATGTCATTTATTTCCATGTATTAATTTATGGGAATAACCTTACGGCGCGGATTTCTGCCTGTTGGTGAATAACCTTTCGTATTCATTCCTTATTAATCTCTGAGAATAACCTTACGGTGCGGATTATCGCCTGTTTGGTGAATGACTCTTCGTATTCAATTTTTATTAAATTGTGGGAATAACCTTACGGTGCGGATTATCGCCTGTTGGTGAATAACCTTTCGTATTCATTCCTTATTAATCTCTGAGAATAACCTGACTACGCGGATTACCGCATGTTTGGTGAATTACTCTTTGTATTCATTTCTTATTTGTCTCTTGTGAAAATAATTTGTTTACACGAATTATCACATGACACTTTTATTGCATATTCGTTTATAATATCATTTTCTTTCATATTCGTAAGTGATATTATTTTCCTTTATACTCATAAGGGATACCATCTTTTTCATCTTCCATTATTCAAACTTACTATGGTAAGGGATATTAATTTCCTTCACATTTTGTTAATCAAACCTGCTACGGTAAGGGATATTATTTTCTTTCATACACCTAAATCGAAACTTATTATGGAACTATTGCTTCTACAATTCCTGAAAATATTATATGTTCCATAATAGTTGCACTTCATCATTTCAATTGAACTATCCTATTTACGTGGACCTTTCTATTGAACTGTAACCGTTATTCTGAACTGTGGATCTTGAATATCATTTTTAAATTTCACTCCACATCATGTTGACAATTTGGACATTATTTGAATCTGTACAAAGTAAACTTCTGATACTTATTGTTTATCCTGTTTCTTCTGTTCATCATTTATATCATTCTAATCATCCAAATTCAAGTTGTTGTGAATATCTGTGGCCGAGGGCACAGATGCGATATAATTGTTGAACAGATGATAGGTTAAAGGCGATATAATAGGTTAAAGGCGATACATCTTTTCGGTGTCTTTTATGGCACGTGGTGAATGTTCTCTTTGGCCCGTAGTGCAAAGATGAACTGTTGTTTGGTATGATTATGACCAAAGGCTGAATCTGGTATAATCATGACCGTTGGTGTTATATTGAATGTCTTTGGCCCGTAGTGCAAAGATGAACTGTTGATCTGCATGATTATGATCAGGAACTGTGAATTGTATTATCTTGACTAATGGTATTTCAAATGATAAAAGTTGATGATGTTTTTCCTAAAAAGAGAATCGAGTGGACATTATAGTCTGCATTATTCTTCTAATAGATTGCTCATTCCGCTGCTATTATTGATCTGAACGTTGTTTAAGAATTTAACTGCAGTTTTTGATACAAACCTTGTAGTCTATTGTATTCTATCAAGAACTCAACTGTTGAAGGCTAACGATAATTTACTTGTCATTATCTTAGTCATGATATTCTTTACTGGGCTATTTGAGCTCACCCTTTCTTTTGTTCCATTGTTTTTCAGAAAATGAGAGAGTAGCCGAGTCTAGCAAGGGAATGGAGTGACGGTCTGAGTGATAGCTATTGTAGTCTTCACATGTTGTATATAGTGTGACAATAATTATGAAGACTTAGTTGTGTATTATTATACACTGTATTGTTGAACGTTATTCTATCTTGTAATAATTTTGTTGTAGTCTTTTGACGACTCAAGTTTGGGCTGCATGAGCCTAGATTTGGGGGCGTCACATTAACATCCATTCATTCTAAACAAAAATAACTTAATTACAATAATACATAACTATCCTAGGTTCTCAGACCTTTACGAATTACAAACATTTAACTTCAAGACATATTACAAGTTTAATACATCAACATAATATAATAACTATACGATTACAGCTTGCTCACCTTTTCTTTCCCTTTATCTGTTCTTGAACTTACTGCATGATCGGGTTTAGCTGAAATATTATGTTTAAGCAAAAATGAGCATTTAAATAGCTCAACAAGTATATATACAAATAACGACATAATATCTCAGAAATAATAAAAACTTTCTTGACTAACTTCAACAGTTTAACAATACTGTGAAGAAGTTTAAAACAGTAGCATAAAACTTTTCTTATCTGATTTAAATCATTAACATTACTTGTTGTACGCTCATAAGACCCAGAACTCGTTTAGAATAATATCAATCGTAAAGGCCGATACTACCCAAAAAAGTCATAAGACTACATTTTTCTTTCAGATGTGTACTTTAGGGAATCATCCTATCGTACATTATATTGTGCAAAACATAACCATCTAATTAACAATGCAACCATGCCAATTTAAAACAACGCAACTATGCCATAGAATTTATATCCCTCTTTAATTTCATCCCATATAATAAGGGTTGTTCTGTCACAGCATTTTAATAGATTCTGCACCAATACAATATGGATTGGAGAGTATAACAATGAATTGTTTGAGTTTAACATGTATAACAACATATGTCTAGCCGAATTAAAATGGCATCGACCTCTCTCAAAACAGTTCATAATAAATGAACTTCATATTCTTAAATAGCTCAATAATTAATGAACTCCAGAAATGCACTTACATGAGTACATAGCATACATAACCGTCAAAAGAATCTCAAAAGTGAGTTCGAATGGAATACTTGCCTCTGTCGTTGCTTACTTTTATCATTACTACCTCGTCACGCTTTTGACCTATATATAATAATGTCGACCCACTAGTTAGTTATATACATAACCCTTTACCATTAACTCATTATGCGTTACTTGCTCTAACTCAACATCAAAATCATCGTCTACCTTTACATATAACCTAACACATATCACATTATTCCATTACACCTTAACATCTATCAAATCGATTCATTTTATGAATATTAGGTTTACATAACATGATACCATCTTAAAGTAGCTTAATATTGCATCACATGACAATAAAATATTAAAAATTATAACTCTGTAATAGGGCCTCAACCCTCTTTTACTTCACAAAACAGCCCCCGGGCCCTCTTTCACTTTGCCTTTGAAAACAGAACAGGGCCCTGACCCTCTTCATCAGAATCTAAAAAAATTTATTTTTCAGATTTTTTTTTTAAAGTAACTCAATTGCTATTTTTGGCCATACTCAACAAGACTTCATTCTAACACTTGATTTAACATACATAACACATTTAAGAATTATTTAGGCCTTCAAAAATAATTTAGGTTTTCAAATGGCGTTATTTTTCAGGAAAATCGTTGTTAGATTCCTACGAAAGATTTTGATCACCTAAAACACATTTTCGTTTTCGTTTTCATCAAATAACTACCAAATCAATGTGAACATGTGTAAATATATAAAACTAAGTCATTCAACTCTATTCCTCCATTACATATTTAAAATGGCCAAAAATCACCTCTTGATAGGATTTTACAAAACTTAACAAAAAATTTCATAACAACTAACTTTAAGCTCTTATACCCTATTTTTCATATACTCAATAAAGAATTCATTTACCAACTCTATAGACTCATACAACTCATATATGAATCTTTCTAAATATACGACCATCAAAATTGATTTACATGAACATATCAATGCCATAGTTAGGATTCATTACTCATAATCATGATCCATAAACATATTTGCATCTAGGATGCCATATAACGTCTAACTACACATATCGTCTTCATAAACCATCTTACAACTTAAGGTTTCACCATGAACCACCATCACAAATCACATAAACTCCCAAAGCCAATACTTTCAACTATTAAAACTTACATATACATACACATACATGCATAGCTCAAAGGTTTTAGGCAAAAAAAATTTTAAACTTTCTATTGACTCTTCTTCTCCGTGCTAGGAAACTTCTTAAGAATGGATGATCCACTTTGCTACTAACTTTCAATCTCTAAAATACTTATCTTTCAATCCTTTGAGATTTCTCTCTTCAAACTCTCTCTTTTTCTCTCTAGGAAACAGTCAACACTTAGCACATGGAATCAAGAAAAGAATAAGAGAATTAACCTAATACTTGCAAGCATGATACTTACATGTATTGTAAGTATAATTCTCTACAACTAACCATCATGGAGTTAACTTAACCATGCATTGTTAGGGTTATTCTTGCAATCAACCAACACCATTTAAGGACATTTTGGACATTAAGTATCAATTAGGATACCAAGGACATTACTTAACTTGCTAAGGACATTATGGATATTTCTCCAAATTGCTAGACTTTCCATTTAAAAAAGTTTTTCCTTGCTTCCCATTAGTACATTACAAGTGCACTTAGCTTGAATTTTGTTAAGTAATCTAACCAACTTGGTTTGATTTCAATTGTGCTACTTTCACTTAGTTCTATTTAAATTTCTTAATTAGTTATTTAGTCTTAAACCAAATAAACTACTTTCCTTAACTAGAATTACGTTTCTAGTTCCATACGAACCTTCTCGATTACATATTTAATCAATTCTAATTTTTGTCATTTCAAATAGTACAAATGCTCACATATTTCATAAAAACGCTTTCTCGAAAAGCGACCCTTTGAAAAAACAAAAAAGCGCACAAACCACGAATATTGATTCCGCGTCCATTTTTCCATAAAAATATTTAAAATTTAAAATCAAATAATACATAATTTGCATATCACAAAGCATCTGTCAGATTTTAAAATCTATTTCCATGATTTAATTACTCTAGTCGTCCCAAGATAAAAGTCATCTATTGACTTTTGTGATCAAATTGACCATTTTTAAAATTAACAATTAAACATATATATTTAGATTTTTAAAAAAGAAAATATTGAGATTAGTTCTAAATTGTATATAGTTTATAATGTTTACATGCTTTTTACATATATATAAAAGAATAATAAAATATATTGATTTGAAAAATGGCCAATTTGAACATAAAAGTCAATAAAAGACTTTTATCCTGGGACGGAAGTAGTATACTTTTTACAAGATTTACCGCAAATGCGGATCATTATATTCTTCCCCCATTATAAGGATTTCGTTCCCGGAATCACTACTACAAGGTTATATAAAAAGATTAGGATAATTCTTTTTTATTTTATCTTCGAGTTCCCACGTTAGTTCATCAGCATTGTGATTTCTCCATACTACCTTCACATAAGGTATCACTTTATTTCTTAAAACTTGTTATTTTCTATTAATTATTTGAACATGGGTTTGTTCATATGTTAAGTCGTTCTCAACCTGAATAGGTTCATATTCTATTACATGCTTATAATCTGGCTTATAGGGCCTCAATACTGATACGTGAAACACATTGTGGATATGTTCCAGCTTTGAAGGTGAAGCTACTTCATAAACTATCTCTCCTTTCTGTTTTAACACTTCAAAAGGTCCAATAAACCTTGGACTTAATTTTTCTTTCTTTCCAAATCTTATATTCTCTTTTCAAAGAGATACCTACAAAAACATATATGACCCTACGTTAAAATCTCTTTTTTATCAATGCAAGTCTGTATACTTCTCTTGTCTGTCTTGCGCTGCTACGAGTCTCAACCTTATCACATTGACAATTTCAGCCGTTTATTGAACCATTTCCAGTCCCAATGACTTATGTTCTCATACCCCATCCTAACATGTATTTTCTTCCATACAATGCCTTATAAGGCAGCATACCAATACTTGCATAATAATTATTGTTATATACAAATTCAACTAACGATAAATGATCATCCCAATTACCCATGAAATCTATAACGCATGTTCTTAACATATCTTTTAACGTTTAAATTGTCCTCTCACTATGTCCGTCTGTTTGAGGATGATGCACTATACTTAACCTTAGTTGCGTTCCCATATGCTCTTGAAAACTCTTCTAAAATTTTGATGTGAACCGCATATCTCGATCTGAGACAATTAATACCGGGACTCCATGTCTAAATACAATCTCTTTCACATACTGCTTAGCTAACTGATCCAAGTTAAATCTAATCTTAATAGGTAAGAAGTGTGTTGACTTCGTTAGTCGATCCACTATCACCATATCGCGTTATATCCCTTCTGAGTAATTGGTAGTACCATTATAAAATCTATTGTAATGTGCTCCCACTTCCATTTTAGAATCTCCAAGGGCTGTAATAAACCACTCGGTCTCTGATGTTCTGCCTTAACCTTTTGCTAAGTTAGACATCTATTGACACACTTTGTCACATCTTTCTTCATATTGGGCCACCAAAAGTAGTGATGAAGATCTTGATACATCTTTATGCTACCTGAATAAATTAAATATCTTGAACTGTGTGCCTCCTGCAAAATTTCTTCTTTTAATTCGGATATCGCTGGTACCCATACTGTTTTCTTGAATCTTAGTAATCCTTCACCATCTAGTTTGTACTTAGTCTCTTGTCCATTAGATATTCGTTCTTTTATTATGCCACATTTCTAATCTTAAACTTGAGTTTCTTTTACCCTATCCAATAATGTTGGACGAGTCTCCATCATATACAATTTCTCTTCCGTCTATATCAGACATGTTACTTCTCCATTCGTTCAATTTCTGTGATCAACTCTTCCTGAGCGGTCAATATTTCTAACATCTTCTGACCTTTCTTACTCAAGGCGTCGGCAACCACGTTAGCTTTACCCGGATGGTACAAAATTTCATAATCATAATCTTTGATCAATTCTAATTACCTCATCTATCTCATATTCAGTTTCTTTTAAGTGAAAATATACTTCAGAATTTTATAATTTGTGTTTATCTCACATTTCTCTCCATACAGGTAATGTCTCCATATTTTCAAGGCAAAAATAACTATTACCAATTCTATGTCATGAGTAAGATAACCCTTCTCATAATCCTTTAATTGTCTTGACGTATACACTATGACCTTGTCGTGCTACAACAAAACACAACCAAGCCCCTTATGCAATGCGTTGCTATACAAAACCATTTGTATCATCAGGTAGTGATAAAATAGGCACCTCGCTCAACCTTTTCTTGAGTTCTACAAAAATCTCTTTGCACTTTTTTGACCAAACAAACTTCACAGTTTTCCTCATCAAATTTGTCAAAGGTCTTGACAACTTCGAAGAATCCTTGATGAATCTTCTATAATAACTAGCTAATCCAAGAAAACTTCGCACTTCAGTTGGTGTCTTCGGCTGCTCCTAATTAATTACTGCTTTCACTTTTGCTGGATCTACTGATATTCCTTTTTGATCAATCACGTGCCCCAAAAACTGCACCCTATCCAACTAAAATTCACATTTTGAAAACTTTGCATATAATTTTGCTTTCCTTAACGTCTCCAATATTATTCTCAAATGTTTCGCATAATCCTCCTAAGTCTTAGAATATACCAGAATATCAACGATGAACACCACTACAAACTTATCCAAGTACTGCTTGAACACTATTTTCATCAAATCTATAACCATGGCTGGCGCATATGTCACACTAAACAACATCACTAGGAACTCGTCATGATCATAACGAGTCCTAAATGTTGTCTTAGGTACATCATTAGGTCTCACCTTCAACTGATGATAACCGGTTCTCAAGTCTATCTTTGAAAAGTACTTTGCTCCCTTTAACTGATCAAACAAATCGTCAATCCTAGGCAACGAGTACTTATTTTCTATTCTCACTTTGTTCAACTCTCTATAGTCGATACAAAGCCTTAGCGATCCATCTTTCTTCTTTATAAATAACACTGGTGCTCCCCACAGAGACACGTTTGGTTGAATATACTTTTTGTCTAATAATTCTTGTAGTTAAACGATTAATTCTTTCATCTCGACTAGAGCCATTCGGTACGGTGTATTCGAAATTGGGGTCGTTCCTGGTGCTAGGTCTATTACAAAATTTGATCTCCCTATTTGGTGGAAGACCTGACAATTCTTCTGGAAACACATCCACGTACTCCTTTACTATCGGTATTTTTCCCATTTTGACCTTACTCTTTGGGTATCAACAACATGAGTCAAATATATAACACATCATTTCCTTAACAACTTTTTTTTCTACATCATCGTTAGATAACAAGACTGGTTCGATGACTTGCTACCATAAAATACTACTTTAGACTTATTAGAAGTCTGAAGGCTTACATATTTCTTCTGACAGACAATTACCGCTCCATGGTTATACAACTAATCCATTTTAAGTATTACATCAAACTCTCCTAATCGAATAGGAACTAAGTTGACTATTAACTTATAGCCCTTTCATTTCCAAATAGCAACTTCGATGAATATACTCCACCAGAATTACTTCTTTGTTCGCTAATTCTATATTTAAAGTATTCTCTAACTTTACTTGGGGTAATTTCAATCTTTTTACAAACTCATCAGACATAAAGAAGCAGGTAGCACTCAAATCAAATAATACATAAGCATCTATCTTATTGATAGGAATGATACCTAATACGTCTTTCGATGTCATTGCATCTTAAACTGTCATGTTAAACGTGCTCGCTGTTGACCTTCCCGGCTGAGTTGGTCTGCTAATTGCAAGCTTCCCACTGTTGTTACCTTTATTTTCACTTCCTCCATCAGCTTTTTTCTTAGAACAATCTTTAATTTGATGACCCAATTCTCCACAACTGAAATATCATTTGCTCGATTTTGGGGTCAGATAATTAAGTGCGATGTGCCCCTCTTGGCCGCACCTATAACATATGTTCTTCCCTTTCAGACATACTCTCAAGTGACCCTTTCCATAAGTGTCACATGCTTCTACTTTCTTTTTTTGTTCCATTTGCTTATTCCCAGAGTTTTTGTTGTTTTTGTTCCATTTTTGCTTGTTGGAGTTGCTTCCCCCACTGCTTCCTTTTCTATTAGCTTCATCACTTTTCTTTCCACACTTATCTTGCTTATACTTTGTCAAGGTTTCGCTGCCTCATTCGGCTAGGATAGCCTTCACCAATACCCTGGTAAAAGTTCTGATTTGGAACAGTGAAACCCTACTATAAATCCAATGTTTCAATCCCTGCTCGAAACGTTTCACTTTTCTTTGTTTGGTGTCCACCTGATGTGGAGCGAACCTTGTCAATTCATTAAACTTAGTCGCATATTCAACCACCATCATGTTCTCTTGTTTTAGTTCTAGAAACTTCACTTCCATCATGTCTTGCATAATCGGAAGAAACTAGGCCTTGAAAAACACTTTTTTAAATCTCTCACACGGCAGTCCTCCTCCTCCAAATTTGCCCTTGTTGGCCACCAATAGTTGGCTTTTTCCTTTAACATAAATGTGGCAAAGGCAGTTTTATGATCTTCTGCCATACTAGCTACATCAAAAACCTTATCCATCTCAATTACCTATGTCTGGGCCTTATCGGATTAGTAGTTCCCTTAAATTTTGAGGGTCCTACCACTTTGAAATATTTGAAAATGGCCATACGGCCAGCTGCAGGTTGTATAACTGTAGGGTTATGATTCTTGTTCTGAAACGCTCCCATTAACAAATCCATAAATTGCTGCATGCGATTAACTGACTCCTTTGGAGAATTAACTGACTCCTCATATGAAGGTTAAACATTTTGCCTTAGTCTAGGCGATATTTATCTCTATCTGTTTAATAAAATTTATATTATCATTAATCATCACTTATTTATCACATTTCCATGTTAATTTAAGCACATAACATATCAAAACACATATAATAATCGAGTTTATATTCATATGCATTTTGACCAGTGTCGAGCACCTTACATCACATAAAATATATTGCTATAAACCTTTTTATCCCTTTAGATCACAAAAGTCAGGATTTACATTACAGAACCCTAAACAACAAAAATAGGGTTTCCCCCTTATAACAAAAGATGTGGTACATAACACTATCTATCCCAGTTTATAACAAAAGATTAAGAATTTATATTATATTACACATAGATATATATACAACTATACATAGATACTAAATCCTTCTACAAATGTATTCCACGCTGAATTGTATATTCATACTCCTCATTCTTGATGATTATCATTTCCCACTGACTCAAAGTACGACATGTATGTCCATGTTTAATGCGGTAATAAGACACTCTATCTTGTGCCCTCTTAAAAGCTGTGTGAAAGGCATAGTTAATATCATCCATTCTCACGTTCAAGTTATCCATCCTGGCCTTCTTAGCCCTCACTTCACCTTCCGCCATATTTACCATTCTTGCTGCTTTAACCCATGCATTTTTAAATTTGACAGTTTTAGCAGCCTCTTCATTCAATTTGGCCTTCAAGGCCTCCTTCTCATTCTTAAGGCTTTGAACTTTCAGTTCACCCTGGCGGAGCTTAGCTCCCAGTTCTACATTCCGGTGATCAATAATTACACCGTCGTCTCATTCTGCTCAACAACTTCTTGGAGTTTTACTGTCTGAGTCTCCAACTCTATAATTATGTCTACAAACTTGTTGTTCTGCTGTATTAGACCAGCTTCCTATTCATCATCATTTTCTTGCTCGGATGATGCATTTTCAAGTAATGCCTCATCAAAGTCTCCTTCCAACACATCTGGATCTTCCTTATAGCCACTATCATCTGTTGGTACTATTGCAGCAACTAGTACAATGGCTACTGCTACCTCCCTATCCACGTGAATATCACACCATACATCCTCTATCGCCTGACTAGATTCTCCAATCTCTAGCATACTATAAAATCATAAGAACAGTTATTTAGTTCAATACAATTTACTTATGTTTATTACACATAACACATATTGTGAAAACTTTATATATTTGACGAATCTCCATGATTCACCTCATAGAACTCGAAATGAGTTTTATTATTTTTCTTATGGTCATATTCCTAAGGTTTTCCCCTACCTAAAATTTATAACCTATCATCTCTGATACCAACCTGTAACGTCCCTAAATTCGGGTTCCTTGAACCTCGAGTTTAGTGTTCACGATACTATTATATCATGTATTCACATCCATTCATTTTGAACAAAAATAACTTAATTACAATAATACATAACTATCCTAGGTTCTCAGACCTTTACAAACTACAAACATTTAACTTAAAGACATATTACAAGTTTAATACATCAACATAATATAATAATTATACGACTACTGCTTGCTCGTATTTCCTTTCCCTTTATCTGTTCCTGAACCTCCTGCCTACTCGGGCTTAGATGAAGTATTATGTTTAAAAAAGAATGATCATTTAAATAGCTCAACAAGTATATAAACAAATAATGACATATTATCCATTCACTACCTGTCTTCTTCAAAATAGAGATAAAGATGTGGCACATCCCCGCTGGGTCGTATCCATGAAAACGCATCACCCGCTCGTATGAATAGGTGTGGTCATGGGGATCGTCGGTGGCATCATATGTCTCCAGAATCGGCACCTTGAGAGATCTATCAATTGTTGCTTCTTCAAGCACCTTAGTGAAATGAGATGTGTACGGTTTCCTGTCGGTGGCTTTGACGCGTCTCTCAAAAGTCCTCGAAGTAAATGATTTTTCAATTTGATTGTCCTAGCGCTGCCTTTGATGTTGTTCATCACCTTTGTGGTGTGGTGGAGATCTTAACCTCTATCTTCGATCCCCAGAATTGGATGATTAAATAGTAATTATTCTTCACTCACGACGAAGGGCATGACGTGCTTATCGGGATGATGCCCCCCGCTCATTTAAGTTGTCTTCAATTTTATCATTGGTGGACCCCACAGCAAAATATTGTTGGATATAAAAAAAGATAGAATTGATCTTTTTAAATAAAAATGGTCAACGGTACTGTCATTTTTAGCTGTTAAAATACCTGATAATAAAAGAATAGTAGCATATGATATTTCATGATGTTTTATTGTAGCTCACGGTATTACATAATAGCATACGGTATTGCATAGTGTTCATATTATTGATCTGATAAAGTGGCTATTGCATAATATTCATCAATAATTATTGATACACAGTATTTTGTATTATTGTTTCAATAATTGTCACTACACTATATTTTATATCATTGAGCCAATAATTGTTATTGCACTATATTTTAAAATTATTCAACCAAATAATTGTCACTGTAGCAAATACACAGTAATTTTTATTATTAAATTAATAATTATCAGTAACGTGTTTCTTACATTATTATTGAATTATTATTATCACTGTTGTAATATTACCTTAATTATTGTATTATTAATGAGTATTTTGATTATTATATATGAATAGTAAGGAAACATGTGGGCCCTCTTAGGTACCACATGAGAAATGAAAATGGAATTTTGCTGGAAGAAATTTTGGTGGAAAAAAGCTACAAGGCTACTACTGCCAAGGTATAGAAATTGATATTTTCACATGATTTCTCAAACACGAATTGTTAGTGGGTCTTATATCCATGTAAGAAAACATGTAGAATAAATGTGAAAATATCAAATTCCAATAAAATTATAAGACATACAAATACTAATCAAGGACACGTAATTATAATTTCAATGGACAATTAACTCGCATCAAAATTGTTAAAATATACAACAAAATTTTAGCTCCCACCAATACTTCAATAAGTAAAAATAATTTTTTTTCAAATCAATATTATTTTAAATTTAATTACTATCTCTTTTGATATGTATGTTAATAGTCTCCCTAATTTTATAAATGATAATCTCGATCATTATAGCATGATAACTATTGTTATGCAAATTGAGTTGGTTGAATTATTTCTAACTATTTATCCACAATTTTTTGTTTCCTGAAAAGCAACCTAAGTTTTACATAATTTCTTTTTACTCGTTTATATCTTTACTTGATGGGAGCAATCTCTCCTAAAAAAATATTAAAGTATAAAAATTATTAGAGAACTAAAATCTCAAGTCCTTTGCAATAATAATATTTGATCTCTAAGGGTATTTTTGGAAGTTTGACAATACAAAAAAAATAAAAATAAAGATTAATATATAAAAAAATACCTATCTTAGTCAAGAAAAATAACCCTGATCATCTATACTTTTGAAAAATCTAATGTCAAGAACAACCATAATTGACTTTTTTGTAAACTATATGATTTCTTATAGATTAAACCAATTTGTCTCATAGAGCTTTCATTTTTTTTTAAAATGGGCTTTAAATTTGACCTAATAATAAATTTTAGTCTATAAATATTAATATTGAAAATATAAATAAAAAATTATGTACAAATTTTAAAATCTGGAAAAAAAAAAGTTCAAAAATCTTATTACTCGAATATATGATCTTTCACAATAAAATGAGAAATCGTGAAATAAAAATAGAGACAGACCAAAAAGATATTACCTTTGGTGTAATAAACCTACCTCAATACTTTTGATATAAAATAAACTTTTATAATATTTTATATTTGAAATGTGTATTTCAAATATTATTTTTTTGAAACAATGTTATTATTATCATTTATTTATTTATTTTGGTGGGAAGGGGAGTACATTGTATAGTAAAATCATGGCAGTTTGATGGTATAACATTTCTCACAGGAGTAATATACTATGCACATTCACTAGCTTCCATGTCCCACCACTTATACTTCTTTCTTTCTCATAAAAATTTTGTCCACCGCTCTTCTCTCTTCTCACTTCTCACAATTTTGTGGTCGTGGAGGAAACAAAACCTGTTGAATAAAAAGAGGAAATGGTTCTTGTTAAGCTGCCTATTTATTGGCGTAAATGGACTGGTCATATTGAACTTTATCTTCGTAGTCCATTAGGTTCAGTATGTCCACAAGAGAACTCTTAAATTTTCTAACAAGATCTTTATTACATGATTCCTATCGGGAGTCATGATCCTATAAAGGTGTGAATATTATAAATACACGAGGAACAATAGAAATACAAGATATACAATATTCCGTCCTACTAAATACTTCTGACCTCTACTGTTAACACATCTCGAATTCTGTACTTACTCTCACATTGGAAGTATTCTGGCGGGCCGAACTATCAAGTACTTTCTAATGGTTATTTCTGTGTAACTTCATGTCCAAGTCGATTCAAGCTTTACCAGCTCTGAAGCTCAATCCCCTTACTTTCCAATGCAAGAAAAATCTTGTTTTTGCTCTGTCACCAATGGTTAAAAAATTATTGGGAAGATAACTAATGAGAGTATTGATTTTGTATTCAAAAGCAGTTGAAGTAGATTAACCGGAATGATGAACTAAACATTATCAACTTGGACTGGATAACTTCTCAAACAATCCTCTCTTCGATAATAAACAACTCAAAAGTAATTAAGTGTTTTTCTTAGGTGGTTGTTCACACACAATTTTTGGTTGAACTTTTGGAAGTTAAAGAATTTCTATGGATATGTCACAACTGTCTATAGCTCCGGAATCGTAAACAGCCTCTTTTTCTTTATCTTGCTCTTTCTCTACTCAAATATGTGGCAGCAAGTTAATAAGGCTATCTTTTATAAAAGAGATGCCAACTTTTATATAAATACATATAGACACAATATCATATATTACGTACCTTTCTACATTGTTGACGTTCTTTTGCTTGAACTTGTTGAATTTGTTAAAGCTTGTCTTTACTTATCTTGATACTGATGTTGCAATTTTTCAAACTTATCTTGTTCATCAATTATATGTCATCTAAGCTCTTCTTGTTTGGGTTTCAAATAGCTATGACCACATGTATAAATAAGGTAGTGTACCCGGTCACTTTCATCACCAAAAAACAAATATACTCATTTTGTTGTGTAATCAATTCTTTTGTGCCTTGAGACATTGGAACAATGGGCTTAAAAAAATAAAGTTATTTTTTTTCTTACTCAAGGACCTAGTTGGAAAAAAATAGGAAAATATGGGCTAAAGGATGTATCCGTAAAGTGTAGGGGCTAATTTTGGAAAAAAAATGAAAGCGTATAAGTGAAAAATCTATAAACTCTACGCTAAAACTTAAATATAAAAGGAAGCTTTGGGGTACTAAATAGATATTTGCCAAGTAAGGGTACATACAGAATGAGATTAGGGTTTCTTTATAACCTCTATTCCATTTATTCTTACCAACAAGGAGCAGCAACAACTAATAAAGATGACCAAGATGGACAACGACACCAAAAATGCATGGGGAGCAGTGAGGCTGGTAGGCAGCGCGGCATTGCTTTTCCTCCTTTCCTTTTTTTTTTTTTTTTTTTATTTATTTTTTTGTTATAACTGCTGAATCTTTCTTTTCTTTTTCTGGCTGGTAAAGCCTTGCGGGGTAGGGATAAGATATGATAGAGTGCCGATGATGATGAAAAGCGCGCAAATAGTAACTCAGGGTGAACAATAATTAGCAATGAATAGTAAACCCGATGAAACTTCTTTTTTTATATAAATAAACCCAAGATCTCCTAAAAATTAAAAAATTAATGGAGAAACCTTAAGCTCTGATACAAAAATTAATGCAGGATAGATTTAAGATAAAGAACTAATGGAAAATAAGAAAAAATGAACAATGATTTAAAATCCACGTTTAAATATCTAGGGTCTCTGAAGTGTATTAACTTCACGATTAACACTAAGATTGATAAAATACATCTACAGTATGAATAAAATAATAACCAATTTTACTATTAATAGTCTATAATCTAAAAGACTTGTGATGATTACACCACTATTTAAAGAAACTCAAACCTTAATATTAATTGGGGAATAATAAAATAACTAATATACCCTTACTATACATAAAAAAAATTCTAATTCATAATTAATACCCTAAATCACCACTAATAAATAAATTACATCAATTACTCTTACATTAAATACAATAAAAATTCTAAATAATAATTATAATTTTTTTAATTTCTTTTGTTATTAACTTGTGATCCCTATCACTAGTGCATGTTGAGCTTCATATTAGAGAGATTGTTGGTGTTTGATGTTTATTATTAACTATTAATGTTTGCGTTTTATGTTTGAGAAACAAAGAAATTTCTGTTATGTGGGCATAGTTGTTAGAATTATATGATACACAATACATATCGTAAAATACGATACGATACAAAGACAATTCAATACGAATCACAGGGTGAATAAAAAATGATATTCATCGTATTATTCAATTACGATTCGATACGATACGATATAGTGCACAATACTTTTTAAAAACAATCAACTTGAAAAAGTTTTCATGTAGATCAAAAGAATAAAAACAAAAAATTCAAACTTTTTACAATTTCAATTGAGGAGGTTTTCTTGCCCAAATATATTCTATATCACTTCATGAGCATTTAATCACTTTTTAGAGTATTATATCTTATTAAAAATATCGTTCTATTTTTCTCACGTCACTTTCTATAAACAAATACATAAATTTTCACTTATTAATTTGAATTATTCTCTTTTGTTTTATATATTAAAGGTAAATCTGGATTTTTTATTTTCTCTTGTTACTCTATAAGGATTATTAAAATAATATCTAATAAATTAATTTAGAGTATTTTGATTATTGTTTAACTTTAAAGTTTATTTTTAGTTTATAATAATATTTACTTGACTGTTTTTATATATATTCAAAGCTAATACACTTGATTGTCCAATAAATTATGTTTTATATGTTTAAATATATATTATTATATTTTTTATTTTGTTTTCGTATTATACGGTATTATTCATGATACAATACATGAAACACGATATGAGAGTTTTTAATACACGATACAATTCATGATTTGCTAACTATGAATGTGGGTTAAGTTTATAATAATTTTGCATTACCAAAGTAGTTAGTGGTGGTTTGAAATTGTTGAATTGAGTTGTGGTTTCATCTTGTTTTGCTTGAATTTCTGAAAATTCACCTACCTGGATACATACATTTTGGAATGAACTATTTCTTATGTTGATATTAATCAGCAAATTTTTTTGCCAATTATTTAGTTATGTTACATTTTGTATAACTGCATCATAGGAGGCTTTTTTTTACAATTTATTGTTGAAGCAATTTTCGTTTCATCCGAGAAAAATCATCTTTTTTCTTATGCTACGTTTGGATTGATAGATAGAATGGGTGAAAGAATACAATATAGAAAAAAATAGAATGGAGAGTGGAATGACTAATTCCATTCTAGTTGAAATGAGTCATTTTATACCCTCCCTTAAGAAATAAAATTTATAAATTTCGGAGGGATGAAAATGATATTTTTTTAGGAAATTGATATTTCCACTAGGAAAATTGATAATAAGTGGGGCTCACCTCATGTGAGTGAGATCTTGTGAAAATATTAATTTTCTTTTTTTTATTCTATATAAATGAGTCATTCCATTCTCACATTCATTCGTCTAATTTAAACGTAGCATTAAAATAGGTGCTAGCTTGAAAACAAGTATTTAAAGCTCTCATGAAAGTGTTCGATCCAACCATTGTCTCTTTTGCGTTCTTTGATTGCAGGTACTAGTGATTTTACACCATCCAATAAAAAATTATTGAAACTTGTCAACTCTGTATTTTAAGAGAAAATAAAGCAACTTATATGATCACTTTGTTTATTATATACTAATATTAATCGTTATAAGTAAATATGTTAATACAATGCAAAACTTCTAAATTCTATCTTTTAAATATTGAATTTGAATGTTTATCTGTAAAACCACTACAATATAGGGACTTGTTATAAAATTTAAACTTTCTTTCGATCGGAATGAACAGAGCAGTTATGCATTTTTTTGACGGTGTGTAATGTGTGAGCTTGACGGTCTATCGATTATGAATTTTAGGTGGAATTGGTTTTTAAAATCTCATAATGGGCATATATAGTATTTATTTGATGGTATTTGAATGTTTGATATTAACACTCAATACTAATTCTATATTTCTATATACATATTTGCTATCTAGACAGTTGAATTGGAATTGAGGGTGCAAATTCTAATTCCAAGTTATTGAATTGATGCCAAATAGTAGTGAAAGAGTTTTGTATTATTTGATAAAAAAAAAAGTTTAAAACTAAAATAAAATATACAAGGATGCTCAATTTGTATGACAGTTGGTAACACGCAAAAGATTTGGTTGTTTACTAATATCATCCTCGCTTAGTAAGTTTATTCACGATATTCAAATGAATATGAACAAGATATATATATCTAGGGGCATGAACAACGTATATAGAATTCTCATCAATATATACATAAGCATATTTGACAGGTTTGGAATTTTATTATTTAAGGTAATAAAATTATTTCGTACTGTTAATACCGTGAAATTATACAAATTAAATTTTCGTCGTCATAATTAAATTTGCAATTTCAGACCTGACTCAATATGCAAGTTTAATCGTTTTACAATTTTTGTTTGTAAGTTTTTAATGAAATATTGAAGGAAACTAAATATGGTTTTATACCATGCAAAAGTGTGGGATGCACTTGTATTCTTAACCCAATACTGCTAAGGATTTATCATATATAATGCAGTCTTTGGTCAAGACTATGTTTGTGTGTTGCCTCCAAGGATTCAAAGGATGCAAGAGAGAGCTCAACGAAGAGACAAAGAAGCAAAAGTAGCGGTAAAATTACAGGCGCAGGGAGAAAAAAATAATACGGATATAAATTTTTTTTTTATATACAATTGTATAGGATAATATTAGGACTGTTGAAACAAAACAAGTTCAACATATGCAACATTGTCTTATATGATTTTGTTGTGTTGAAAAAAAATTCATAAATATATTCAGTTAATAAAATATATTCATAAAATTTATCAACTAAAATTTTAAAAATGTATTCAATTAATAAGTAAAAATATATTCAATTGATGCACAATACATATTTATTTAATTGGTAATTAAAAAATAATACATATTTATTTAATTGATAAATTTTGACAATAAAAATGATTTAACAAAATAAATACATATTTATTTAGTTGGTAATTATAATACAATACATATTTTTTTAATTAGTAAATTTTGTCAATAAAAATAGTTTAGCAAAATAAGAACATATTTATTTAGTTGGGTAAATTAGCTTATTAAAATTAGTTAAACATAATACATATTTATTTAGTTAGTAATTTTAAAATAATACATATTTATTTTATTGACAAATTTTGTCAATAAAAATGGTTAAACATAACAAATAGAACAAGGATAAGTACACAACATTCATCTTAACCATTAAAAAGTGGGACATGATATTGAAATCCGTGTCATGCCTCACTTTTTAATGGTTAAGATGGATGTGATATTTGATTTTGTATTTGGATGTTCTGTATCATGTAGACTTGTCCTAACAAATATTCATTGAGTTGGTAAATTTATTTTTTATAAAATTTAAAACATATTAGTTAATAAATCAGCTTATTAAAATGGTCAAAGTCAACACAGGGGTCAAAAACACCAACCCTGTCACTTCAGTTAACAAATTTTAGGTCGAATGATGTTATGTGCCGATTAACTAAAAGTATAAGATGTAAAGTATCACGTTTTGAAATACAGGATGCAATATGCAAAATGAGATAAACTTTGGGGTATACAAAGTGCATTTAACTTTAAAATTTTTATAAACTATCTAATAGAAAGTTCATGTTCTCGAATTCAAATGAATTGGCCTCAATTTTAAATTTTGAGTTTCACATATTAGCTTTAAAAATAAAGAAATTTTTTTTTATGAATATAGAGAGTATATTATAAAAAAATTCTAACCTAACTTATGCAAATGTACATAATGCAACACTAAACACACTTACTAACTATATAATTAAAGATTAAAATGACTTTAGCATAAATCAACTATAAATGAACACACTTGTTAACTTATCTTGGGTCATTTAAATGCTTAAGTTAGTTATCTTATGGATTTTAAGATTTTTATATTAATAAATAATTTAAATATATATTATTATTTTATTCATAAGTACTTTTTTTTTAAATATATAACTTCACTTGAATTAAAATCTT
Source organism: Hedera helix (assembly GCA_947179155.2). Lineage (NCBI taxonomy): Eukaryota > Viridiplantae > Streptophyta > Magnoliopsida > Apiales > Araliaceae > Hedera > Hedera helix. The sequence goes on from OX359279.1 coordinate 27,203,008, forward strand.
GAATCCGCCACCCACTCAATATATATATATATATTTAAAATTTTAATCGTTTGACATTGTACACTGTTGGGATATAATTCTTTGGGCATGACCAAGGTGGAGCCCAATCTATTTAATGACCCTGCTTTGGTGTTGGTCAATATCTATCTAAACGGCTTAACTTAAAATGGGAGAGTCCTCATTAAAATAACATTCTATTTTCTTATTTGGGAGAGATGAGAAAATCTAATTTAAGAAAGAATCTATTATTCATTAAAGACTATTATAAGGTGATTTAGAAATTGACATCTTATTCCTAATTGGACTCCGGGGATCCTAACTTGTATAAATATAACCAAAAGCATGGATCAAGGTACACACAATACTTTTATTCAGAAAATCCTATTTATTCCAATATTATTTTGGTTCTCCATTGATAACCCTTTTGGCCTGTACTTACTCTCACACCGGAGCATCTCCGGACGGCCCAAGTCGTTGCCAGTATTGGGGGTGGCTAATGGTTCTTGTCGAGTGCAGGTGTTCGTGTTTTTGAAGTTTTTTAACGGGCTCACAAAATCAGGCGTTAACATTGGCGTTAAAAGGAGTGCTGGGACTCTGTTCGGGAGAAAATCATAATTCAGAAGCTTTGGCAGAAGGTTTTGTTTGGTTCAGTTTTTCTTTAGAGTTCTACTACCATTCACGGTGGAAAGTTATGGTGATTTTTGTTGATCAGACGGTCGAGCAGGCTGGTTCCTCTACAAAACCATCCTCGCGCAATACACCAAGTTCAGTGAAGTTAGGGCCTCTGGTTGGGAGAACCGGTTTGACGGCTACACAACCAACCCTAATTAGATGCAGGCTGTTCTATTCTTTTAATAGAAAGAATCCAAGTTCGCACAGGAGCAATCAAGGAGGGGGTTATAGCCATCATGAAGAACGGGAGACGGTTAGAAAAAAGAAAATTTAGGAAATGGAGGATGCTATGAAAGCGCTACAAATGCAACAACATGAGTTGAACAGACAGCTATCGGAGTTGAAGGGAGACAACGACCTCCAGACCACAACTAAGGGGTCTCGAGGGACTACTCCACAAAGTTGACATCAAAGGAGGCGTGTTTACGTCCCCCCTACATCACAATTAGAAGACTAACCTATGGGCTGTCATGGAGAGATAAGGCCAAATCAAAATCGATAGAAAGACAAAAGGTAGGCTTCACACCGAGACAGGGAATCAACTCATTCAAACCCGACACGATGGAGACGATCGCGGTTACCCCATACAAAATGTTGTGACCAAGATCATTGTGATACAAGGCAAGCGCAGTCTACAGGTCATGACGAGGAATATTCTGATCGGGGGCGTGGTAATATAAGGCGAGTCAATTCTGCAGGCTATAACAAAGAACGGTGTAATCATACATCAGAACAAAACAACTCGGATCATGTCATGAAGTGGATTGCAGAATTAGAGCTACAGTTGGCCGAAGTGAAGGCAGGTCCAAAGTGAGTGGACAATAAATCTCCTTTTTTCACCAGCCATTAATTAGGAGAAGGCTGACCCGAATATGAAATTGCTACCTTTAGAGTCTTTCGACTGTACAGAAGATCCATACGATGATCCTAATTCTTATGAGATTATCATAGGGTATTACAATCACTCAGATGTAGGAATGTACAAGATATTTCTAACCACACTGAAGAAGACAACAAAGTAGTGGATTATCTCACTTCCCTCAGACAACATTAATTCATGGAATGAGCTCTCTAAAAAGTTTCATAACTATTTTGGAAGTAATAAGAAAAGGGAAAAGCTAACGGCCTCGCTTATGTAGATTAAACAAAGGAGTAGTGAGACTTTGGGACAGTACATACAGAGGTTCAGGGATGCAGTCAATACAGTAACCAACCTCAATATGACCCAGGCTTTAAGGTTCTTTATTATAGGGTTGGATGTCAGCCAGTCGAAGAAGCTAATGAAAGACATAATGTTCAATCCCCCGAAAGACTTATCGGACGCTTATGAACGGGCATAACAGTTTATTGCTATTGAGAAGACTATGAGCAATCTAAATCAGAAGTTTTTAGATCGATCCCAAGGCGAAAAGATGAACCCCCCTCCCCCCCCCCCCCCCCCCCAGACAGACAGACCGCCCCTTCGACCAAAGAAGGATAATAAGGTGTACACTCCCTTAAACACTAACAGGGTACAAATTTTGGAGGAAATAAAGGGAAAGCCATTATTTGAATAGCATCTATAGAGGGGGTTAAGAATGTTTTTGTCAACTATCATCAAGCAGTGGGGTACTCAACTGAAGCATGTCAGGACTTAAAGGATTTGATCGAGAGAAAGGTCCAGAGCAGTGAGTTGGTACAACATGTGGCTGGTCTGGAGGCACTATCTGTTAGAGTTTATGCCCTAGAGGCTAATTATTTGATGTAATTGCTTAACATTTTTGATATTATATTTGATTGAATAAATGGATTATTTTATTATGATTTCATTTACTGCGTTATATAAATGTTAACATAATAAAAGCCCTTAGAATAATGATACGAATTATATAGCTTTAAGTATGTGACTTGAACATGAGATTATATAATTATAATTAGTATCATTGCTCTTAAATGTCCCTAGTCGAGTATCATTGTTAATGGGACAACAATGATGCATTGAGACTAGTATGTGGATTGACTGATGGCCAAATCTCATTGGTCATAAATATATGAGATATTTGAGTCAATGCATAGGTACATGTTAGAGAACAATGTACTAGACTGAACCACCATGAGAATTCTACATGGAGCATTATGCAAAGTGTCATAAGAAATTCTTATAGTGACAATGATGTAATGATTCTCCGACCTGAAGTCACTATATTATTACACGAGAATTTGTGTACTTTGATATCATCAAATGTCACCTTTAATATGGTGGACAATAAAGGTGATTATTGAGTACATCATGAATCGTGTGAGGAATATGAGTGATCTAGATGGAATTTAACCCTCCTATATATTAGGAGTGATATCCATAGGCCTCTTGATTGAGTAGGACTATGAAATGCATGGCCATACTCAAATATTGATTTGTTTCATATAGTCTACTCATTGATCAAGAAAACTCAGATTAAATTATGAAGAGTATGACACATTCCATGCATCGAGTTTAATCTAAGATATAAGGTTAAAAGGATTAAATTACATTGAAACATTGATCACGAAAAGGTTGTATCGAATCACCGATCTTATTATTATTTGAGTAGCAGTGATGCATTACTAGATGCCGCTCACTGTTTATAATTTTATAATATGATTTTAAAATTATTGCCAACATAATAATAACCTATAGGGTCACACACTTAGAACGTAATTAAAAGATAATTAATTTAAATTGTAAGTATTTTAAATATGTCAATATGATTGATAGTATTTAAAAATTACGAATTTAAATTAATAGGATAATTTGTATATATGTATATTTATTAAGTAAGACTTAATTAAAATATAATATATATAAATTCGGATTTTATTTTTCTATTTATTTTAGGTTTTAGTTAATTCCTATTAACTACTATATATATGATATATCAGTAGTCTAAAAGTTACGTAAGGAAAAACTAAAACCCTAGCCGCTTTCAGAAAGAGGCTAGAGAGAAAAATAAGTTAGAAATCCTGATCTTGGTGGCTAGTACCGCAGATCCTTTTTGCTGCAGATCGTGTGACGGTTCGCGGAGCGTTCGTATGGATACTGTAGAGACGCAGTCGCTGGATTGCGTTGAAGATTCGAAGCCGTTTCAGAATTCCATCGTCTCCTGTCCATCTCGAATAATCGGTAAATCACTACTAGAAAAATAATAATACGTGACGGAATTTTGTGACAGTTTTTAAAAACAATCACAAAATATAGTAATTTGTGATGGACTTTTTGAGCAATCACAAAATAATAATATATATGATGGCTCTTAGTGATGGTTAATTTTGCCATCAATATATTATAATTGTGATGGTCATGTCAATCACCAAAATTTTCACGCAAAATAAAATTTCTTTTTGTGACGCATTAAGCCATCACTTATTGATATATCCTTTTCGTGATTGCATTTAAGCCATTACCAATATTTTAATGAAAGAAATAATCAAAACAATATTTTATGACGGCCATGACAATCATTAAAAAAGATAAATTTTTGTGACGAAATTTATTTGCAATTACAAAAAGAAGGTATTTTGTGATGGAATTTCCTAGCAGTCACAAAACAATAAAATACATGATGGCTCTCAGTGATGACTAATTTTTCCCTCATTATAGAGTATTTGTGATTGCCATTGCAATCACCAAATTTTATGTGAAACTAATTTTGTTTAGTAAGCCAATTCACATATGTTTCATTTTATATATTTTTTTAAAATTATAACCATGATTTGGGCTTTGGTGTAGTGGTAATACTCGTTATTTAGTTTGTAAAAGGGGTAAGGTTTCGAATCCTACAAGTATCATTTGATACACTTAATATATATAGTGAAATAAATTGTCTGTAAAAGGAGATTCACGTTCTTACTTTTGATTCCTAAAGTCATGTATTTTTTTGTGATGGCTTTGACAATCACAATAGATCAATAGATTACTTGTTAATGTGATTGTATTAATCATCACAAAAATACTAAGTGTTTGTGTGATTGTCAAAACCGTCATAAAAGGCTTTCATGATGAGGGTATACAAGACGGCCTCCGTAACGGCTAAAGTCATCACAAAAACTTTTTGTGATGATATTTTGAATTTATGTGATGGATTTGAGCCATCACAAAAGACCATTTTTTTTTGTAGTGAATAATCTAAACTTCTGAATTAATATGGTTTTGCATGGATCCTGGCTTAGGATTTCGGAAAATTTTTTAAATTCCGCTGTTTTCTCTGTGTCGAAACCCTAACACTATCCCCAAATCAAACAAAGGGAATGTGTCGGGACGTTGATCATGGGGGTCGACCACATCGGGTTATTGATTAATCACAGGAAACTCAGGATTTGGAGATTAATTGGGGGGGGGGGGGGGGGGGGGGCATCAATTATCAACATTATAAATTTTGGACATCACGTTTAGGAAGGCTGATACTTCAGCATTATTATAAATCCATTTGTATTGGGTATAAAACATTATTATTAATAATAAAATTCTTACATTACAATTATTATAAGTCAAATATGTTTGTCTTCAGAATCTCCAACTTCTTCGCCTCGGCAGTTTTGTGTCCTGACGGCCTTTGGTCTGGCGGCCTCGTATCCTGATGGCCCTTTGCCTCGGCGGCCTCATGTCCCGATAACTCTTCGCCTCGGATAGTTCGTCAAAATCTCTACTTCAAAGCCTCCCTAGAGATCGAGAGTTATACTTGAAGTCTCCTTAGGGGTCAGTAGTATCGACAGTTTTATTTCGGCATTATGTTTCTGGTGTTACTCTCCTATTACAAATTCTTTATAACGTGATAGTGGAGGGAAATGTTGGGATATAATTCTTTGGGCCTGGCCAAGGTGGAGCTTAATCTAGGCCCGACTTTGGTGTTAGCTCATATCTATCTAAACGACTTAACTTAAAATGGAATAGCCCTCATTAAAATAAGATTCTATTTTCTTATTTGGAAGAGATGAAGAAATTTAATTTGAGAAGGAATCTATTCATTAAAGGCAATCATAAAGTGATTTGAAAATAGACATCATATTCTTAATTGAACTCCGAGGATCCTAACATCTATAAATACAGCCATAAGCAGGGATCAAGATACACGCAATACTTTTATTCACAGAATTCTATTTATTCCAGTATTATTTTGGTCTCCATTGATAACGCTTGTGGCATGTATTTACTTTCATACAGAAGTATCATCGAACGGCCCAAGCCATCGCCAGTATTAGGAGTGGCTAACGGTTCTTGCCGAGTGCAAATGTTCATGTTTTTTGATAATTTTTATCGAGCTCACAAAATCAGACGATAACATACACTAAGGTGAATTCTTGGATCCATTACTGTCCATTAAATAAATAGATCGAGGATTAAATATATTTTTGTCTATTAAACTAAAGTCATTTTTATAAAGTTGTCGCTAAACATTTTTTGTACCAGCTTATTCATTGTATTGCATTTTTTTTCTTTGCAAAATATTAAAATTTCGTCTACCCAATAATCTATATGGCAGACACCTTGTCCACATGAAGAGAAGATAAATAGATTTTGTTCGCCCTAGTTTAAAGTCCCAATAACATAGTGTTAAACCCATTTATAGATTTTACAATCTACATGTTATTACAATGCTCTATGACAACGTAGAACTATTGTTAAAATGAGATGCAAACGTTGTAAATTTGTAATTCGATTTAATGAGTTACAATATATAAATGTTTTACATTGTGAATAGATGCATTGTTGTGTCCTGACAGATTGGAAATAAAAATTTACAAACAAAAAGAGTACACAAGTGAATTTATAACATCAAGAACTCGCAAAAAAATTAATTCTATTATATATACTTGGTAAAAACATTGTCTTTGTTATATTTAAATTCTTCTTTTTTAAGCGAAACTCGCTGTTGTTTGATTTTTATATTATTATTTTTATAATTGTTTATTTATAGTTATAAAATTTTAATATTTTTATGTACTTATTTAAGAGAAAAAAATTATATTTACTTCATTCTATTCCATTCCAATAAAGAATTCTCCAAAATATTCTTTCTTTATCTGTTCTTAGTATAAAAAAATAATAAAAAGAGAGTTCTATAGTGCTTGATAGAAAGGAAAAAAAGAACTAAATAACAAAATAAAATAAATAAAGACCAGACTGAATTTGCTATCACGCAAAAGATCAGGTGGTTTACTCACAATATTTAGATGAATATGTCCAACATTCTGGTTTAATCACAATATTCAAATGAATATTACCAAAATACTTGGTAGTATGAAAATCGTATATATAACTCTTACGAACGTAACATATTTATTTCTATTACGTCTGGATTTAAATATTTAAATTACTAAAATTATTTCATTCATCCCCATCACACCAAATTTTCATGGTCACAGTTTTAACATGCATTTTTTGTAACATGCATTTTTTTATCAGACCATACTCAATATGCGACTTTAATTCTTTTACATTTTTTTATAATTCTATTTGTTATTGAAATATTGAAGGAAACGAAATATGATTTTCGGAACAACTAAACTAAATCGATATAGACCAATTGATTTAGAGGTGGGAGTAAATCGAGTATTTTAAGAAATTTGTTTGATTTTCTAGACGAATTAATTTTTATTTTTATTTTTTGTTGAGAACAGTTTGCTGTAAAATTTTATTAGGAAGGATGTGAACATAAACATTATCCAATCAAAACATGGGAACATGAAAGAGAATTTGACATGTGTACAGGTGACTTACGAAACTTGGATTTGTATAGAGTTTTAACGTTATGGATTTAGTTTATGCTTGTATATGTAATCTATATATGTCAGATATATCTATCTATCGTGGATTTGTAGCTTAATTAATTAATTCTATTATGAATTTTTGGGTAGTTTTAACTCATGGTTTTCTTGGGATTAATGTTTAGTTATGTTATGTGCTCTTCTCTTTTCGTGTAATTCTGAAATTGAACTTAAAAGTATAGGGAATTTGTGGGAACAAGATGATTGGATGCATAAGCAAAAACAGGAGAGGGAAGGCGAAGGGAAAAGGGGAAGAGGCAGAGAGGAGAGAGAAGAATGGAAGGGGAAGGGCAAAGGGAAAGAGGAGAGAAGAGAAAGAAGAATCAAAAGGGTAATAAAGAGAAGTAGAGAGAGGAGAGAGAATAAGGAGAGGAAGAAGGTGAAGAAATAGGAGAGGAATTGGCCGAGTGTGAGAAAGCAAGTGACCATTGTTTGGGTTTATTTGATTTTATGGAAGTCATTGCATGTACCTATAGTCTATAGATATATCCTAACACTAATGTTATCATTTTCTAAATATAAATCGATATATGACCTGAGGTCATATAATGGATTCGGGCAGACAAGGTGTTTGTATTGATAAAAGATAAAAGATTTTGTTGGAATGATAAAAGATTTTGTTGGTGTTTGATGTTATTTTCATTTGATTAAATTGCCAGCTGATTATATTGTGAGGAAGTAGTTGTTTGATTCTTATATTGTGAGGAAGTAGTTGCTTTGATTCAATGGGACGACCATCTGTCTTTAGTGCAAGATAATTCGGAGTCATATTAAGGGTGACTGAGAATTATATCATGTCGAAACTATTTCTACTGATGAGTTATTATTTGTGCCACAAGGCTTAGCTAGGCCGTTTTCTGTGTTTGTTAGGATAAGAAGGGAGATAGTGTGAGGAGGATTGAAATTTTTGGGTTGCCTTATCATTTTAAGTTAAGGTGTGATTACCCTATTCCCAAAATTAGTGTCATTTAACATGTGGAAAGCGTTGCGATGTATAATCGTTAGGGTATGGTCGGCACTTTATATTGGACTCGGCCTAATGACCCATCAGCTCGGCGGTTATTTAAAATGACTCCTTAATCTGATAGGCTTAGGTTAGAGTCTTAAACTCATTCAGGTGTTGACTAATTATCACCTCTAATCATAATTATAGTGGAAATCATATACCCTGGATAGAGTAGAATGATTGTTACCCCTTTAACTATAACTTTTCGGTGAACACTCCTAATAGGATTGGTAAGAGCCAAGTAACTACTATAAATATTTGGTTAACGATGGAGGTAAGATTATTATTACTATTATTATTTCTTTATTAAATATTTGAAGTCTCCATTGTTGACTTATCTTCAAACTTTCACTTACTCTTACATCGGAGAAGTCCATCGACAGCCCAAGGTATTCTATTCGGACAAGTGGTTGAACGTGCGGATAGAATCAAGCATCAACAGAAAGAATTATGAGGTTGATTGAATCTTCATATTAGACGCAGATTGCAAGTGCTTGATGTTTATTAGTAACATGTTTTATGTTTGAGAATTAACGAAGGATTTTCAGTTTCTATAATGTGGTTTAAGTTTATAATAATTTTGTATCGTCTTAGTAGTTAGTGGTGGTTTGGAATTGTTGAATTGAGTTGCGGCTTCATTTTGTTTTTAGTTGAATTTCTGAAAAATTATTCGGTCTGAATTAACTGTTTCTTTTGTTGATATTAATTCCAGTATTCTAAAATTGCTACCCAAGTCCGATTAATTTTCACCTAAACACTACACAATCTATGGCTTCGAGCCTAAACAGAATCAAATATCTACTTCAAAGTTTTACCATATTTAAAATGAATTTATTAAGTTTAAAAGATTATTTTTTTGTTAATATTTTGTCTAAGTTTAAAAAAATATAATTACTATATACTTTGTATAACATATCAATAAATAAATAAGACCGCTTAGCCGACTAGAAAAATACTTGGTCACCGTCTGAGCAACCTAGCCATTCAAGCCCTCTCTCGGCCACCTAGATGCACCAAACGATTTTTAGGACACTGCTTAATCAGCTGCAATTTTTGCTATTTATTTCTGTTAGTTCAGTTGCAGTTCATATTTCAACATAGGAGGCTACAACTCAGCTTAATGACAAACTTACATATATAAATGAAATAAGCAAGTCTTTCCTACGGAACCCAGTGAAGGCTTTGATATTCTAAGAAATAGAAACATATCAAATTGCTATTCTTTTCATCCTCCACAATTAATCGAAATAAAGAATCATCACATGTACCTACAAAATAAAAATAACAATGAAATCTGAATCACAAAACATCATTAAAATAATTTAATTGCACAATAGTAAAATAGTAAAATAATTTATGGAATGAATAATGTAATTTAGTTGCACAATAGTAAAAGTATAAATTAAATGAGTTAATTAAAATAATTAATGGAATGAATATTATTTATTTAATTAGTTGGTTCGTTCCACAAAAGGTGTTAAAATAAATTATGGATTAATTCCATAATTGATGGAATGATTTTTATACATATTAGCTATGTATAATTATACAATTATAATTAATATTTCATAATTTGGTGTAATTATAATTATAATACATGTATTAAATTATAAAATATGTATTAGTATATAATATATATGTATAAATATATTATATACGGATGGATGTAATGTGTATATATATATATACTTTATAAATCTGATTTTTAAATAAATGCATGCAAGTACTGATTTTTTTTTTTAGTTAATGAAATAAGCTAGATGAATTCTTAAATTTTGGGCCCCCTCAGCTTTGGGCCCTGGGCGGTAGCCCTGGTAGCCCTTGCCCAGGGCCGGCTCTGAGTATATATTAAATCACGTCCATGACAACATGACTAGCAGTTTTGGAAGTTTTTTTTCTTCTTCTTTTTTACAATTTATTATTGAAGCAATTTTCATTTCATCCAGAAAAAAGCCGTCTTTTTTAAGAAAGAAGGTGCTAGCCTGAAAACAAGCTAGTATTCAAAACTCTCGTCTAGCGGTTTAACAGCATCCAATAATTGTTATTGGTGGTTTTCAGAGGCGGAGCATAGAGAGGGCTGGGAGGGCTATAGCCTGGCCCAGCCCAAGACAGATAAAAAAATTTTTACTAGATATATTATTAAGTATTAACCGGCCAAAGAAGCAACAAAACGCCAAGCCCAAGACTTCCCAGCAAATCCATTAGTGGACCATTAAAATATTAAAACAAAGCAAACAACAAACTTAAAAGGTAAAGCTACGCCAATCGTGGAACCACCGAACCAGAACCCCCAAATCTGAAATCTCCCAAGTCGGCGACGGCAAGTCCGGAAGTCCCATCCAGCCATCTCTCTCTATCCTGTCTAGTAGAGCAACAGAGCACACCGCGGCCACCGCCGCACCGCCGACACCGGACCAGACCTTGCCATTGTCGCTGTTGAACACAAACAGAAATTAGGTATTTTGCTTTTTTGCTTCTATGAATTTAATTGGGTATTTTGCTTTTTGCTTCTATGAATTTAATTGGGTTTTGGGTATATTACAATAAACGTGGTTGCTTTTTACTTCTATGAATTTAATTGGGTTTTAATCTATGTTTGGACAGTTTCACAGTTTGGTGTTGCTCATTGCCTCATTTTGGTGGTTTTGATGTTTTGCAGTTCAGTAGTTGTCTAGTTGATAATTAATGACCAGTGTAGTTCATTGAATGTGACAGTGTGACACCAAATGACATGAACTTGCTTGCTTGACTGTTTGAATTGAATTTTTGGTTTATTATTTTTTTAGGTTAAATGTCAAACGCTCGTCAAGAATCAAATTCACAAAAAAATATATTTTCATTCTTTAAACCAACAAGTTGTGAGAAATCGAAGAATGACACTTCTTTAGCTTCCACACATATTGGGACTGCACCTACAACTTCCGATGATAGTACTTTCATTCGGGATCCTGCCATGCGTATTCAAATATGGGAACAACCCGTAAATAAACGGGAGGAGTTTAGGCGGAAGTTTATTAAGGCGGGGCCATATAAACCCATTCTCCAAGAGTATAAAGCTACCCATGACGGGAAACAATTGCGTCGATTTCAAAGTTCTTGGTTTATTAAATTTTCTTGGCTCGAGTATTCTCCGGAAAAAAATAAAGCATTTTGTTTCCCGTGCTTTCTTTTCGAAACTAATCCTCCAAGTCGTCCTGCATTTACTATTGATGGTTTCAATGCTTGGAAAAGGGTTAGTGGACCCAAATGTGCTTTTTTACAACACGTGGGAGGTCCCGTCTCAACACACTTGAGTAACGTGCAAGCACAATATGATTTAATGAATAGTTCTCGGCATATTGAAAGGGTGTTAAATGCCCAGTCTAAAGAGATGGTGATGAAGAATCAGTTGCGTCTCAAGACAACAATTGGTTGTATCCAATGGCTAGCATTTCAAGGGTGTTCTTTTAGAGGTCATGATGAATCCCCAAAATCAAGAAATCGTGGCAATTTTCTTGAACTTGTCAAGTTTTCAGCAATGTCAAATGAAAAGGTTGCTGAAGTTGTCTTAGAAAATGCTCCCAAAAATGCTAAGTATACTTCTCCAATGATTCAAAAGGAAGTTTTGCATATTCTTGGTGATGCAGTGAGGCGTAAGATTCGTGAAGAAGTTGGGATAGCTCCGTTTTGCATTTTGGTTGATGAAGCACAAGATGCATCGAATAGAGAACAAATGGCCATTGTCTTAAGATTTGTTGACAAGAGTGGTCTGCTTCGGGAACGATTCTTTGGAATTGCGAGTGTTAAAGATACCACTGTCGTAACTCTTAAAGAAGCAATATCAGAGGTGCTTGATTTTTATGATCTCCAAATTCATGACATGAGAGGTCAAGGATATGATGGTGCAAGCAACATGCGTGGGGCTTGGAATGGATTGCAAGCATTATTTATGAAAGAGTGTCCTTATGCTTATTACGTTCACTGTTTTGCCCATCAACTACAACTCGCATTAGTTGCAGCGTCTAAAGATGTTCATGAGATATGGTTATTTTATTCAAAACTAAATTCTATTGTCAATCTTGTCACGGCTTCTCCCAAGCGCCATGGTGAGTTATAATTGGCTCAAGAAATTGAATTTGTTAATCAGATAGGAACGGGTGAAGTTGAGACTGGTAGAGGGGCCACTCAAATCAAGACTTTGCAACGAGCAGGTGTTACTCGTTGGAGCTCTCATTTTCGTTCTGTGAGTAGTTTAATAGATCTATTTGCTCCATCTCGTACAATTATTGAAAATCTTATAACAAATGGGCAAAAACAGTCTATACGTGCGGAAGCAATGGGTGTGTATGAGGCAATGGGAGATTTTAAATTTATATTTATCTTACATTTGTTGAATGAGATAATGGGAATCACGGATTTACTTTGTCAAGCAATGCAACAAAAATCTCAAGACATCGTAAATGCTATGAATCTTGTCTCAACTACAAAATCTCTCTTGCAGAAACTAAGAGAAAATGGTTGGTGTTCCTTCTTTTCGAGGGTGGAATCATTTTGCAAAGAGCAGGACATTGATATGCCTGATATGAGTGCCTCTTATAAGATGGGTACAGGTCGTTCTTGTCAGCAGCGTGATACAATCACTGTCAATCATTATTATCAGTTTGATTTATTCAACGCTGCAATAGATTTTCAGTTGATGGAGTTAAATCATAGATTCTCTGAAGGGGCAATGGAGCTACTTATTCTCAGTTCAGCTTTGAATCCTAAGGATGCTTTCAAATCATTTAAAATTGACGATATTTGCAATCTTGCACAAAAATTCTATCCCGCAGATTTCACTAAGGATGATCTACGTAATTTGCGAAGCCAATTGCAACATTATGAGCTTGATGTCCCCCATCATCAGATTTTTCAAAAGATGTCTACCATTTCTGAATTATGTGAAGGATTAGCTGAAACAAATAAGAACAAAATCTATCATCTGATTGATCGATTGATTCGTCTTGTCTTAACTCTTCCGGTTTCTACGGCAACGACAGAACGAGCATTTTCAGCTATGAAGCATGTCAAAACAATGTTGCGTAACAAGATGGAAGATGACTTTCTTGAAGATTGCATGATTCTTAACATTGAAAGAGAACTTGCTGAAGATATCAATTTAGATTTGATAGTAGCTGATTTTGATTCTCTTAAGAAACGTAGGGTACCACTTCGTTAGGTTATTATATATATATATATATATATATATATATATATATATATATATATATATATATATATATATATATATATATGACATTCACAAAAGTCTTACATTTTGTGTACTTTTGAATATAGACTTAAAATGTCATATCATGGATATAAAATTCTTGTTTTTTGTTGTGTTTATTTTTATAGTCCTCTCAATTTTAATATTATAATTTTCTTAGCCCACCCCAAAAAATATTCCTGGCTCCGCCCCTGGTGGTTTTAAAACATCTTATAGGAATTTATTGGAACTTGTCAACTCTATATTTTAAGACAAAATCGAGTAGTTTATATGGTCACTTTACTAATTAGATTCTAATTTTACAGTTATTTGTGAATCTGTTAATACATTCAAGACTTTTAAATTCTCCAACTAAAAACAGAATTTGAATCTTTTTCGTAAAACCACTACATTATAGGCAGCAGCTGTTATAAAATTTAAACTTTATTTCTTTGTCTACTTTTAGTGGAACAAAAAAGAAGGTTTTGTATTATACTTGATAAAAAAAAATTAAAGCTAAAAAAAAATATCCAAGGACAAAGCTCAATTTGTACGAAAGTTGCTACTAGGGGTGTACAATAGTCGGTTTGATCGATTCTGTATCTAAAAATTGTTGGAGTAGATGCCCTAGATGCTAATAATTTGATGTAATTGCTTAACATTTTTGATATTATATTTGATTGAATAAATAGATTATTTTATTATGATTTCATTTACTGCGTTATATAAATGTTAGCATAATAAAAGTCCTTAGAATAGTGATACAAATTATATAGCTTCAAGTATGTGACTTGAACATGAGATTATATAATTACAATTAGTATCATTGCTCTTAAATGTCCCTAGTCGAGTATCATTGTTAATAAGACAACAATGATGTATTGAGACTAGTATGTGGATTGACTGATGGCCAAATCTCATTGGTCATAAATATATGAGATATTTGAGTCAATGCATAGGTACATGTTAGAGAACAATGTACTGGACTGACCCACCATGAGAATTCTACGTGGAGCATTATGCAAAGTGTCATAAGAAAGTCTCATAGTGACAATGATGTAATGATCCTCCGACCTGAGATCACTATATTATTACACGAGAATTTATGTACTTTGATATCATCAAATGTCACCTTTAATAGGGTGAACAATAAAGGTGATTACTGGGTACATCATGAATCGTGTGAGGAATATGAGTGATCTAGATGGAATTTAACCCTCCTATATATTAGGGATGATATCCATAGGCCTCTTGATTGAGTAGGACTATGAAATGCATGGTCATGCTCAAATAGTGATTTGTTTCATATAGTTTACTCATTGATCAAGAAAACTCAAATTAAATTATGAGGAGTGTGACACTTTCCATGCCTCGAGTTTAATCTAGGATGTCAAGGTTAAAATGATTAAATTACTTTGAAACATTGGTCACGAAAAGGTTGTATCGAATCACCAATCTTATTATTATTTGAGTAGCAGTGATGCATTACTAGATGCCGCTCGCTGTTTATAATTTTATAATATGATTTTAAAATTATTGTCAACATAATAATAACCTATTGGGTCAAACACTTAGAACGTATTTAAAAGGGAATTAATTTAAATTGTAAGTATTTTAAATATATCAATATGATTGATAGTATTTAAAATTACGAATTTAAATTAATAGGATAATTTGTATATATGTATATTAATTAAGTAAGACTTAATTAAAATATAATATATATAAATTCGAATTTTATTTTTCTAATTAAATTAGGTTTTGGTTAATTCCTATTAACTACTATATATATGATATATCAGTAGTCTAAAAAAATCACGTAACGAAAAAACTAAAAACCCTAGCCGCTTTCAGAAAGAAGCTAGAGAGAAAAATAGTTCAGAAATTCTGATCTTGGTGGCTAGTTCCGCAGTTCCTTTTGTTGCAGATCGTGGGACGATTAGCGGGAGCGTTCGTGTGGATACCGTAGAGACGCAGTCGCTGGATTGCGTTGAAGATTCGAAGCCATTCCAGAATTTCATCGTCTCCTGTCCATCTCGGATAATCGGTAAAATAATCTAAACCTCTGAATTAATCTGTTTTCGCTTGGATCCTGTCTTAGGGTTTCGAAAAAAATTGTAAAATTCCGCTGCTTTCACTGTGTCGAAACCTTAACAAAAATAACTAAACTATTTAAAACGGTTAATTATAAAGAGTTAAAAAATAAAATCGTCTAAACTTTTACTGCTCAGTTTAGTCAGTTAATTATCGATCGATTTAAACACTTTAGTCGGTTATAAAACTTAAGCGTAAAGGATAGAGTTGGTATATTCCTCAATATCACAGAATCTGCAGCTAAAGTCTAGGATCAATATCATGTGGCATTATTGCATAATTACAATAAAAAAAAAAAAACTTAAAACATGTCTAACGTATATACTATTAATTACAATGCGCTAGATGAAATTTCTGGAGACCAACTATACGAGTCGGATAATGAGTAACATCCTAGAACTATACCAATAATACAACCAGACAATGAAGCCTATAATATTTGTCAACCTGAGTCTCCTACCCATGTCAAAGTTTTGACACTAGGGTATCTCAAGCATGAAAGATCCAAGCTTTCAAATAATCAAGCAAGGTCCCATTTCCAAGCACTGGTGTATCGGAAATAATGATTTCAGCCAATTGTTGCTCATATGAAAATTCCATATGAACACACATTCTTATGGCAAGATCCAAAATGCTTCACTACTAGCTGGAAGACCATTCATCTCATTAATGCATCAACTAACTGAAAATTTCGGTACCTCTTAAATTCAGAGTTTTCAGATTAAAATATTATATTGTAGATATCTAGTGTTTTTAGTTGTGTTGTTGAATTATTTGCTAGTGATGATGTTATGTCATTCAGTATTATTCTGTGAAGAAAACACTAGTAAATTATAAATAGTATGTGTTGTGTATAAGTAAAGCATATGCAACATGAAAAACAAAACAAAAAAAATAGTAAAAAACAATAAGTTTTTTTTTTTGAAGTAAAAAAATAATAATAATGAGTTAGTCAAAATTGATTATATTATTGATGTCGTATTAACTTACACCATTTTCTTTCAAAAGAATATTACTCTTTGTTTAATTTTAAAAATAAAGAAACAAATAAATAAAATAAAAAATCAGCAACATTATAATGAACTTATTTTTAAATTAGAGAAAAAATAAAGAAAATATGTAAAAGTACATGAGCTAACTCAACCCATTGTGCTTCGGCCGAGTATCACTTTTGTAGTCTAAAAAAGACTGAAACTTTGTGGCCCAACCAATTTATAGCCTAGCCCAATCATAACTTAACTCATTTGGACCGATTTAGCCCATTTGCCAATCTATATGTTTTTATTTATATCGAAAATTGGGGTGAACCAAGTAAATTAGTCCAAGATATAACCAAGCCAATTTGATAATAATATTTTGGTGACAAAATATTGATTATAAAAAGAGAATATAAAATAATGTAAATGTAATTATTGGTTATAATCATTGAATTCACTCAAGTGTATATGTATATATATGCTACAATATTACACTAAGCCCTAAATGCTCGTCTCCTGTCTGCGTAGAAACTGTGTCTCCCTTCTTTGAAACTGTAAGTTAATTTTGTTCCAATCAGTTTCAAATAGCAAGGAGCAAAATATGAGTCATGGAATGAGTCAAGAAGCATTATTATAAAAGTCACAATTCAATTAATCCATTTGAAATTATCATTCATGTAACTTTTATTTTGCTTTTGTTTTGATAAAACATTTTATGTAAGGTTGTGTGTGTTATCAAAGTGATATTTAATATTATGCGATGCCAAATTGTTAATTTAAATTGCATAAAATTTAATTGTTTCAATTAGTTTTAGAATAGAAACCGCACTAAATGAAACCGCACTGCGCTATTCAAAATTACACTTCACCAATCACAAACGATTTTATGTAATGTTTTGGAGTTGTCAAACGGCGCCTAAGCGATTTCATATGCGGTTTGAGTTTCAAACTGCACCATACTCACCCCTACAAACCGTTATCAAATATTTGAAGAATTTTGATTTCCAATTTCATTATATTTTAAGAATTTTGATTTCCAACTCATGAATCAATATATCATGAATTAAGTATTTTAAGAATTTTGATTTCCAACTTCATGAATCCATATTTCAAAACAGCCCGCCCAACTCAATCCCGTTAGATAAATCAAATATTTGAAGAATTTTGACTTCCAATTTCATGGAGATGGAGAATTTTAAGAAGAAAAAATTGATCTTCAACTCCATGGGAAGCCCTTAGTTCCACTCCTTTTAGTAGATCAAGTATTTATTTTTTCTCGAGGTTAAAAAAAATTGTCCGGATAGAAATTGTAAAACTGTTCCAAATATTTTGTTTTTCTTCTTTTCTTATATCATAAATTATAATACTTGTACAATTTTAGTCACATACTTTTATGTTAGAATATTAACAATGTTAATACTTCATAATTAATATGCATTACTTATTGAATAATTACGATGTCAAATATTAGAGTGATAAATTACGTATATTAATTGCATACTATCATTAAAACTATTATTAAAAAAATGGAGCAAGAGTATGTAATTTTCGTAAATTATATTTGAAATTTATTATACTTCAGGATATGCATACAATTAAAAACGAGGAACTGTTTCACTTCAGGATATACACACACACACTAATATTTTAATATTTATACATGTTTATAGGTATATTTAAATACTTATATTTATATATATCATATATTTTGTACTCCTATATATTTCTAAATTTTTTAGAATATAACTATATTATATTGATAATTAAGTATGTAAAATAAAGGAACAATTTACATCTAAGTACTTGTTGTGTATGTAAAACTTAACGGGGAAACATAAACCGAACTTGATAGAAGTAGGTATGGGTGCAGGTGTGCAAAACTTGGCCCCGATCAGCCATGATGTCATTGTTAGGAGTGAATATTCAGTTATAATCGAATTGAATTGTTTATTCGGTTATAACCGAATACTAAATTTTATATAATTTTATTATCTGAACAAATATTCGAAATATGTACTAATTGAATTATACTCTTCGGTTATTCGGTATATAATCGAAATATGAAACTATTTATATCAGATAAAAAAATTTATTTCAAATTTTACACTAGAGTTTTCAAATAATATTTAGTCATTATCCACAATCATAATAATTCATAAACTATAACTAACAATACATAAGTACAAAATCTATATGACAAAATCTATCAAAGTCTAATTAATTTTATTTTTTTTAAGTTTCTAATTCGGTTAATTGATTATCCGAATAGTCTAATTTTCATACCCAAAATCGAAACGAAATTGTAAAACGATTATAACCAAATATTTCTAAATAATCAAAATAATTCAGTTTACAAAATACGTTTCAATTCGATTATTCGATTTTATCCTTTTTTTACTTTGCCCTAATCATCTCTATCTGGAATTGAGAGGTTATTTTTTTCTTGTGAGTCCCGCAAAAATTATAGTATAAGCTCAACAGTTAATCTCCTCCAATTTTAGTTGTACTTATCAAACAATATTAAGTATAATATCGGTAACTTTATAGCTTCTTTATTTTAATTATGAAACACAAGGAAAGTATCAAGGCGCAGCAGCAGTATAATAATAATAAAAAAAAAAAATCAAAGAAATGCAATTTGCATGCTAGTTCAAGTCATACCAATTAATAGGTGAATAGTTCAACCACAATTTATGCATTAACATATTATATATGTCTAAAGTTATAGGAGCAAAAGAGTAAAAAAGAAAAGAAAAAAAAGTGTGAGACAAATAATTAAACTGGTGGAAGAACCCTCATAGAGGCTTTATATATATAAACGTGTGGAGTGAGGCCTTATATATATATATATATATATATATAAGGGAGTGTCAAAATGAATGTTTGATCTATTTGGTAGAAGTAATTCTACAATTATCTACATTTAGATGAGATATCGGAAGAAATTGAAGACAAATTTTTTTTTTGTTAAAATTCAAGACAATAATGAGAAAATTTCACAATGCTATTCAGAATTCGAAAAATTAAACAGAATTTAAATAATGTGTATTTCCTAAAATTGCATACAACTTAATCGTAACTAGTAGTAGAGTGGTGAGGTGGAAGGCGTGAAAATTTCTTAATAGTCTTCTTTAAATAAGTAAGTGCGGAATGATAATAAAAAATAAAGACAAATTCTATTGAGTGCATAGATTGAATGTCACATAGATTTGATTGGTTAGTAAGTAAAGATAGAACTTCCTACCAATTTAAATGTAAGACAACAAAGTTTCATGAGAAAGTTGAGAATTCGAAGAAAATTTAATGGAATTTTCAAACTTCAAAACCCAAAGTGAAGTCAAATCTAACATTGCCAAAACAAAAATTAATTGAATTGTATTAAACATAAATTTTCGTTTTAAAATTAAAAATATATTTTTAAAGTAACAATTTTTAAGATAATTTTATATTGTTAAATGTATCCTTAATATTAACTAAAATCCTATACACATAAATAATATAAGACAAAATATAGTTTTTTTTTAGTCATCATCATTTGTATAAGCTTATAATTGAATTACTATTCAAATATTTTTCAAAGTTTCTCTAATTTTATTTTATTAACTACTACTAACACATTTTTTATAGCTAGAATTTAACTAAAACAAAAAATCTATTTATGCTCCTAAAAAACTTCAAAAAATAACTTATTATTTTACAATAATTTTATTTATCATAGGAGTCCTATAGTTAATTAGTCATCATATAAACCATGCCTAGGATTTTACCTTTTAAGTTTTCACTTAACTTTGAACTCTAAATAATTATGTATTAAAATATATATATATATATATATATATATATATATATATATATATATATATATATATATATATATATATATATATATATATATATATCAAAAAGAAGTATTGTAAATAAATATTAACTTATTAGTTTACAAAATTTAATTCTTTATAAGAAGCATCTAATTACTTAATCATACAAAAAAGATTTCTACCCAACTTTGAATTTTAAATAACTATATATTAAAAATATACCAAAAAACTATTATGACTAAATGGTACTCCCTCTATCCCTCAAAAATTAGCTTTGTTGGACTTTTTCAGTCAAATTAACTAGTTTTGTAATTAAAATTTATACTATTTTATTATAATTATAGGTGGAGAAACTATAATAACACACTAAAATGTTGTGGTATATTTGGAAGTCCAAATACACTAAACACTATCACTGCAAATACTATAACTGAGCAAACCGTCAATGAAGCTAAATGTTATCAATCAAATTAAAATTTAACATTGGCGATGCACTCATAACACACTAAAAATATTGTTGTGTATTTGGAAGTTCAAACACACTAAACACTATCACTGCAAGCACTAATAACTTAACAAACCTTTTGATGAAGCTAAATGTTACCAATCAAATTCAATTTGATATCACTTCGCTATTTCTATGACAAAAGTTTCATTTGGATACATTTCTACAAACTCCCTCTGTCGGATTACTATTTCCTATGCACGAAGAAAATGGTACTCTTAGTCTTTACTCTTGTATTGTGATCACTGAAACAACTATATGGGAACTTCAGCAAGTCATCAGCTCGCTAACCAAGATAGTGTTATCATATGAAGTAATAAATCCAGTAACTGATAAGAAATAGCCAAACCTAAAAAACACAAAGTAACAGAAGTATGCATTGGCCCTTTAGCATGTCCCTGTAAATTTCAGGATCCTAAAATAGACTTGCACCAACTAAAACTAAGAAAATTGTTGATTCTTTCCAGAAATTTAGTGTGTTCGAACTCTAAGTACTTTTAGTACGTGTGCCAAACTACTTCTGCAGGTTGCATCAACTTCAAAATGCAAAGGACCAAAGTCGACTCTATACCAAATAAAGTACATTGCCATGAAAAAAGTCCAGAAAGGATTAAATGTGCAAGCAATGGCGCAAACCTGTATTTTCTTTTTATTTTTGATAATTATGAGCAAAACCCATATACTGAATAAATAATAATAATAATAATAATAATAATAATAATAATAATAATAATAATAATAAGATTGCAATAAAAAGTTAAGCCCTTGGTTAAGACGCTAACTAAAAGTAATGCATCAATAACACCTAAATTTTGTTTACACCTATGCATGTTTCGCATAAAACAGATGTGAGCTTCATTTTGTAGCATGAGACACAATAGGAGCATATAAAAAGAAAGTCACCATCAATAATCAAGTGCAGTTGATTTACCTTTGTCGTGCTTCATCAGCCCATCAACTTTCAAAATATTATCCCTAATGGCTAGTGCTTCATCAGCCCATCAACTTTCAAAATATTATCCCTAATGGCTAATCCAGCTCTTTCTCCTACATGGATACTCTTGCAGCATTAGGCTAATGCATGAATACGAGAGTTCATACAAAGTAAGAAATTTACGAAAACTGAGCAACAACTTTTCAAATTAATGCCTTTGCCCCTATTCTTCAACGTGTATATTACATGAGCATGCTATGAAATTTAGAGCAACAGCCCGACAGATTGACAGAAAATCTTTCATTTCTTGGTTCTTATGCGACTTTGTGCTCACTCACCACAGTTTGGTCAAAGGCAGCCTTTCCACCAGTTTGATCAAAGGCAGCCTTTCCATGCTGGTTCTATAAATTCGCAGGTAAAACTACTCACGCACTGGCCGAAAGTGGAGTCAAACTAGTGACCTCAAAGTTTTTCCTTGTAAGCCTTTACTAGTTGAGCTGCCTTCATCATCCAAATTTTTGGCAATCATTTCCTTTATGCCCCTACAACAGATAAAGTTGAGCCAAAAAGATCTGATTCAAGATATATTCATGGCAGCAACATACCTCCTCTTGTGATTTCTTTCTATCAAAGAATCATATGAACCCAAACTCGGGTCTTAATTAAAATTATACTAGACAAGAATAACCTCTGCCCTTGTGTATCCGGGCATCCCGTCAAACTCATAATTCAAGAAATCTTTTTTCGGCTTAAGGAAACAAATTTCAGCTCATGTGGATGCAACTTGGACAGGACATGTAGAAGCCTAGGAGAAAAAAATTAATTCAAAGCAATGAAAGTATAGATTGTGAACAGACAAAAGATCAGTAACCTAAGTTTGCCTGACAGCATAGAAACCTAAAAGCATGATTAGGAGCTTACTTTGACAGTCTTGACAACTTTATTTGCATAAAGGTGAGGCTAAAGAAGCCTAGAACTCTACTGAAATTCATTACATATAACCACAATACGATGACCTTTCCACAGTTCCTTTGGTGAATTAGACCCCATAAACTGCACATAAAATTTAATGTGCTATGATAAAATTGAGATGAAATAAGAGATCGGGAAATTGAAACACCCTCCCAAAAAAAAAAAGTCCTACATTCTTTGTGAAGGTAATTAAAGTGGTACTCTTATTTCCGGTCAAAGGGAGTAAAAGATTTAAGATGTCCAGTTAAAGAACAGTTTATTTTTCAAAATAAATTCTCTGTGATTACCAAATGTAAGCAATGTGGCCATTTATACCATTATATATGTTATAAGAAATATCATTATTATTGGGAATCCTACTACACCCATACTCAAATTTTATAGGCAACACATTAGCATCAAAGTGTGTCTCCTAAAACTTCTTGATTACCAACTTATCCTTACCTTCACAGAATACGCAGCTTTTTCCATCCTTTAGCAAGAGATAATATTACAGAACAGAGTCTCAACATCACACCACAGCAACTGTGACTCTCAGAACTCAGTAAAGGTCTGGTTGCCCTTATTCCTTACATTCATAAGAATAAATAAATAAAATTCAAGAAACATCAGGAAATTGTTATCCAAGGAAAGTAAAACATATAGCTTCAAAAGGACAAAGCACTTTTATAATTATAAATAGAAAAAGCTAAGAGAGACTACAAAGACATTTTCCAAACTTAAACCAACTTTAGATCAAACCGGTTACAAATATCTATTTAGATGAAACATTCTTTAGTTCACAATGTTTAAACATTACTACATGTTTGAACAGTAATGTTACTGCACATTGATGTTCTAAAAATAAAATCCCATAGGCTATAGAATATTTTCTCAAGAGATTCCACATAAACGTATCTTCTTGAGTTCAGTTAACAACTAAGCCTTCACTTCTACTTGTTTTGGTCCATGTTCAGGAATCAATGAACCAATACCTTTGTTCACATCTGCTCCAAAAGAAGATTCATACCCATTACGGTACAAAGGATTTGATGTCAAGACCCGAACTTCCGACTTCCCATTGATCTCTAAAACCTCAGGCAGCCCATTAATACACCCTCTGGACATACCAACATCAATTCGTATTGCCCTGTTATCACAAGCCCCATTAATTCCCTTCTCCTGAATTGTATGTCCCATGATCATCCTCTTGGCACCAGGAATCGTAGCTAGAACATGCTCAAGAGTAGAACAATCACAATTCTTAGCCACTTCATCAGAAAACTTCCTCAACCAAACAAGTGAATTCCTTCCCCTAACTAATTCTGAAAAAACACTCTCCCTCAACCCACTAATCCAATCCTTCACCTCTTCATTAATCCGTTCCAACCCATAAGAAACATGTTTAGGCAACAACCCTCCATGAACAAACACAGACTCCCCAACAACAAGCACAGTGACATTCTTAGTTAAGAACCTATTCGCAATCGGTCCATTAGGCCGCAATGCAGCAATCCTAGCTCTAATACCATCCACAATTTCCGGATTAACGCCAGGAAAAACCGAAGGCACCCCGTCAAAGGGATCACTTGGTTTTACCAACCCACCACACAAACTCTTCATCACATTACCAATACAATACCAATCCGCCCAAACCCTAAATTCATCAAGACCCGACTTAGTCACATACCTAAAATCCCCATCCACGTTCATTATCTCATGATTTCCGTTCATAGTAATAATAGACCCACCACTCGTTTTCGCCTCTCGCTTCAATTTTTCAAGAAAGTAGAGAATTTTAATCTCATCGCCACCACGATCGAGTACATCACCCACCTGGACCACGGTAGTGGAACCGCCGGCCCAGTGATCCGAGGAATCGATTAGGCCGGCGAGACGTAGTGCTTGTTTGGACTTGTTGAGGTCTCCGTGGAGGTCTCCGACGGCGATGAGGCGATCGGGAGAGGGGTAAGTAGTCTGTAATGGAGGCGTAATAGGGTTTGGGGGTAAGAAAAGGCCGCTGACGGAGAAGTCAATGAAGGCGTCAACGAATGATGATAGAAGGGGAGGGATGTTTTTGCATATTAGGTCTTCTGCGGATTCCATGCCTCCCTGTTGAATTGAACTTTCTCCGGGAGGAAGAATGATGAGAGAGAAAAGGGGTTTAACAACTGGTTTGGAAGAAAAAGGGAGGAGTGAATATTTTATTGCAGAAAAGAATAAGAAACTTCCTCCGAAATCCAAGGCAGGGGTGAGCAAAAAATCCATTTACCTCTCGTATTAAAAATCACATTAATTAAAATTATACCAATAATTTTAGTATATACGACGATTTTAAAATAATTAAAAAACTGATTTTGTGGTGCGGGTTCTTGCCCAAACCGCATTGAAGCGTCATGACTTAATTGTTAAAGTTTTAGTTTTAGTTTTAGTTTTTTTTTAAATTATATGGTCAAAACGACGTCGTTTTTATTATTTACATCTATTATATATATTAAAACGCAGTACACTTTAACCACAGCTTGACATGTGTCACGTTCACATTAACACAATTTTTCACCAGCATTTATTACATTTGATTTATTATTATATTTATCAAATAATATATTTTTTGAATATTATCCCACAAAAATGTGAAAATAATCACAAATATATATCTAATTTTTAAATAATCTATTATCTATTATCTATTATATATATTAAAATGCAATACATAGACACCATCAATTGACAAGTGTCATTCACACAATCCGTCACATCTTTTATACCAAATTAAAAAAAATTCCTTACATAAAAACTAACGAAAACGCATCCAATTTTTAAAATTCCTAAAATCACTACAAATCTAAACTGATATGATATTTACTAACTAATTTAATTTCTCAATATTACAACATTAAAATTATAAATTGATATTTTTTAATTAAGCAAATACTAATAATGCAATATCTTTCTCATATTAAACAAATACTAACAACAACTACTATAGTATTTTTTTAATATTATCTCATAGTTGAATTATTGATTTTTTTTTCTAATATTTTTAATTCCATTCTCATTATCCAAATCTAAACTGATATTTTAATCAATCCTACATTAATATGTTAATTTGATAATCCCCAAAATCACTACAAATCTAACCTAATATGATATTATCAACTAATTTAATTTTTCAATATTATAACATAAAAATCATAAATTGATATTTTTTAATTAAATAAGTACTGCCAAAATCGGGATTGTTATTATTTTTTACAAATCTAAAATAATTGTTATTATTTTTTACAAATCTAAACTAATTAATCACTCCCAAATTAAACGTATCTTTTTTAATTTTCAAACACTGATTTTTATATCATAAAATCACTACAAAATTATATTTATAATGTTATCTCATACTTCAACTATTGATTTTATTTTTAATATTTTTAATTCTATTCTTATTATCCAAATTTAAACTGATATTTTAATCAATCCTATGTCAATATGTTGATTTTATAATTCCCAAAATTACTATAAATCTAAATTGATATGATATTTATCAACTAATTTAATTTCTCAATATTACAACATCAAAATAATAAATTGATATTTTTTAACTAAATAAATACTAATAATGCATTATTTTTCTCATACTAAACAAATAGTAACAATAACTATTACAGTATTTTTTAAATATTATCTCATAGTTAAACTATTGAATTTTTTCTAATATTTTTAATTTTATTCTCATTATCCAAATCTAAACTGATATTTTAATCAATCCCCATGTTAATATGTTAATTTAATAATCCCCAAAATCACAATAAATCTAAACTAATATGATTTTATCAACCAATTTAATTTATCAATATTACAACATCAAAATCATAAATTGATATTTTTTTTAATTAAACAACCACTACAAAAATCAAGATTCTTATTATCTTTTACAAATCTAAAATTATTGTTATTATTTTTTACAAATTAAACTAATGAATCACTCATAAATTAAACATATCTTTTTTAATTTAAAAACATTGATTTTTATATCCTAAAATTACTACAAAATTATATTTATATTATTATTTCATACTTTAACTATTGATTTTTTTTTGATATTTTAAATTCTATTCTCATGATCCAAATCTAAAGTGATATTTTAATCAATCTCACTTTAATATGTTGATTTTATAATCCATAAAATCACTACAAATCTAAATTGATATGATATTTATCAACTAATTTAATTTCTCGATATTATAACATCAAAATCATAAATTGATATTTTTTAATTAAACAAATACTAATAATACGGTATTTTTTTCATATTAAACAAATACTAACAATAATTGTTATAATACTTTTCTCATATTATCTCATCATTTACATATAATTTTCTTATGTGATGGAACTTAGGTATTATCATTACATGTACCTATTATCACATATATTTTTACGTATTCTCAATTTTATATGTATAATTGGTATAAAAAATATTACCTACATTTTCAACATTTTCTTATATGTTTGTTGCATTTTTGGTATTATAGTCTATATAGGGGAGTCATTACCTGATGCTGTCAATTATGTCACACCTATAAACAAAATGCCTATACATTCAATCAATGACGATGATGTACAAGAATCTCAGTCAACTGATGTTGAAATGTCAACTAAAAAGTTGCAAAAGAAAATCAAAGTCGAGAAAGATGACAACTTTACTGGTTCAAATTAATTTGAACCATTCAATTATTTTATTGATGACTTTTTGGTTTTAAAATTTATTAATTTCTGATGACTTTTTAGCATAATCATGTTTGAGTTGTTAATTTGGATTATTTGGATGAAACTTTTTGATTTTAATATTGATTATTGGATATTATGAAATCTAATTTTATGATTTAGTATTCAACTTGATTTTGACATCCTAAATAATATAAACCAACAACTACATATAAACCTGATTATTTGGTCTTTAAAAATAAAATTTGCATCAATCCCAATTTGGTATTTATCCAATAAATATGTCAAGTATAAAATTTGAATCCCATATTATTATTTAATACTTGGGCTTTTGAAATTTATTTACAGATAATTTTCACACAAAATTATTATTCCATTCTCATATAGAAAATTCTTTCTCATATTTGGGTTTTCAATTTTTTTTAAAAGATAATTATAGCTATTTTTTTTTAAATTGATATTATCCTAAATTAATAGGTGATTGATGTAAACACGTTTTTTATTCACCATATAAATAGAGACTAACACTTTCATTACAAATCACATCACAAATAATTATCTTATTCTTATAATTTTCTGTTATATAGTAAGATTAATTTTCTTTCATAGATCTAAAATTTTCACGGTTGTCGTTTAAAATGTATTGCTTAGATAGAGTCGGAAAATTTAATGTATTGCTGACTATCAAGTATTTTTTGACAAAACTAAATAATTACGTAATTGTATACATTGGAGCAAAATTATATGAGTTATTTTTGTTATACATTTATTTAATAAAATTTTAATTTATAAATATTCCATCTCCTTATTATAGTTTAATTTATTAAATGTATATATACATTTATAATCAATAAAATGAATAATCTCGCAGTAACGTGCGGGTGTGTATCTAGTATATACCTAAAATACACTACAACCCTAAAATGGTCGTTTCTCACTTCTCAGTCTTCTCTTCTCCAATCTCTGGTGCTTTGACTCCGCCTCACTTCAATGTTTTGCCTCTTCCATAACTGCTTCAACAGTCATCGATCGTTAATTTCAAGACTCAAGTTAGTTATTTATGTATAAGGTCAAACAAGCATGGATGTGTGTGTATTCCGAAAGTTCGACATTCTTTTCCCATGTTCGCATCTCCATGGCTATGAAGGTGGTTCCAGTCTCAATCGAATCAAACAGAAGCACATGATGCCCTAAAACTTCATCACATAGTCCACTGCTCCCTCGATTAAGAGAATAAGACTTACATATCTATTAAGAGTGACCACCATCACCATGTAGTTATGTACAGCATCGCCGCTTCACGATTTAGGTTTCTTAAGGTCAGTCACAATTTCAATTATGTGTGTGTGTGTGTGTATTCCTGTGTTATTTTTTCTTTATTTTGCTCATTGTTCGTGGATCTTGTGGTGTAGGTATTGTGAACTATGATGGTTTGATTGGACAGGGGTTTTGTACCAAATGCATTGAAAACTTTACCAAACAGCAGGTTCATGTTCTTTTCATTCTCTGTAGTGTTCTACACGCATAATCCTTGTCTATCATTTATTATTTGATTTTCAGTCATACAAATTTGGTCTTCTGTTTTAATCTTTTGGACAAGTTAGTTCCAGTTGATAATTCCTTGAAATTGGCCAAGTGTGTAAGAATTTGCTTGAATGTGAGGTGGCTCTGTTAAATTGAAATTCAATATGAAGTTGTCTCTGCAAATTTATGAAACAGGAGAATAAAGTTGTATCACTTAACTAAGAGTTGTCAAGCATTATAATTGTTGGGATGTAAATATCTTGGGTGATGACTCACCATACTTTATGAGATTTTTGGGGTAGAGGGTCACCTCCGGAAATATCTTTGTAATAATTAAACATTATATTTGGGGGGGGGGTTACTTTATGTATTTTAGATACTGGGAGTGGAAAAAAGAAAAAAAAAGAGTCAGGATCAAGAGGAAGGATCGACAGAGTGAATATCAAATCAGAGAAGAGAGAGAAAATATACATCACATATACTAAACCCAAAAGATACAGTTCTACCTAAATACTCCATCTTGGTCACACGCCGACACACACCGATATACACTGACTTATAATGATATACAACGTGGACATACAAGCACCTTTTATACACGTCGTTGGGCATCGAAGGGTAGTGTTATGCGCCGAGTGTATATTGAAGGGTAGACATATACACCACGTGTATTAAGAATCATTGTTGTGTCTCGTTATAAATCATTATATATCGACATATATCGGTATACGTCGGCCCGTGTACAGATGGGTGTTTTCCTTGTGAGGATGTTGTAACAGTTCCGGTGTCATTCTAGTGGATTTTTGGCGTATCACCCGTGGTTTTCTCCCGATTTGGGTTTCCACGTTAAATCTTGTGTTCTTATATTTCGAGTTCTTTCTTTACAGTACAAATTATATTTCCAGCATGTATTGGCGCACTTTTTTGCCTGCTCTTTTAGTGGTTTTGTCAGGTGCAAAATTTGGCGTTAACATTGGCGCTAGAAGGAGGGCGGCGACGGCCACAGTAATTTCAAATCACCAAATTATTTCTGAAATAATTTTTATGGCGGTTCAGTCATCTGACTGAAGGAGAAAAACTCATCAATTCATTGCCAAAGCAATTTCTTTCCATTTCCAACCGTACCTTTTTCAGTTTTAGATCGGATCACTCAATGGCAAGTCAATCCAGCAACCCCCAATCCATTCACGACTTCATTGTCAAGTTGGTGAGGGACTTAATGGGTGGAAGTCGGTGGCCTGTGTCGGCAGCTTCGGTTTCTCCTTAGCGACGATGGCACCAGCTCGGCAGCTGGGTTGTGTGACGCCCCCAAATCTGGGCCCACACAGCCCAAACTTGAGTCGTCAAAATACTACAACAAAATTATTACAACAATAATTCACACTTTAATCTACACCATTCATTTCATATCACCTAATAATCACCTAACTTTATATTATAAACAAATAACTTTATCAATTCAATTATTATGACTAATTGTTATAAATACAGTATAGTTAGTTCTTAGATATCAAGTCAATAAATTAATGAAATACAACTGTTTAAATAACATCATAATAGAGATAACAATAATGTAAAATAAAGCATACGTTACTGTGTAATGACAATTATTGATTCAATAATGTGAATTACTGTGCATATGTTACTGTGACAATTATTAGGTTCAATAATTTTAAAAACAGTGCAACAACAATTATTGACTCAATGATATAAAATACAGTGTAATGACAATTATTAAATCAATAATGCAAAATACTGTGTAACAACAATTATTGAATTGATAATATAAAATATTATGCAGTGACAATTATCGATGAAATGATGCGTAACAGTTACGGTGTCAATTATCAGACCAATAATATGAGACACTATGCAATACCGTGTGTTACTGTAGAGTACCGAGTGCTACAGAAAATACCAATAACTATCGTATGCTACTATTCTTTTATCACCGGTATTTTAACAGTTCCGTTGACTATTTTTATTTAAAAAGGTTATTTCTGTCGTTTTCTATATCCGACAAATATTCCGATGTGGGGTCCACCAATAATTTGTTATTTCGGCGCCGTCGGACCAAACGAATATTCCCCGACCAAACGAATATTCCCCGACAAAGCGAATATTGTCCGACAAAATAAAATTTGCACATAACATCCTTAACTTTTAACTTTATCGATTTAACCACTTACTGTTTCAAAAAAATATATATATGAAGAAAAATTAAATTTTGTATTTCATAAAATTCGGGGTCTTACAACCTCCCCTCCTTATGAAATTTCGTCTCCGAAATTGACGTACCTGACATATCGAAGAGGTAAGGATACTTAGATTTCATCTCAGATTCTAGCTCCCAGGTCATTTCCTCAGTATCTTGGTTCCTCCATAAAACCTTAACTTGAGGTATAACCTTTGAGCGTAGGATCTGCTCCTTCTTATCCAGGATCTTAACAGGTACTTCCTCGTATGTTAAATCCTCTGCTATAACGTCTGGTTCTAACTCAATGACGTGGTTTGGGTCCTTCACATATTTACGTAACATAGATATGTGAAAAACGTTATGGATGCGAGACATACTTGGTGGTAGGGCTAGTCTGTAGGCTACGGTTCCTATTCGATCGAGGATTTCAAATGGGCCAATAAATCGAGGGTTGAGCTTTCCTCTCTTTCCGAATCTCGTAACCCCTTTCCATGGAGAAACACGTAAGAATACATGATCTCCGACGTTGAAACTTTCGTCTCTCCGATGAAGATCAGCATAACTCTTTTGTCGTTTTTGTGCGGTCTGTATTCGTTGTCGGATCATTTGGATCTTTTCGGTCGTCAAGCGTACCAACTCGGGTCCCAACAATTTTGCTTCTCCTACCTCATTCCAACATATTGGAGAGCGACACTTCCTTCCATACAATGCCTCGAATGGAGCCATGCCTATGCTTGCTTGGTAACTGTTGTTGTAAGAAAATTCCACCAACGGCAAGTACTTATCCCAACTTCCTTTGAAGTCTAATACACAAAGTCTCAAAAGATCTTCGAGGGTCTGGATCGTCCTTTCCGATTGTCCGTCCGTTTGAGGATGGTATGCAGAAC
The DNA here is from genome assembly GCA_947179155.2 of Hedera helix. Lineage (NCBI taxonomy): Eukaryota > Viridiplantae > Streptophyta > Magnoliopsida > Apiales > Araliaceae > Hedera > Hedera helix. The sequence continues at coordinate 27,235,305 of OX359279.1, forward strand.
TAAAACGTAGTTCAGTGCCCATAGCTTTTTGTAGACTGATCCAAAAGCGTGAAGTGAATCTAGGATCTCGATCAGAAACTATGGAAACTGGCATGCCATGCAATCTCACGATCTCATTTATGTACATACCGGCAAGACGTTCAAGTGAAAAGTTTTCTCGTATAGGCAAGAAATGAGCAGATTTGGTCAATCTATCTACGATCACCCAAATTGCATCTAAGCCTTGAGAAACTTTTGGAAGACCCGTCACGAAGTCCATATTGATGTGTTCCCACTTCCATTCGGGAACTTCAAGTGATTGTAATGGACCTTTAGGAACTTGATGTTATGCCTTGACACGTTGACAAGTTAGGCACCTTGAGATAAACTCCACAATCTCTCTTTTCATATTGTTCCACCAAAATGTATGTCGAAGATCTCGATACATCTTGGTACCTCCTGGGTGGATTGCAAACGGCGTGTTGTGTGCCTCCATCATGATTTTATGCTTTAATTCAGGATCGTTAGGAACACAGAGTCGAGAGTTGACTCGAAGTATTCCTTTCTCGTCGATTCTTGCTTCGGGAATGACACCTTCTTGTACTTTCTTTATCATGTTTATCAGTTCCGGATCGGTAGCTTGAGCAGCTTTAATTTTATCGATTAAAGTTGGTTCTACTCGCACGTGAGCAATCTTCGAGTGGGTCCCTGGTGTCTTTAGCTCTATCTCCATCTTTTGCAAGTCGTACAAAATACACTTTTGTGTTGTCAGCAGTGCACTTGTACTTGCATAAGATTTTCTGCTCAAAGCGTCAGCTACAACGTTCGCCTTTCCCGGGTGATACTGGATTGTGTGGTCATAATCCTTTAACAGCTCAAGCCAACGTCGTTGTCGCATGTTGAGTTCCTTCTGGGTGAAGAAATACTTGAGACTTTTATGATCCGTATAGATATCCACTTTTTCTCCGTACAAGTAGTGTCTCCAGATCTTCAACGCGAAAACGACTGCTGCCAACTCTAGATCATGAGTAGGATAATTTTTCTCATAATCTTTGAGTTGTCGAGAGGCGTAGGCTATAACCTTTCCATATTGCATAAGGACACAGCCTAGACCTTTGCCAGAAGCATCGCTGTAGATAACAAATTCTCCTGATCCTGATGGTATGGTCAGAACAGGAGCTGAAACCAGTCTCTTCTTGAGTTCTTGAAAACTTTTCTCGCATTCCTCGCTCCATATGAATTTTGTGCTTTTCCGAGTAAGCTGCGTTAATGGAGTGGCGATTCGAGAAAATCCTTCTACGAATCTCCGATAATAACCAGCTAGACCCAGAAAACTTCGGACTTCGGTTACTGTTTTGGGTTGTTCCCAATTTAGTACCGTTTCAATCTTCGCAGGATCGACTGATATTCCTTGACTAGAAATCACATGCCCAAGAAACGCGACCTCCTCAAGCCAGAACTCACATTTCTTCAACTTGGCATATAATTTGTTTTCACGGAGCTTTTGTAGTATCAATCTCAGGTGTTGTTCATGATCCTCGCGACTCTTGGAGTATATGAGGATGTCATCAATAAAGACAACCACAAAATGATCCAAATGTTCCTTGAATATCCGGTTCATCATGTCCATGAAAGCTGCAGGAGCATTAGTTAGTCCAAAAGGCATGACTAAGAACTCATAATGCCCATAACGAGTTCTGAAAGCAGTCTTTGGAATGTCCTCAGCTTTAACCTTTAACTGATGATATCCAGAACGGAGATCAATCTTTGAGAAATGTTGAGCGCCTTGCAATTGATCAAACATGTTATCAATCCGAGGTAACGGGTACCTGTTCTTGATGGTGACATGGTTCAATTCTCGGTAGTCAATGCACAATCTCATACTCCCGTCTTTCTTCTTCACAAAAAGGACAGGAGCACCCCAAGGTGATGCACTCGGACGAATGAAACCGGTATCCAACAATTCCTGTAGTTGGACTTTTAACTCTTGAAGTTCAATGGGAGCCATTCGGTAGGGAGCTTTGGAAATGGGCTTGGTACCGGGTTCAAGATCAATATAAAAATCAATTTCACGGTTTGGGGGTAAGCCAAGAAGTTCTTCAGGAAAAACGTCAGGAAACTCATTAACAATGGGAATATCATTTAAGTTTGACGTATTTTTGTTCAAATCAGTGACATGAGCTAAAAAGGCTTGACATTCGTTTTTCAATAAACGAATGGCTTTATGGCTAGAAATAACAGTTATAGATTTCAATGGTTTAGTTGCTTGAATTTGTATGACAGGTTGATTAGGAATATGAAAACTAATAATCTTATGAAAACAATCAATTTTAGCATGATGGGTAGTCAACCAATCAATTCCTAAAATCACATCAAATTCATGCATCTCCAAAGAAATAAGGTCAACAGGTAATGTGAGGTTGTTGATTTGAACTAGGCAAGATTTATAGACAGTAGATGTAATGGTCATTTCTCCTAATGGGGTTTCAACTGATAAGTCAAAGTCCAAATTTTCAGGAGTTAGGTTTAAATGCTGAGCACATGCAGGTGAGATAAAAGAATGGGTAGAGCCAGTATCTAACAAAGCGTAGACTTCACGAGAATTTATGAATAGCTTACCGGTTATCACCTCGTTCGAGTTTCGCGCCATTTGGGATGTCACAACAAAAGCTCTCCCTTGAACTACAGATTTTCCCTTATCCGCGCTAGCTTTTGGTATCATCATTGCAACTGGACTTGATTTTGTGGCAGGACAAAACCGCGCAAGATGACCCTCTTTTCCACAACTGTAGCACTTTTTGGACTGCAGTGTACAGTTTGGGCTGATGTGACCTTCCTGACCACACCTATAGCATCTCACTGGTGGTCGATCTTCTCCCCTTGAAACTGGGGTCGGTGCTGGTGTTGGTACTGGTGCTGGTGCCCTTCCATAATTATTATGGAATCTCTTTCTTTTGAAATTGTTCCCACTAGATTCTCCTCTTCTGTTATTTGGTGTGGAATTACCACCGAAGTGTTGGTTACCTCCTCGATGGTTCTCGTTCCTGTGGTTGTTGTCACTCCTTTCTCTATGCTGATCATTAACTCTTGGCTGCAATGTTTCATCTGTTTGCTCCACCCTTTGAGCCCTATCTACAACATCTGAATACAAACTGAATTTATGAGAACTAAGTTGTTGACGAATTTTGAGTCTCAAACCTCTCAGGAACATTCGACTCATTCGTGCTTCGTCATCTACTAGATGAGTCGCAAAACGAGACAGTTCAGTAAACTTAGCTTCATATTGAGAAACTGTCATGTTTCCCTGCTCCAGCTTAATGAATTCCACTTCCTTCATATGGCGGATGCTTTCTGGGAAGTACTTCTCGTTAAACAGTTCTTCGAATTCTGTCCAAGACATTTCGAGTGCTGAAGGTTGGATACGTTTTACCGCTTCCCACCAATGGTCCGCCTCACCTCGTAACATAAAAGTGGCAAATGACACCTTCTGATCATCAGCGCATTGTAAGACATCAAGTATTTTTGTCGTCTGCTTCAGCCATGCCTCCGCTTTGAGTGGGTCAGGCTTCCCGTGGAATTCAGGTGGTCCTAATTCTTTAAATTGCTTAACAGTGACCATCCTCAAATTGCCAGCGTTTCTACCGTTATTATTGACTGGATTTCCTCTTCCTTGATTCTATATGAACTGCATGAAATTCCTAAAGAATCCATCGTTCATCATGTTATCAGGAACATTATTTCCTGAGTTGGTAGGAGGATTGTTTGGGGCCTCTTGATTCTCGGCTACATTTGCTTCGGGTATTCCATAGTTAACCTCTTGATTTTCAGATGCCATACTTAACTGTGGTCACAAAATAAATGTTAGTTCAAATAAACTGACTCATCACTTCATGTTCCTACATTCAAATCGACTCATTAGATAATAAAATCTATTTTAGGTATGACACACTAGTGACTGATTCTATTCGTCTCTCCCCTCCTAGTTCTACCCCAGATCTCCATTAAAGACCATATCCCTAAGCTCTGATGTCAACTGTGACGCCCCCAAATCTGGGCCCACACAGCCCAAACTTGAGTCGTCAAAATACTACAACAAAATTATTACAACAATAATTCACACTTTAATCTACACCATTCATTTCATATCACCTAATAATCACCTAACTTTATATTATAAACAAATAACTTTATCAATTCAATTATTATGACTAATTGTTATAAATACAGTATAGTTAGTTCTTAGATATCAAGTCAATAAATTAATGAAATACAACTGTTTAAATAACATCATAATAGAGATAACAATAATGTAAAATAAAGCATACGTTACTGTGTAATGACAATTATTGATTCAATAATGTGAATTACTGTGCATATGTTACTGTGACAATTATTAGGTTCAATAATTTTAAAAACAGTGCAACAACAATTATTGACTCAATGATATAAAATACAGTGTAATGACAATTATTAAATCAATAATGCAAAATACTGTGTAACAACAATTATTGAATTGATAATATAAAATATTATGCAGTGACAATTATCGATGAAATGATGCGTAACAGTTACGGTGTCAATTATCAGACCAATAATATGAGACACTATGCAATACCGTGTGTTACTGTAGAGTACCGAGTGCTACAGAAAATACCAATAACTATCGTATGCTACTATTCTTTTATCACCGGTATTTTAACAGTTCCGTTGACTATTTTTATTTAAAAAGGTTATTTCTGTCGTTTTCTATATCCGACAAATATTCCGATGTGGGGTCCACCAATAATTTGTTATTTCGGCGCCGTCGGACCAAACGAATATTCCCCGACCAAACGAATATTCCCCGACAAAGCGAATATTGTCCGACAAAATAAAATTTGCACATAACATCCTTAACTTTTAACTTTATCGATTTAACCACTTACTGTTTCAAAAAAATATATATATGAAGAAAAATTAAATTTTGTATTTCATAAAATTCGGGGTCTTACAGGTTGGGTCGGCAGTGGCAGGCTCGGTGGTCCGAGGGGGGCTCGGTGTTTCGAGTCGGCAGCTCCCGGTCTCGGCCGTTTGGGTCTTCGGTATGGTGGCTCGGCACGGTCCGATAGCGCAGCAACCTGGGCTCGGGCTAAGGGGTCTTGGCTAGTCAGTTTGTGTCGGCAGCCCTGTCGTCTTCGGTGACTTGGGTTGGTGGATGAGTGGAGCTTGCGGGCAGGTCAGAGGGAGCTCAACGGCGGTCCGGTATCTTGTTATGATCGGTGGCAGCTCGGATGGGCCCAACAACGGTTCAACAGCGGCGCCTGGGTTGGCCGACAGTGCGGTGGCTCGAAGGCTTGGCAGTGTGAGCTCGGTGGCTCGGTGGAGGAGCTCGATGCTCGGATGTGGGAGTTCGGCGGTCCATGGTGATGTCCTGCCGTACCTCGACAGCATGGCAGTGGCTCAAGGGCTCTTCGGTAGGGGCTCGACAATGGAGCTCGGTAGTAGCTCAGCGTATTGATAGTTGATGTTGGGTCTGTGGTCGGCAGTTTGGGTTTGGATTGGCCTCGGAAGGCTGGCGATACTCAGCCAGTAGTCCAGGCTTGGGTCGACGGTTTGGTCGTTGGGATCGGTGGTGGTTTTGTCAGTTGATCGGTAATTTGAGGGGGAGGTTGCTCGACAATTTGGGTCCTCAGCGATTGGTTGAAGATCGGAAGTTGGTCGGTGCTCGAAGGTCCGGTGATGGTGCTATTGTGTTCGGGGATGAGAAAAGTTGGAGGAGAGAGAAAAAGTTAAAGAAACAAAAAGAAGTGGAGGAAAGAGAAGGTTATTGAAAAAATAAAAAATATGTGAACTGATGCACAGCAGTGGGTGGGTCGGCATACTTTGTATCTGACTTTTGTATTACTCTCCTGTTATAAATTTTTATAACAGGAGAGTGAGGGGCAATGTTGGGATGTAAATATCTTGGGTAATGACTCACCATACTTTATAAGATTTTTGGGGTAGTGGGTCACCTCCGGAAATATCTTTGTAATAATTAAACATTATATTTGGGGGAGGCGGTTACTTTATGTATTTTAGATACTGGGAGTGGAAAAAAGAAAAAAAAAAGAGTCAGGATCAAGAGGAAGGATCGGCATAGTGAATATCAAATCAGAGAAGAGAGAGAAAATATACATCACATATACTAAACCCAAAAGATACAGTTCTACCTAAATACTCCATCTTGGTCACATGCCGACACACACCGATATACACTGACTTATAATGATATACAACGTGGACATACAAGCACCTTTTATACACGTCGTTGGGCATCGAAGGGTAGTGTTATGCGTCGGGTGTATATTGAAGGGTAGACATATACACCACGTGTATGAAGAATCATTGTTGTGTCTCGTTTCAAATCATTATATATCGACATATATCGGTATACGTCGGCCCGTGTACAGATGGGTGTTTTCCTTGTGAGGATGTTGTAACAGTTCCGGTGTCATTCTAGTGGATTTCTGGCGTATCACCCGTGGTTTTCTCCCGATTTGGGTTTCCACGTTAAATCTTGTGTTCTTATATTTCGAGTTCTTTCTTTATAGTACAAATTATATTTCCAGCATGTATTGGCGCACTTTTTTGTCTGCTCTTTTGGTGGTTTTGTCAGGTGCAAAATCGACGTATACCGATATATGTCGATATATAATGATTTGTAACAAGACACAACAATGATTCTTCATACACGTGGTGTATATGTCTACCCTTCAATATACACCCGGCGCATAACACTACCCTTCGATGCCAACGACATGTATAAAAGGTGCTTGTATGTCCACGTTGTATATTATTATAAGTCAGTGTATATCGGTGTGTGTCGGCGTGTGACCAAGATTGGTGTTTTCCTTGTGAGGATGTTGTAACAGTTCCGGTATCATTCTAGTGGATTTCTGGCGTATCACCCATGGTTTTCTCCCGATTTGGGTTTTCACGTTAAATCTTATGTTCTTATATTTCGAGTTCTTTCTTTACAATACAAATTATATTTCCAGCATGTATTGGCGCACTTTTTTGCCTGCTCTTTTGGTGGTTTTGTCAGGTGCAAAATTTGGCGTTAACAATAATAAACAATGGAAATTTATGTCAGTTAACTAATAGTTCTTGAGCATCATAATAAACAATGGAAGTTTATGTTCCATTTCATCTATTGGTTGCAGTTTACACATTGAAGAATTACTTTAATCATATAACATAAACAATTGCAGTAATGTTTGTTTTTGCACCAATGTAATTAGGTTTTCCAAAATATCTTTAACCAATTCATTACATAACTAATTAAGACCTCTTTATGTTAAATTGTCCAATCCTAAGAACTAGGAAAAATAATTAAATGTTGAAGATGCTAAGGATGGCCATTTTGCACCCTCTGTTGACATCTTCCTTTTCTCAATTCAAGATTCTAAATTGTCTACTTGTTGATAAGTTCTTACATGTATAGTTTGGGTCTTTTAATATGTCTTTCTTTTTTCCTCAACCAAAGAGCTTTGAATCTAAATATCTAATCATTCTCAAACTCCTCAGTGGAACATAATTAGATTTTGGCCTTTGTCGTCTTTTCTTTACTTATTATGAATTGTTATTAAATGAATTTTCTCATTGTTGGCATGTAGAGCTTGTAACGACCCGTGAACCCCCTTGCTGGCCAAAGGCGACCCCCGTTCGTCAACGAACAACCTTCTCCTTACTAACCACAACATAATATAATACAATGCTGCTAAAAACTCAATAAATTTAAAATTTTATAATATTCCCTTGAACTCTGCCTCAGAATCGAAATCTTTACACTGCTCTAGAAACTTAGATCATTTATATCATGACCTAGTCTATTACAATCATTGTGAGTACATAAAACTCATTTGCTGACAATTACAGTGACATTAAGTATATCTATTTATAAATATCTTCTCTCGTAACTAGGGAACATAATTCATTTGAAAGGTTTTACAATCACATGATACAATTTATGACGACGATAGTTTAAATACAAAACATAAGCGTCTAATTATAATTATTAACTACTAGATAACGACATGACTTAATTGACCACAACATAGTCCTTAATTTTCCTTAAGCAACAATCATTCTTGATTTCTGGGCGCTACCGAGACTTCCGGATTTCTTTGTCCTCAGCTGATAGTGTTTGTTTTAAGCAAGGGTGAGCACGACGGCTCAACAAGTCTAACATTTATCATATAACACATAGCTCATACATCATGCATGATTAACAATATATCAATGTATGACATTTTATACATGCTTCTCTATTCTTCAACATAGCATTTAAGTCATGCTTCACAATTTATATCATTTCATGTTCACATGTTCACATGTTTCATGTTGTTCACATAATCCACACATAATCATACTCATTAATTATTCACTTAACACCAATAACATCAATACGGCTTCATATATACAATTTGAGATCACATTTTAACATAATAATGCACATAGTAACAAGTTCTGAAAAACTTGCCTTAATTGTTTCATCGCTTACGCCTACACAATTCAATTTACCTCATTTGAAAAACCTAATATAATTATCTTTCAATTAGTAACGCATATAAGTATTTGTTTATCATTCTCAAATAAATTGACTCGACAACACATACTTCCCTATTTACTAACTCATAAATTATAGGATAATATTATCACCCTTGGATAATATTTTAATTACCGACCAGTATTATTATACATTAATAATACACCATTCAATTACAAATGTTATTAAGTATTGAACAATATCTTAATTGGTTACTAATATTATTAAGCCCTTAAACAATTAAATGTAAATTGTCTAATCACTTTATCATTTTCTTAATTTCTTCACTTAATTTATTTAATATTAATTAAATAAATAATTAATTTAATTAACTTTACTTGTTATTTATCATTACATAAATAATTCTCTTTTAACCTTATTTCCCTTTAATTATTATTTAATATCATTTAAATAATAATTAATTAATTAATTAATTATCCTCATTTCCTTTGATGATTATTGAATATCATTAAATAATAACTTCTTAATTAATTAACCCCATTTTTTATTTAATATTAATTAAATAACAAATGATCTTTTTATTCACTTCATTTTTCTTTAATTATTATTTAATATCATTTAAATAATAATTAAATAATGAATCATCCTTATTTATTAAATAATAAATAATTACCTTATTAATTTTATCTTTCTTTAATTATTATTTAATATCTTTTAAATAATAATTAGATACTTAATCACCATTATTTATTATTTAAAATTAATTAAATAATAAATAATTATTTTATTAACTTCATATACTCCTTTACTATATTTATTATTTAATATTAGTTAAATAATAAATAATTACCTTTATGTATTATTTAATTAAAATTAAATAATACAAAATTATTTTATTCTATTATCCTTGTTTTCCTTAAGTCCTTTGTATTTATGAAAAATACTAAATTGACCTATAATTTTTGTAGCTCTTGGATATACATAGTATATTTCATTTCATATACACAATAATTTTATTTTAATTTTTCAACTTTATTTACTATTTTTAAATAGTCCATTCCTGTCCAAAATTTACCGTATTTATTAAAAATTGAGTTTTCATCATAAAATTCTGAAATTTGTATGATATCTTTCTGCCACCATATACAACCTCCGGTAAAAAATTTACAATATTTGGAGTTATAAATTTCAAGTTATAACTGTAACTTTATTTTAAAATGTAAATAAACATCGGTTCATAACTCACTCATCCGAGGTCGGATGAAGCTCATTTTTGGACAGTGGCTGCTATATGACATATAATATTAATTAAATAAATAATTAATTTAATTAACTTTACTTGTTATTTATCATTACTTAAATAATTACCTTGTAACCTTATTTTTCTTTAATTATTATTTAATATCATTTAAATATTAATTAATTAATTAATTATCCTCATTTCCTTTGATGATTATTAAATATCATTAAATAATAACTTCTTAATTAATTAACCCCATTTTTTATTTAATATTAATTAAATAATAAATAATCATTTTATTCACTTCATTTTTCTTTAATTATTATTTAATATCCTTTAAATAATAATTAAATAATGAATCATCCTTATGTATTAAATAATAAATAATTACCTTATTAACTTTATCTTTCTTTAATTATTATTTAATATATTTTAAATAATAATTAGATAATTAATCACCATTATTTATTATTTAAAATTAATTAAATAATAAATAATTATTTTATTAACTTCATATATTCCTTTACTTTATTTATTATTTAGCATTTAAATAATAAATAAATAGTTAAATTCTTTTTAATTACTATATTTATTATTTAATAGTAGTTAAATAATAAATAATTACCTTTATGTATTATTTAATTAAAATTAAATAATACATAATTATTTTATTCTATTATACTTGTTTTCCTTAAGTCCTTTGTATTTATGAAAAATACTTAATTGACCTATAATTTTTGTAGCTCTTGGATATACATAGTATATTTCATTTCATACACACAATAATTTTATTTTAATTTTCCAACTTTATTTTCTATTTTTAAATAGTCCATTTCTGTCCAAAATTTACCGTATTTATGAAAAATTCATTTTTCATCATAAAATTATGAAATTTGTATGGTATCTTTATGCCACCATACAAAACCTCCGGTAAAAATTACACAATATTTGGATTTATAAATTTCAAGTTATAACCATAACTTTATTTTAAAACGTAAATAAACATCAGGTCATAACTCACTCATCCGAGGTCGGATGGAGGTCATTTTTGAAAAGTGTCTGCTATATGACATATAATATCATTTACGAAAAGTCTGGAATTTTTAGAGCAAGCTAAGTTGACAAAACAGCCCTTGCAAAATTCTAGACAGTAGTTTTTCGAGTATTTTCCGGCAGGAACTATTTTACGAGAAAAATCACCATAAATAACTCGTTTAATATTTTTCAGTCTTTCCACTTAGAAAATCTTCTTATCCTATAGTTCTACCACCCAAAGTTGACGGATCAAAAATACGACTTACGGAACGTGAACAGTAAATCCGGGAAGCGGCTGTTCCGTTTTGGGTTTTTCCGGTCAAAACCGCTTTCATGTTTTGTTAAACTTTTTCATATAAATGAATACCAAAATTTATGTTAAACCCATAAAATTCTAGATATACTAGTCTAGCATGGTTTTAAGCATCAAGAGCTTTGAAAATTATTTTCTACCATTAAAATACCTATTTGACCATCCAATACACTCTAAACATATAAAACACAGAGATTAAAGGAAGGTTAGGGTTTGAAGCACTTTTAGCCTTCATGGATGATCCACTTGCATAGCTAGAAAGATTCACCATCAACAAGCCTCTATCTTTTACCTTTGCTTTAAGATTATCCAACTATTTAATCTCACTAGATCTAACTCTCCCTCTTTGCTTTTTCTCTCTTTTTTTCTCTAGCATTTTAGAAGTAAGATAAAATGACCAACTCTCTCTCTTGCTTTTCTATTATGCTAGTGAAATACATATAATATGTGTATCTATCTTATTTCACCCAACACAAGCTAGTATATAGCCTTTATTAGTCATCAATTGATTCCTTACACAACCATCAACTTGTCACTTCTAATTTTTGCTTCTACACTTGCAACTTAGCTTACAAGAGAAGCTTTAAGCTCCCCCCAATGCTCCCTAGGGGCTGCCACAAAAATGTGGTCCTACAAGGCTCCTATAATTGCTTTCCTTTTCTTTTAATAGCAACAATGTGGTGATATATATATATATATATATTCAAAAATTGTTTTTCATTCTTTATATATTAAGAAAATTATTTCTGGGGAAGAGTGGAATAATCACCATCTTTCTCTTTCTCATCATCTTTTTGATCTAAGGGTCCTTGAAAAAGGTCTTGATCCTTCTTTCAGAAATAAAAACCTTAATGAACAGCCAAATCAAAACACTAATAACTCTTATTAACTCATTGAATACCAAGAAGGCGGAAGAAGCAAGAAAATAAAACAGAGAACCAAAAGCACGGGCTTTCACCACTCACCATACTAATGGGTTTTGCAGACAGTGACTTTGGCCTTGCAGATCAGGGGGTTAACTACTCACAAATCATATTCATAAATAAATTATGCATGATGCAAGGGGAAGTAGGAAAGGGACCGCACAGTTGAATATATAAACTGAAATCTGAAATATACTGAAATCTGAAATATATATTTATTGAATCATAAATTTACATAAACAGAAAGTAAAACAATTAACTGGAGAACTAAAAGAAGGACTCAGGAAACAGAAGAGAAACTTAAGATTAGTCAGAGAAGGAACTCTGAGTCTTACAAAGTTTCTTGGGTTTCTTCTTACGGTCAGGTGAAGTCCCCTAACTCTGAATGCAAGCCTTCCTTTTATAGAGTAAGGAGTGAGCTGCGTACAATTATTGGGAATCTTACTATTACAGACTGACAAATTACTTTACAAAAAGTAGAATGATTACAGACACATTACTATTGATGAATAGTAGACACTTTTGACTAAAAACAGACACTTTTTACTGTTTGCTTTTTCAAAAGGAGGAAAAGCATAATTCTTGTGACTCGACGTGCAATGGCAGGGGCCATAAAGCATTGGATGCTTAAAATGAGTGCACGAGCACTGATGACAGGGGGCCACAGCATGTGACTGAAAATTTAGCATTGTCGGCAGGGGTCGGTGCAATGAATCTGACTATCGGTATGAGCCGAAAATGACTGATGCTCACGGGAGCTGAATAAGAACCATAAGAGTTTAGGCAAATGGATCCTGGGCATCTTGAAGGTTGATGATGCCGTAGGGGTCTTGATTTACTGAAGCTTGAGATGACTTTGAAGAAGATGAAGAGTCTTCTTCTTTGATTGTATTAACTCTTTCTTGTATTGCTTTAGCTAACAAATTTAGTTCAGCAGTACTGTATTCTTTAACTCCTGCTAAAGTAGCAGCAACTGAAGAACTGGAACTAGAGCTTTTAACTTTGGCTTTGCTGGAGGAGCCAACATTTTTTAACTTGACTGAGGTAATCGGAGTTACAGGAAATTCTTTAAGAACTTGTTGGACAATTCTGTCAATATCGAATTTGTCCCACCATTTAATAAAGAAAATTCTTGTAACTACAGGGGGTTTTACAGAAGGAGGAAGATTATACTGCCACTTCAGAATCCAAGGGATTTTGAATTTACTAACAAATTGGAGCAGTATTGGGATACCTTCCATTTTAGGGTTGAAAGAGGATTTATTACTGAAATGGTTTACTTGATCAAGAAGATTACTCGATAGCTTCTTAGCTGAGATCATCTGAAATAGTCTTAGAAAGGATTAATGGCAATGAGTTATACAGCATCTGAAAGAGTATCAACAATCAACATTCAATAGTACCTGAAAAAAAAAACATTAATTTGTAAGCTTGTTCATAAGGAATGGTTTAGTTCAATTCTTAAACTCAAAAACAGAAATTTGCTAGTGCCATAGGATCTACTCAAAGCGTGAGCTTTATATGTTCGTGAGAACCTGCTCTGATACCAATTGTTAGTTCCCAGAGGCACACAAGTGATCTAGAAGGGGGGTTGAATAGATCTCTTAGAAACTTTTTCCTTTAAGAGTTCATTACCAAATAATTCATTTACTTGAGATTTATGTGCACAGTGAAATATTAGTTTGAAAACACCCCTTAAAGATTTGTAAAACTTCTCCGTTGAGTTAAGACTATATTGGAAAAAGTCACTTGTTAAGTAAACCAATTAACAGTCATATATATATATATATATATAAGACAGAATGTAAATGACTGAAAGTAAATGACACCAGAGAGTTTTAAGTGGTTCGGAGACTGAATAACTCCTACTCCACTCTTCTACAACAACGGGTAGGAAATCCACTAAGGATGGTTCATACAGAACCCTTCAAGCTCATTAGCCTGGAAAACTCCGATTAACTAAGAACCCTTCAAACCCAGCAGGTTTGGCTAATTTATTCACTAAGACAAGGACATTACTACCCTCTTCAAGTCCAGCAGACTTGGCTCCTTTAGTCACTAAGACAATGACAATACTGCCTTCTTCAAGTCCAACAGACTTGGCCCCCTGCTTGTTGATAGATGTTGGAGTTGCTACTGAGTTTGTACTTTAAGTCCCATTGTCTTTAAACACTCAGTAGCAGGGTGTGATCATTCCTGGAATAATATTGAGTTCGGCAATGATGCTTGACTTCTTTATATGATCAATATCTTCTTGTGATCACCCATTGTGCTGCTAGGCTTTTACACTTCAGCTCTTTTTGTACTTGATAACTTTTCGAGACGAACTCCTGAGATGACTGTGAAGCTCCTTCCTTTTGGTACTCAGTTGTTCCTTCTTATCATAGACAGTTTAAGGCTTCTCGAGATGGGCTTCTGAGATGACTGTGATGCTCCTTCCTTTTGGTACTCAGTTGCTACCATGTATGTATCAAGTTGACGTTTAAGCTTTTCTCTACCATGTGCCTAGCAGCTTTGAACACTTCTCTTGTAATAGAGTCATTTATCTCTATATCTCTCTCAATTCAGTGTTAGTGTTCTGATGGATCGTAGAGTCCTTCAGCATATTCATTTTCTGTTTCACTCTACGATAACCACTTTTTCTGTGAGTTATTTTAGCCTTTATATCTTTGTGCATATTTTACCGTTGAAAGAAATCTCGTTGGTTTCATTTGGCTTTGTGCAGATCTTTAATATCTTCGATGTTGACTTTCTTGCTGCTTGTGTCAGTGCTTTTCCCTTTTCTGACATGTTCTGATATATTAACCTGTAGCTCAGCTTTCTCTGAATTTATAGTCGTTGCACTCCCAGAGTTTTTCAACAAGGACTATTATATCCTTTGCTAATTAATCTTCTGATTCATCAATAAATACCTTCCTTGACTTTTAGAACCAACTGTTCTGATGCATTCAGAGATGTCCCCTTAGTCTGACTTTATTCACCATTTTCCTGAGCAGTTTGTCCTGACTTATAGTTGTTTAGGCACAAAGTTTTCTGTGACTCTGACATGCATTTGTATCTTAAAAGCACTTAATCTCATTCGAATCTGGAAGAGAAATGCATTCTCTCCTCTCGCACCATATTGCAGTTATGATTCTTTGCTGCTTATTGAATTCGTAGAGTGATTGTCTGCTCATTTGGACTCTACGAATTCAGCTCCACTCGTTATTTGAAGTATGTCGGGTAAAATGGTTGAGTTGGAGCGATCTTCTCTTTTACTCTGCGATCTTGCTGTTGTGTTCAGATCGTAGAGTTTGCCTGCAGTGCTTTGCATTATGATTTCGTTCTATTTAGCTTGTCCTTCTGCATTAGTCGTGAAGTTACTGACTGCAGTGCTTTAGTGGAATCGTTGAGTTGTTGTCTTAGTTGGCACATTCTTTATTTCTACTCAACGATTGTTCTATGTGTAGAACAGTCTTCTGTATTGATTTTGACATCCAGTTTCACTCTATGATTTCTTCTAACTGCGCAAATCGTATAGTTCTCGTATGAGTTTGTTCTTCAAATTTACTCTACGATCTTGCAAGATTGATTGTATCGTAGAGTACATTTATTCTCTGATACTTGTTAACTGCTGGCTAGTTTTGCTGACTGTTCAACGATCGTAGAGTTCAGCTCTACGATTTGTACTTGATCAGTTCTTCAATTTAGCTTGTATATTCAGTAGACCTCCTGCACATCTGACTCTCTTTGAAGATCGTAGAGTTATCCTAGTAAGGAGTCGTATAGTTCACTCTACGATTTATACTGAATCGTTGAGTCTTCATTGCTTGGAATCGTAGAGTCCGTTCTACGATCATATAGACTGATCAGATCTAACATAAGATCAACCTAACAAATTTGATCTTTTCTAACCAAGTCTTTTCTTACATTATTACATCATTATATATCGAAAGGACTTTACAGACTCTATCATACATAAATACAGCAATGATACATTCTTATGCTACTCTGCTTATATCATACATCTTTTATGCAGAGTGACTCCTACTGAAAGATCAACCTAACATTTCTTACCTTTAAAATCTAAGTCCTTTGTACACAAATATCTTTTAAAAAGGACTTTACAACAATTGAACCGGATAACTTTCATTTTCTTTTATAAGACAAGATAGTTTTCAGCAAGATCATATTTGTGTTAAACAAGTGTCTGGATTTACATTATTTAGACATAGGTAAAATATCATACACATATGATCATGTAGACACATAATTTGATTAACATATAATCACTTTGTCATTTAAGCACATAAGCACTTTCAGAGTATCTACGCATATAATCACTTAAGCACATTAACATATAAGCACTTTGTCAGATACATATTGACAATCAACCATGTAAGCACATTTACCACAATCATTTTTCACAACAATTATCATCATCAAATCAAAACAACCTTCAACACACTTTTCTATAACCCACGTTGAGCCTCTAATTAAAATTACATTGGGTCAACTAATAAATTTACAATAATTTGGCCCTAAACATGTAATGAATTAGGGTTTAGGCCAATTAAAATCCAATCACACCCTAAGGATAAACTTGTCATTACTCTTCACCAACTAAGGGTAAAATGGTTTCTATGTGATTATTTAGACATCCTAGTCATTACAAAATACTTTAAGGCAAAATGGCCATCTCTCATTTTCTCTAGACTTTCCTTTTATAAAAACTTTCTATTTATGAAAAGTTCCTTGTATTTTATTCCGTATTCGTGATTCGAAATTTTGTATTTACACATCGTATAAATACCTAGCTCTTAAGATCCCACAAAATATTTATATTAACCAACCTTAGGTTTTAAATACTCATAGTTCGTGATTGCTCACATTAAATTCCTAACGCATAAATTAGATTAAATGTTTAATTACTCCTTTATGTTATCTTTTCCTCCAATCTAGGTTTTGAACCTTAATCTTTAATCGTGTTCGATTCCAATTTTCGAACCTCATAAATATCCAGGATATTACAGAGCTGCTATTGAGTATGAGAAGAAGGGTTATGCAAAGAACTATGAGCATGGTCTGATGGAGAAGAAGTTAGTTTTGCTGGCTCAAGAGTTGGAAAAACTTTGTGCTGATATGACTAATGCAGAAAAATGGCTCGTGCTGCTGCAACAATTGGGAATCCAGGTATGTGTTCCATTAAAGGCTTAATGTTATGCTAATAATTTTATCTAAATTTAGAAAAAAAAAATTGTTCTTTTGTTTTTCAAAACACGTATGTTCAATTGGTTTTGGAACCAAAACATCACCAAATGAAATCACAACGCACATTTTAAAACTGCACCGCACCAATCACAAACGGTTTTGGTTGCGGTTTTGGATTTGTCAAATCACACCTAAACGATTTTATGTGCGGTTTGAGCTTCAAACCGCACCATGCTCACCTCTAGTCCAAAATGCAAGGAGATGAATTTTTAATAATTTTCTACCTTTCCACCTTTACATTAAAATATGATCAAGTCGACCTTGAATAAATAATTATATTTTTCAAACAAATTGAATTCAAATAATATTATATGATTTGAATTCGACTTGTTTAATATTCATCCGTTCTAAATTTAACTTTTAATTAAATTTGAGCTTAACAAATTAAATGTTTAGTTTTACTAGAAGAGATGTTTGATATTTTAGTTTGCATATTATGTCATTTTTTAGTTGTTAAAATTGATGATCATGTCTAATGACGTATAGTTCAATCTCTTCAATATTTGTTTGAACTTAATTTGGAAGTAAGTTGAATTTAGATAAAAATTTGAACTCGATGAGAAATTCGAAACTGAGCTTAATTTTTAGGCCACTCTGCCCTTATAAGGACGACCGAATAGTAAGGGTAAAAATGACCAAAAAAATAATAAATAATATATTTTACGATTTTATATTTCAAATTTTTTTTTGTTATAAATTATTTGGATAACTATAATTAATAATATTTAAATGATATACTTGTTATAATTTTAGGCAATCTTATATATTAATAAAAAATTCGTAATACATAACGGGACAAAAATATTTATTAATCATAACATTTTTATATCTCAAAGTATATTCATACATAAAATCTTTTAAATTCAATTACAAATTAGTTATCATATTTTCTTATAATGATTACTTCTATCAATTTCATAAGAACTAAGTTAATAATTACATGTAAGAATATTCAAAAAACTTTGTTACAATCGCTTATGTAAGCAGGAATCACAATCGACGATTAATGCAATAGAAGACGTCACATCAAACTATGTATTATTGAATGATAATAAATTGAATATTAAGAAAACTAAGAACAACTTTGAAAGAACTAAAATGATGAAAAAAGTCTCGCATGAATTTTATTGAATGAATAATCTATTGAATGAATACATTAGCCCTTGTATCCTATTTATACTAATTACAAATAACTTTAATCCTGAAAATAAAACAAATTTGAATTACATAATAATTCTATTTAAACTAGGAAAGTAAATCCTAATTACATTAAAATTCCTTGCCGCTAAATTACATCAGAAATTCCGCAATGTTGCTTCAGCGAACCGGCGCTGTGGCGCTTCCAAATGGCGCTACTGATCTTCTTTCTAATTGCATTGCCGTGTGGCATGAATATTGCCGCTATTAAACTGGTGACTTGTCGGCTTATTGTTTTAACGTGGGCCCATGTTGTTTCCAATTAGATTGCCAAAGTCCTAATTGGTTTAGGAATTAGACTTGCCCCACTTGTAGTTGCCGTGTTTGGAATGAATTGAAGTCCTTCATGCCGTGTGAAGCTGAAATGACCCGCATGCTGTGTAATTCCTTGCCTTAACATGCTGCTCATCATATTACCGTTAATTGAACTTCCAGTCCTTTGCCATATGGGATTTTGTTTGATTGCCATGAAATCCCGTGACTTGCATGCTTCCCAATCCCTTCAATATATATACCACGTGAGCTGCTTAGAAATCCACCCATAAATAGAATTAGAGTCCTACACTTACGCAGTTACGCACAAATTTTACCTACAAAACTTACCTGTAGAAAAGACAAAGGAGTATGGGGCTCCACTACATTATCTTAATAATTAAAAGTGGAGTCACACTCTTTTGTCTTTTTTGCAAGTAAGTTTTATGGGTAAGATTTGTGAGTAAGTCTAGATTTTTTTTATAGAATTGTAGTTCTATTAATTTGCCATGTAAGCTGACCCAAAATCCTTGCCAACGTGGAATTGAAATCAGATTACAATTAGCCCATTTTGATAAACTTCTTCTTGCCATACATGCCATACTCCAATTGGATTCCGAATATTAACTAGCTGAATTGAATTGTAGGAATTGGGAATTTGTAATGCTGCTTTTGGACCAACTAAAAAGCTGATGTGAATTGGACTTGGATTCTTCCTTGTTTTAGGCCCACCTATTCCCTTGTGTAATTTGACTTGAGCCCAAATTAGCTTTAACAATAATGAATTGCCAGCTCCTTAAAATAATTTCAGGTCAAAAACTTTGAATCCTATTCCTGGAACTTGAATTGAGATATGATCGTTTGATGCGGTCCTGGTCAGGATCGTATCACTTCCCCTTTTCCCCCTCTTTTTAGTGTATGTATATATGTATTTTTCTATGTTAATAGTGGTTTTATTTTTATTTATAAATGTATTATTGCATAAAGCGTACTTCAAATGTGCGTATGAGTGCTTTGATAGGACGAGAAAATATGAAGACATTGGAAGGTGTACTGAAAATTGCAGTGTTCCTGTTCTTACTGTTCATGGTTGTTTGTTCGAATTATTTAAATAATTTCATACTCTCCGGGCGTGTAATTAGTTTGTCTTGCATAATCTCCCTGTTCCAAACTGATAGTCTCCATTTAAATGTCTATGGAAAAAATTGACTTTGATATAATCAATTAACAGCTTAAAACTGAGTTTGAGAGTTGTAAAATGGATGAAAAAAACAGAAGAAGAAATAGATGGAAAACTCGGGTTTTCTTTTCATTTCTTTTACTTGCGAGTTTTTTTATGGAGAACATATTCACTTTCCAATCCAAAGTTTTCTATCAAAAAAAGGACGGATTGGACGATAAGCTAAATAACAAAAGCTAATTTATTTTTTTAACATTTAGGAATTTTTTTTTAAATGTCCATGATGTAAAGATGGACACTTTATTTAGGAGGGAGTATATAATTATGTTTGTTTTTGTATATATCATTTGTGTAAGGATATACATTTTGATGCGAAGTTCATGCAAAGGAGCTGATAAATTTTGTATTAGATTTAGGGTTAATTTGGATTATGTTGTTGTAATTTAAAATTGTTGGAGATTAGGTTTGAAACAATACGTTACTAATAGTCTTTTAGGCTTGTAGGAGTAGGCTGCCAGGAATAACTTTTGCGCTTTTTTTAAACAAAAAATACTTGTTTGTCCAAAGAGAAGGCCAACTCTTTAAAGTCAACTTGGTCCCAAGTTAAGTTGAGTTGAATTGGCGAGTATCGTCATCCACAAGTTGAATAGAGTAGAATTCTTTGAGATTAAAGTTGTGCGCTTCTTTTGACTACCAAAAATTGGGAGGTCACAGAATGTAGAATGGAGTGAGTATAAACTTGCAATTTTAATCTGTTATATTATGGAGGATGGAGTTCTTGATCGCCCCTTTTCTGGTTATTGGGTGACATGGGGATTGTGTTTGGCATTGCTCGTGGCTTGGTACTACTTGATAACCCCACCTTAAGAAACTAAGAGAAAGGACAAGCCTCTATCAAGTGAATGCCACTGAAGAAACTTCTGTAGAAGTAGATCTATTTTGGCTTGTTGTTCCATGGTGCACAAGGAAGGAGAGAATCAAAGGTTTATAAATGATGCCGGAGCTTATAGAGTCTTACAAACATATTCAGATGCACTTATTTTGATTTTGAAAACTCTGTTTATATCATGTGTTCATTTTTTTCAGCCCATTGTTTCTTCCATTTCTTCATATTACTAAAGCATTCACTTTGTAGGCCTTTATTTCTTCTATTTGTGGAAGTATGCCAATTTTTTACCTGAGCCTATATCCTTCTTAGTCATCTAATACTCTAGTTTATCCATCCATAAGGTGATATACCACTTCCTACCTCAGTCATAATCCTTCTTGGTTTTCCTGTCGTTGTTTAGCATATTACATCTAGTATTTTTCTCCATGCACCTATAGCATATTGTTCTGGTACTACATCTCATTGTTCCTATGTCTTATTCTATTGGTAAAAAATACCAGAAGCCTTGAATGCCTCGGTGGTTGCACTCTCCCCATGTGATTGTGATCACTTTGGTGTTCAAGTTTTGGTACCTTCTCTCCCTCTTCTCTATAAACTATATCCAAATTGACAGTAAATAATAAACTTAGAAAAACTTTTTATAGGGACATTTCAGTGATAGGTTGACAATCTATTTTGGTCAAATACGTAGCGACAAACTCCTGTGTTCCTTCCGTTTCGGTATTTCTGAACAAGTTCCTAGATAATAAGCATAAAGGTTTCTTATTGATGACTTATCCAAAAATGTTTATTTATTGATGATATAGTGATACTATTGATGCTAGGTACAATATTGATTGTGACCTTCATTTTGATTTAGAACTGCTAACTATGACGAGTGCTCTAACTATGTGTATGATGCTAGAAATAGACCAATTTTATATAAGTATGTATCCCTGTAATTTGAATTAACAAGTGAACATTGTGGAGTGATGAATTATGCTATTGAGAGATCTCTTCATTTCAGCTTAAATAACATAAAATTGATGGAAGGAAGACATGCTTAAAGTTTTTTCCGACTTCATAACAATGCTTTATATTAAAATATTCTGTAGGTGTGGGAGGGGCCATCTAACGTTGAATAATTTTCTAACAGTCTGACAGGCAGATGATTAAGGGACTATTCCAGCAAAAGTTCTCTAACATTTACTGATTAGTTACTAAAGATCATAAAGTTGCCAAATTGATGCTGCTGTCTGCTCTCTCTCTCTGCAACAATATGTACATTGTAGTTCTATGTGGTTGGTAGTTGTCAAACTAAACAATGTGTTTCAAGTAGTCCCAAAATCTAAAGTTGTTGATATCCTTATATCGAGCAGAATGATAAAAACTTTCCATCCTACGAATTTTAGTTTAATTAAAAGCAAAATCTTTTGATATAGAAAGCATACATGTTCTATACTATGGCTCTGAAAATTTTCCACTGTCATGCATAATACCTGCAATCTGAAGTTCGAATACATGCTACTTAAGTGTCTTATGCTATTTAGGAATTACTTAAAAAGATGTTATTATTCTACAAACAAATATAACGTGAGGAAAAGATATGATGATACTACCTCCGTCCCAATTTAAGTGGCAATCCTGTTTCTGGTGTGGTACGTCTAAAATCATGAGACCTTATTCCACGAACCATATATCAACGCATTAATTGTACATTTTGGCTAATCTTTTCATGTTTGAAAAAAAAAAAAAATGAATTTGAAACTTGATGAATATGTCATATGTCAATGAATTACTTTAACAAGGTACACTTTGTGACAAGTGAAAAGCGTCACTTAAATTGGGATGGGGGGTTAACTTAAGTCGCAGCCTCCTAAGGTTACCCCCTCTGTTCTAAAATTAGGGATACATATTTCTTTTTAGTCCGTTTCAAAATTAGAGATATATTTTTATTTTAAAACTATAAAGAGACGTGATATTCCTAATTTGTTATTATTTTTTTACTATTATTTTTAATATCAAACCACCGGAGCTTAATTCCTAACTAAATAATAAGGCTATATTAGAGAACATAAATTATCCATAAAAGTTGTCGTTTTACAAATGTATCTCTGATTTTGGAACATAAGGAGTATAAGATATAGCAATAGCGTCTGCTGGTGTTCTAGAGGGATTTTTCCATTGATAAATATATGGTTGCAAAGTTTCTCTTAAAATATAGGGGTGAAGGGTTGGGGGATATCTATTGCTGATCTACAAGATCACCTCTTTGTTGCCATTCAGCTGTTTCTAGGGTTAATTAGTGTGTATATGTAACATTATTTTGTTGGTGATTTGTCCTGAATAAACATGATCTTACGTTCGTAAGCTCTAATAGCTTAAGAAACTTACCCTAGTAGCAAAGTGAGCTTAATTTATTATCACCCATGTGCTCTTTTTTTGTGTTAAAATAAGTTGTTACACCCATATACTTACTCATCACCTGAATTGTGACAAACTGGCAGAATGCATCTATTAATTTCTGCGGTTTCTTTTCTAGAGCTTGTTTAAAAAGTACCGGCTCTTTAAATATGTAAATATAGCATGATTTGAACACCTTTTGATGATGGATATAGGAACGGCCAAATAGGTCGCTGATGGTCTGCCAAGACAAATTTGAGTCAGCCAAGCTCCAAAAGATCAGAACAGACCCCACCATTGATTTGGATTCATGCGTCGGCCAGACAGTCCAAGACAGCATTAATGCATTGCCATATCTCGTTCAAAGATTGAAAACTTCTCTCTTCATCAATGAGTAAAATCATCGGGTAATGTGAAAAGTCTCTTCACACTATGTCGCTTCTCATTTGCATAATCATGCTCAGAAAACTGATGGAATACGTTGTATGATTTGCAGCGACTTTGGAGGCAAAGAGAGATACAAGAGCTGTATGCGGACTTTTCTTACTTTTGTAAACTTTGGTTCAGGTTTTTACAATAAGGGAACACTTTCAAGGCAGCAGCATGTGCTGCAATGAATAACCTTTAAATGTTGCAGGCTAAATAACCATTAATAATTTTGGTTTTACAGTTTGATGGCCGGGAATTATTCTCGTGAAATGACATAATCAGTACATTTTAGTATGCCTCAGGCTCTATTATTACAAGAAAAGTTAAAGGGGTCTGCATCTTTAGTTGTTCAATTCCTAACAAAGTGCTTTCAAGTAATTTTTCGTAAAATGATGGGGGAAAATAGTGTAGTGCAGAATTAAAAATAAAAATAACTTTGGCAGGTTGAAAGGAAGTTCATATAGTATAATACTTCGTTCAGAAATTTATAAAACGACAATTTTTAATGATAATTTTGTGTTTTCAAATATAGCTTTAGTGTTAGTTAGGAATTTGTTGTGGTGATGTGATATTAAAATTGATAGTAAAAAAGTAATGACAAATAAGGAATATCATGTCATTTTATATTTTTAAAATAGAAATGTATCTCTAATTTTGAAACGACATTATTAATCCTTTAATGAAAGAGTATTAGTCTTATAAAGTCATTTGATAGCTTAAAATAGAAAAATTATTAATCCCACGTTCATAGTAGGATTATATAATCCCTTATAAATAATATTAAAAATAATAAAAAATAGTCCATATAACTATTCAAAGGACTATGAATTCCTCATTATATAATAAAATAATCCGAAATAGTATTAGATTAAGATAAATAGTCTAATTCCAAGTATATTTTTTATAAATAAACATGGCTAGAAGATTTTTGGATTAAGGCAGATGTATTTTTGGCATTACTTAGCTGAACGAAATTATTACTTTTGAAGATATTTTGATTAAGAGATTGTTTGTTTACTTTCGAATGAATTTGAATATGATCGAATAAGTCATTCATACAATTTATTTTATCGTTTTTAAACTCTGAATAAGCCTGAATGATCCATCTAACAAATTATTTCTGAATCAGTAAAGAGTAGTGGTAAATAATATTTTTACTTATATTTTCTCATTGACAATTAAAATTACTTTTAATATTCATCTTATTTTATTATTATAAATAAAATTTGTTATGTACAAATTGTTTTTAATTTTTTTTTAACAAATTAGTAACCAATTTAATGAATATTGTTATTGTCTATTGTTTTGACTTTATGAACCAATAAAAAGTCATTTATATTTTTAGTGTTTTATTCCTAAATTTATATTACTATAGTATACTCCATTAATTATTGTTCAGATGTTTATATTTAATTTTTTTTAGATAACAGTATTTATTTATAATTACATAATAATTTTGTTCATAATAGTTCAGATATTTTAGATAGACAATTATCAAACACATTATTTTATTTTGTATTCAGAACGACTACTTTATTCAACAAATTCAAATTCTCTTATACATTCAGAATTTTTTATTTAGTTTTATCAAACAATTTATAAGACAATTGTACTTTTTGCCGCCCTGACTAGCGATTATATTGAGCCGTTTCCCTGCCTCCGAGCGAAACACTTGATAACATATTCTTTTAATGTTATTTGTTTGCTTTTCACTTCTTCAATTTCTCTCTCATTAACCCAACTATAATCTCAAAACAAACTACAATACAACACCCATTAGAAGTAAAAACTAGATAAGCCTAGAGTCAAAAAAATCAAGGGGTTTTTATCCGGATCATTATTGGGATACATTGATCCGAGCTTTCAAAGTGAACCGAGCTAACCCTCGACCCATCTTCAATTTATAATTTTCAACATATCCGACAGTAAATTAGTAGACATCAAAGCGTATATATAAATATCATACACAACATGAACACATTTGGAAGTGAAAGTTGTGGTCTGTATTGGGCAAAGAAGGAACAAGAGTTTTTCAGTGGGAGAATGGACTGTGGCCCAATTTCGGGGGTTTGGACAGGCTAGACAAGGCCTTATATATTTAGGGTCATTAAGGCATCTTGTATCTAAATATAATATCATAATTACCCTTAAGGTTGAGTTTAGTGGTAAGTTTGACACTTGACTTCCATCTATGGCATGAGTTTGAGTCTCTTAAAGAAACCATATTTTTTAAAACAGAATTATTTTGGTTATTCTGATATATTTAGTTATAACTGCTTTATAATTCGATATTTGATTTTAATTTCGGGTATAGAAATTAGACTATTTGGATAACTGATTAACCGAATTAAAAACTTAAGAAAATAAAATACTATTATTAATTAGACTTTAATAAATTTTGTCCTATAGATTATGTATTTATGTATTGTTAATTTGAAATTATTAAGCTACTTTATGAATTATTATGATTGTGGATTGTGGTTAAATATTGTTTAAAAACTCTAGTGTGAAATTTGAAATAAAAATTTTTGTTTAGTAAAAATAGTTTCATATTTTGGTAATATACCAAATAACCGAACAGTATAATTCAGTTATTCAGGTTTCGATTATTGGGTTAATACATAATTTGAATATTTATTCGAATAGTGGTATTGTATAAAGTTCAGTATTCGGTTATAACCAAATAGACAATTCGGTTGAATTATAACCGAATACTCGTCCCTAATTATAGGACAACCTACTCTTGCAATAATTTCTTTTTTCTTTTCACCAAAAAATATATAATATCATAATTTTAATATATTTAATTATTAAATACACAATTATGATTAACCTGTTAAATAATGATAAAACCTGTTCAAGTTTGAAAATAGTTAGAAACAACACAACAAATTTTAATTATATCTCAAATAATTTTAACTATATCAACTACTTTTAACCATATATCTTTAAAAAACTATTTACAATGTTCTAGATAAATATATACCGAACCAACTAAGCGATTTAAAAAAACCTACCACAAAAAAATAATGTTTTTCATTCCCAATTTAGTTGCACGTATCTAATCGAACCAGAACATAAATAACATTGGTTTTAACCATTTTTTGTCGTATAAAGCACAAACCGTACCAGTTGATTTCATTTCTGCATATGAATTTGCATTCCACTCTCAAATTTACTCAATTGGTGAAATCATAGTCAAACATTTTCCTTTATTCACCATATACAATGATTCAAGAACTTACAAAAGCTTTTTTCTTCTTTCCTACCGAACGACAACATAAAATATTTTTATAATAGTCGAAGTTGCAAGACCATTATTGAGATAGTAAATAGAACTAATCTTCCCCCAACACAAACCATGCCTTCGTCCTCAAAACATTATTCAGTCGGTGTAGGAAGATCAGGCCTTTGATGCCAAGCTTGCTTCAGCCTCGCTCTTGCCTTTCTGTGCTTCAAACTTATCGATAGCTATCTGAAGTTCATCTGTACCTCCAACAGCTCTCATGGTGTAAAAGTACACCCCAAAGACGAATGACGTCAGTCCTCCAGCAACAACTATATTCTTGGTCTTGGGTGCAAGGTTACTGAATCTCAAAAGCCCTGCCATAAGCCTGTGTTAAGCCTTCAAACCTGCATAATAAACAGGTAGAACTTATCAGAAGTTCAGAACCTAAAATACAGAGTAACTTTGAGAGAGAGCTAATGACAACAACGTAACTGCTAGGAGTAAATCATAAGTTTTGCTCTTGAAGGTGCAGTATAAATGTACATATTCAGAAGCCACTATTGAAATCTGCGAATATATCTTCTGTTAACGGAAACCTATTGACGTGTATGGAAGCTCGTATCGTTTCAGTTCACAATGAATCCCAGGGCGAAATAGATCACTGTAATATGTTGGCTGTTTACCTTTATATTATGAAAATTAGTTGTTATTTTAAGTCATAAATTTAATAATGAAAAGAATAAAATATTTCATATTAACTGATAATTATTGGAATTAACTGATCATCTCATCCAATATTATAAACTGCATTTTATTTAATGTAATAGTCACTATCGGCTATCTACATCATGTCGCATCAAAGAATACACCATAATGGATCTTGTTACACCTGATGTATAGAACTTAACCACAAAGGTTTGACTGACAATATTAACAACCTTTCATAAAGTAAGCCATATTGCTTTTGTTATGGGAATGCTAATTCTCATACTAATAAACCTGAGCAGAAAGAGTGCCAGCACTGCAAAGTTGAACAATCATTTGAGCAAGTATCCTTTACAGTAGCAAGTATTGAGATACTCCTCGAATCCAATTAAAAAAAGAATTGCTATTATGGAAAGGAAAATTTCCTATTTTTAGAAGGATGTTATTATATATTAGAGTCCTAAAAGGAGAATTATGGGTTACTCTATAAATAGTATTATGTTTAGTTGATGAAAAAGTCATATAGCATCTTAAGAGTTGAGAGAGGGTGTTAGTGAATTCTGTATTTGTGTGAGGGAGAGGATTTTTGCAACTTCTACATTCTGTGCAAAAAAGTTGTATAGTGGAAGGGAAGGTTTTACAGCTTTTAGTCCGTGCAAAAAGTTGTGCCGTGGAGATTATAGTATTGTGTAACCTCAAGTTTTTTGGCGTAAAACTTGAGAGGATTATTGTAAGCCCATTATTATTGATATAGTAGAGATTCAAAGTTTGGCATGTGATTTTTTCCTTTAAGGGTTTTCCACGTTAAATCTAGTGTTGTTTTAACTCTCTTTATTTTATAGTGTTTGGTTTATGAGCTAAGTTAATTGGATTCAAGGTAGATGAGAATTAGTCATATTGGTATAACAAATAAAGAGATTGAAGATTAAAGGAGTTAAGAGATGTTCATCATGATGTTGATGAATAAAAGATTTTGTACTTATGGAAGAACACCGTTGCAATAGTTAGATGATTAAGATGATAGAGATGTTGATTAAGATGAAGATAACGAAGTTGCTGATGACGATGTTATTGAAGTTGAAGATGATACTGAAGAAAAAGATAAAGATGTTATTGGTGTTGTTAAATATTTGGATTGTGGAGACGATGTGGATGACGCAAATAATGCGGATAGTGCGAGTGACACAAATAATGTGGATGTTGCAGATAGTGCAAGTGACACATATGATGCGAATATTGCGAATAGCGTGGATGTCTTGGATGACACGAATGATGCGGATAATGTGGATATCGCGGATGATATGGATGATGAAAATGATGGTGACGACTACGACAACGACAACAGTGATAGTGATGAAGTTGAAATGTTCGGGTATTCGAGTTAAGGGAGGTATTGTTGAGATACTATTCGAATTCTGTTCAGAAAAAAATTGCTATTATGGAAAAGGAAAATTTCCTATTGTTAAAATGATGTTATTATACAAGTGGTATCAGAAATAGGTTAATTGGATCCAATGTAGAAGAGAATTAGTCGTATTGGTGTAACAAATAAAGAAAATGAACATTGAAGTACTTAGAGATGTTCGTCATGATATTAATGAATAAAAGATTTTGCACTTATGAAGGATCACTTTTGCAATCGTTAGATGATTAAGATGATAGAAATGCTGATGAAGATGAAGGTAACGAAGTTGCTGATGATGATGTTATTGAAGTTGAAGATGATACTGAAGAAAAAGATAAAAATGTTATTGATGTTGTTACATATTTGGATTGTGCAGATGATGCAGATGACGCAAATAATGAAGATAGTGCGAGTGACGCTAATGATTTGGATGTTTTAAACAGTGCGGGTGACGCAGATAATACATATATTGCTGATGTGGCGGATAACGCGAATAGTGTGGATATTTTGGATGACGCGAATGATGCGGATAATATGGATATCGCGGATGATACGAATGGTGTGAATGATGGTGACGACTACGACAACGGTAATAGGTTGAAGTATTTAGATATTCAAGTCGAGGGAAAAATTGTTAAGATATTCGAATCCTATTCAGAAAAGACTTGTTATTATGGAAAAGAAAGTTTCCAATTTTTAATAGGATGCATATTATATACTGGAGTCCTATTTTGAATAGGAAAAGGAGAATTATGGATTACTCTATAAATAGAGTATTATGTTTAGTTGATGAAGTGTAACACAATCAAAAGTCATATAACATCCTAAGAGTTGAGAAAGGGTGTCATTGAGTTTTATGTTTGTGTGAGAGTAAGAGCTTTTGTAGCTTTTATATTCCGTGCAAAAAAGTTGTATCATAAAGATAAAGTTTTACAGCTTTTAGTCCGTACAAAAAGTTGTACAATGGAGATTATAGTATTAAGTAACTTCAAGCTTTTAGGATTATTGTAAACCAATTATTATTGATATAATGAATATTTGGAGTTTGACCTGTGATTTTTCCCTTCAAGGGGTTTTCACGTTAAATCTTATGTTCTTTTAACTCTTTATTTTATATTGTTTGGTTTGCGTCGACTTAATTCCTAACAGTAAGTTTAAGTAGTATAACCATGCACAGCGTGATCACTAACATTAAGCCCACGAGTAATTATTTTTGATCTTCGACTTCATGTGCTTTGTCAAGAAACCTAATTTTCCTGAAATATAAAAAAGACTGCTCATGCAACATATGATTTTTAGTCTTTTTTTTTTAAATTTTGAGAACAACTTGCAAGTAGGCATCTTCCTTTTGGTTCAACTAACAAGGCCAAAAGATATTATTTGATTTTTTTTAATTTTATCTCACTATTAATGAATGGGCACAAGAACATCTCTATATCAAGTGTCAACTCAATCATACATCCAATATGACTCGATGCAGATGTTGACTGAATGTGGTTCAAAATAATAAATTATGCCCTCATTCCAAGCTATTATGTAAGGCTAAAAGCCCAACCAAGGAGTAGTAATTAAGCAGAATATTCTAGAAATAGCAAACACATGGCCAGCTTTTACCAAATGGTGCAAATTAGCAACAGTAACTTAGGATAAAATTTCTATATACAGAAGAGGAATGTATGATGAGATAAAGGATATAACATGAATATCATGAATAAATAAATAATCGAACAACTGACTCTGCCATTCTCTCTGTATTTCTATCTAGCTTCTTCTCCAAGTCTATGTTACAAACTGTAGTTCTCTCAATCTCTACTCCTCTCCTAAATCCTTAGTTCTATTATTTCAAGTCTGATTTTTCTTTTAATGCAACAATATTCATCCATGTGTCACTCAATTTGGGACACTTGAAGCTTACAGATTGTCGCCATCCTCTCACAAAAAAAGCCAAACCTCCAATTTCTCAGATAGCTAAGCTTAAACTAGGTTTAAGATAAAAAGAATATGTTGTCAATAGGATAGTTTCCCTTAACCTCTCCCCCCCACCCCCCCCTCCAAAAGATAGAGAGCAGAGTTGAATAGATATGAATGAATGAAACACGTCAGCAAAAAATTAAACTCTACTAACCAGCTAAGTTTTTTTAGAAGTTTGGTACTTTGGTTGTAAATAAATTATTGCCTTGCTTATTATTAATAAAATTACTCATAATTGTTCCACATTTTATTCAATAGATTTGACTTCAATAAAATTATTTCCTTGTGCCTTTTTTATGTTCTTTTAAGAACTGCAATGTTTTTCTTTCTTGCCACCCATATTCACTTCCTCTAAGAAACTAAGAATTCGGCCTGAATCAAAGTAAGATATTGCCCCCTCGCGATGTGAACTGTGACACATCTATTACAATCTAAAAGTTTCATTTCAGAACAAGTATTTATAAGATATTCAGGAAAACAACTGGCAAATTTGATAGCTAAAAATATCTAGAAATTTACATGAAAATATTGAGGAATGGTTGGAACTATATCCACAATTTTATTTTATGTTTTATAAAAAAAAAATCTCGTAAGCGATTTGTGTTTAGGACGATCCAAAGAATTCATATAATGTTACAAACGAGATTATAGCTTCCAATATCACCACTAACTAGCTTAAATAAAAACTAATTTAAGTCTGTCCAAACAATGTAAATGTAAATAATGCTTCAGAGGATTGTTGACTGATTCTTATGCCATCTTAAATAAACAACACCACTTAACAAACACATATACATTACCCACAAATTTGAGCTATCAATATTTAGATCCATATGTTTTCAAAAATTAATTGCCTATATGATTGCACTAAACAACCTAGCTAAGTAGTTCTAAACTCTCTACTACAAATACATTAAACAAAAATTAATCAACGGTATCTGTCAGGCTTAACCCTAGTTAGGCCTGATTAAATGAACCAATCAAGTTAATTAATTAACTAACAAGGGTTGTTAATTAGTAAATGAAGCTAAAACAGTGAAGAAAAAATAAAAATAGTGATGAAAAGTAACTCGAGTTGCAGTAAACTAATGAATTCACGAATGAAATTGAAAGAAACTTGGGGAAAGATAGCTAGGATGGTTAGGGATGGAATAAGCCATTTCCTCGTACATAATTCTCATACCTCCTTCACACACCTCTCCTATTTATAGATAACTACCATACTCAGATATGCTAACTTGCACGAGGGAGATATTATCTACCCATGTGCCAGATTACTACTAGAATATTTTAAGTACTATTTAAGTCCCTTGAATTCCATATTTTCTGAACTAGTCCATGTCCTTACAGTATCTCTAATAGTTAGAACATGCACACTTACACACAAAAACATGAAAATTTATGGGATCGAACCAACTACATAACCTCATAAATCTCATTCTCGGAAGTCCAAATCAGTAAATATGAATATTGAATCGTAATAATTAATAATGACTCCAAATATAATGCTCAGATCAGCTCAACAAGAAGATATCCACCAATTGCAGAAAAAAATCCAATCGTAATTAATAAATCCCATGAATATTTATTAAAACCAAAATCACATAGATGACATTACAAAAACCAAGTCAAGAAAAATAGAAGTAAACCAAGCAACCAATATTTCAAGCACAAGAATATGTGAATTTTTCTGTACGTGAATACAAAATAAAACAACTAATTCAGTTTACATCATCAAAAATCCCCATCGAGAGATTTATGGATTTCAATTACGAAATTAAGCAAATACTACTAGAATTCAACATTTGTCTCTGTTTAATGCACCAGAAATAACCATAACGAACGGAAAGAAAGTGAGAAATTGAACCTGAAGTTTTCGAAAACCCTAGATAAGCCCTAGTTCCTTCTTCACCTTGCTTGTTTCAGACTCTTGTGAATAAATGAGAAAACCATAATATTTTACTAACAGCTAAATACGTTTTGATACACTATCCATTATTTGGGCTCGTTAGTTCCACGGGCTTTAATTTCAGTTGGAGTAGATATGGCCCTTCTATTCCCTTCAGACTTCGGGGCGGGGCGGGGCGGGGCGGGGCGGAGCTTTATCTTTCCGCTTCGTCAATTTGTAAACCCGTATAAAACACGTGCTAGTGTACAAGATTTTTTTTTTAAAATATTTTAATTTATTTTATAAATATTATTTATTTATTTTATTTAAATATTGATCATCATGTGTTGTTATTATTTTTATATGGTATAATTTAGTATTTTTATTATAAATTAAAATATTTATTTTTTTAGATATTTTAATTTTATTAAAATGTTTTAAAAAAATTTATTGCAAATACTCTCTCTCTCTCTCTCTCTCTCTCTCTCTCTCTCTCTATATATATATATATATATATATATATATATATATATATATATATATATATGTAATGTATAAATATTACAATATTATACATACGTGATATATATGTATGTTATTTTATATTATAAGTATAATTTTATTGATTCATAAATATCTAATTTATTAGGAGAAGAAGAGTTTAGGAATGACTCTTC
This sequence comes from Hedera helix, assembly GCA_947179155.2. Taxonomy (NCBI): domain Eukaryota; kingdom Viridiplantae; phylum Streptophyta; class Magnoliopsida; order Apiales; family Araliaceae; genus Hedera; species Hedera helix. Next base: position 27,268,779 of record OX359279.1, read on the forward strand.
TAAAGAAGAGTTTGGTTGGAGAAGAAGAGTTTGGAAATGAACGACTATTCGACTTTATCTGAGGTAGATTAAACCAAACTCGGTTAATTGACTCGTAACCAATAAAGTTGACTCGAAATAATTGAATTTGGGATCATTTCTTACGTTATTATAATGAAATTGACTCGAAATAATTGAATTTAAAATCGCCTCGTGCGTTGTTATATATTAGAATTGATGCCTTTCACGGTGGGCTATTAACTTATTATCAACCAACTCTCAGTACTAAAATAGATACTTTACAAGAAAGAATTATTTCGATCATAGGCGGAGCCAGCAGAGGGCTGGGCAGGCTATAGCCTGGCCCAAAAATGTTAAAAAAATTAAACCACTTCCATCCCAGCCCAGCCCATCCCATCTCAGCCCAGTCCAAGTGACTATCTGTTTTGAGGAGTGTTTGGTGTTGGATTCTGTGGTATGGACTGCTATGATTAATGGGTTTGTTTGGAATGGGGTATTTGAGAAAGCTAGGGAAATATTTGCGGAAATGAGGTGTTTGGGTTTGGAACCGAATGAGTTTAGCTTAACTAGTGTGCTTGGAGCATTGTTTTATGTAAAAGAAGGTGAACAGATTCATTTACTTTTCTTCAAAGTTGCTAAAGAAATAAAACAATATATATACACCAACTTAACCATGGCTACGACACGGCCATTCCCATTCCCATTTTTTTCTCTCCCTCATTACCTTTTTCTCATTTTTCTCTCTCATACTGACCCATTTGCATGATTATTAACAATAAAAGGGAACTTATTGAATATATCAATTTAAATTTGATAATAGCTGATTTTCATTTTCTTAAGAATCGTGGGGCACCATTTCATTAGGTTACTATATATATATATATATATAATTTTTGTACAAATTTATGTCATATTTGACTAGATATATGACATTTCACAAAGATATATTTTGTGTACTTTTGAATATAGACTTAAAATATCATACTATGGATATAAAATTCATGTTTTTTGTTTTGTTTATTTTTATAGTCCACTTCATTTTGACATTATAATATTTTTAGCCCGTCCCAATTGAAATTCCTGGCTCCGCCCCTGATTTCGATCAAAGAAGGATCTATATGAAAGTATATATATATGCTAATCGCCTTTATTTTATGATATGTATTCATCATCCATCAGCTAAATTATAGGTATGATATGTATGAATCATCCCAGATTAAAACCCAATTTTTTTTCCCAAATCGATTAAATCAAAAAATGGGCGAGAAAATGAGAGATCTATGAATGTAATACCCATATCTATACATCTATAAGAATATAATACCCAGATTTTCGTCAGAATCCACCAACAAAGCTTGCCAAACTTCCAGTTGTTACCGATTCTACTGTCATTCTCATAAAAAAAAACTGAAAGAACTATTAAAAAAGAAAAAAGAAAAAAATTAGTCCATAACCACCCCCTCCATCTTGTGGCGCCATTGATAGTTATCTCGTCGAAGCATCATCGCTATCACCACTTAATTGCCTCCATCAGCCATCGACAAATTTGGAGAATAAAATAATAAATCCTTAATTTGCCCTAATTTGTAGGTAGCTAAGTGTAAGGAATTGGAGAGCAGCAATTCAATATTTAGAACATCAACAATCAAGTTCAGTAACAGAAAGAGAGTTCAGAAAGAGAATTGGAGGAAGAACAGAAATAGAGAGATATAATTTGTGAAGAAATAGGGAGAAATCTGGAGAAGGACAGAGAGTTTGAGAGAGAACAGGATCAATTCAATTCATTCATGACCCTTACTAGAATGTAATCTATTACATATATGCATCCAACAGCACAAAAAGGATAAGAGCAGCACATGCTAACTCACGCACAGAAAATGAGTCTAGAACATGTCTCTAGCACCTAACTGAAAAAAGGAAATTACATTGATACCCTCTATTAATCAAAACAAAGTACTAATGTACCCCTTATTTAACTAACTTGATAACTATTATTCTACTGCACTCCTGACACTAAATTCATTTGGGTTTATACAGGCTCTAATTTTGTTCACAGATAAATTTGCCCTAATTTGTAGGTAGCTAATTGATTTCTTAGAATTGATTTTAGGAGTTTTGGAGTTTGAATTTGTGAACTTTTAGGTTTCGATTTATAAGCTGGGTCCGGGGTGATTTAGTAGAGATGATGGTTCGACGGTAGTGCTTTGGCCTTTGGGTTAGGAGGAAAAGACACAATATGTTGATGTCTTGTTGAAGGGTGGCAGTGGTGTTGAAGTGCGGCTGCCAACAATGATATTGAAGTGCGGCGACCAGTGATGCTGATGATGGGCAGTGATGCATTGATTGTGACACTCCTAAATCGGGCTCATATCACTCAATTTTAGTCGTTAAAAGACTACAACAAAATTATTATAATATACTGTACAGTATTCAATAATACACAACTAAGTTTTCACGATTATTACTATTCTACAATACAGTGAATACTACTATAACAACTATCTCGGACCGCTACTCCACTCCCCTTTCCTCCCCGTTAATCCCAGCTACACTCTAATTTTCTAAACAATTGAACAAAAAGGAAATAGTGAGCTCAAATAGTCCAGTAAAGAATATCATGACTAATATAATGAAAAATGAATTATTCTTAGCCTTCAACAGTTGAGTTCTTAATCGAATATAATAGACAACAAGTTTTAAATCAACAACAAACAACACGAACTTGAGCAATAAATCGATATGAAAAATAAAATGGCCACAAAGATTGTTCAAATTATAATTATAAGAAGATTTTAAAATATCGTAAAGTCTAGAATTTTAACATATATGTTAATCATACATTACTCATGATCCACGTGTATGTGTATGCACCATTTGTAACAAACTAATTAAAGCTCAGATTAGCTTATGTAAACAAATTACATTATGAAAGAAATCAAAAACTTCAAAAGCATGCATAATACATCACTCTACGCTAGTCCCAACAAATAATTCAAATTTTAATCTTAACTTGTGTAATGTCTCCTTCTATTAGGCTATACAGAGTTACCCATGTAACGAGCGTTTGGCTAATGACTCTCAAACCAGTTGGCTTTAGGGCACTAAATGTAAAGACACCCCTAAGAGCCTATTAACTCGAGTAACAAAGGCCACAAAATTCGACTAGTCAAACAACTTATTATATTATATATATATATAGATATATATATATTACTTTTTCTTTTTCTTTTTCTTTTTATTTATTTTTTTATAAATATATATGTGAGTGCATTTTACGCTCCATTTGTAAGACCCCGAAATTTATGGAATATAAATTTAATTTTCTTCATATATTTTTCTGAAACAGTAAGTGGTTAAATTGGCAAAGTTAAAAGTTAAGGATGTTCCGTGCAAATTATACCTTGTTGGACAATATTCTTTTTGTTGGGGAATATTCTTTTTGTCGGGGAATATTCGTTTTGTCGGGGAATATTCGTTCTGCCCGTACGACGGCGCAATATAATATTCGTGTCGTACGACGGCGCCGAAATAACTAATTATTGGTGGATCCCACAACGGAATATTTGTCGGATATAGAAAACGACAGAAGTAACCTTTTTAAATAAAAATAGTCAACGGTGTTAACTGTTAAAATACTGGTGATAAAAGAATAGTAGTATACGGTAATTTATGGTATTTCAGTATAGCACACGGTATTCTACAGTAGCACACGGTATTGCACAGTGTCTCGTATTATTGGTCTAATAATTGACACCGTAATTGTTACGCATCATTTCATCAATAATTATCACTGCATAATATTTTATGTTATCAATTCAATAATTGTTGCTACACAGTATTTTGCATTATTGTTACTACACGACATGTTGCATTATTAAACCAATAATTGTCACAGTAACAAATGCACAGTAATTCATATTATTGATCTGATAATTGACACAGTAGACATTGCATTACTTTGAATTATTGTTATCACTGTGGTAGCATTATGTTAATTGTCGTATTACTAATTGGTACTTTTATTAGACAATATTATTTATTTTATTAAGAAAAAAATAGAAATAAATAAATAAATATTATTATTATTTTTCAAAAGTTACTATTCACTCCCGGAGTTCACTATTCATTCCCGAAAAAGTTACTATTTACTGACGGAAGTTACTGTTCATCTCGGGAAGGTCACTGTTCATCTGCCGATAAAAGTTACTGTTCATTACTGTTCATTTTTTGAAAATTTTAAAGTTACTGTGCAAGTATTGAAAAATTTTAAAAACGTTTGCGCAGCCGGCGGGCGCAACCCCCCAATTTTTCCTTCCCCGGCGTGCTACGCATAGTAACTTCATTTGCTATAAATAGGCCCCTTCGCTGAATAAGAAAATCATATCTAAAATACATAAATTTTTCTATAAGTTTATTGTGAGAGAATTTTGAGCATAGTAAGGTTATTTTGAGAGTTTGAAAGCCAAAAGGAGTGCAGGAATTTTTCAAGTAAGTCCTTTATTAAAGAGTAGTAATTTTATAAATTCCTATTTTTCACGGTATTCACAAATCTTCCTTTAGAAGACTCTTCTTTGAGAAGATTCATTTTTAAAAGCTTTCTTTGGAAGATTTATTTTAAAATATTATTTTTAAAACTATTTTAAAGTTGGTATTTTATACTACAAAAATTATGTTAAATATATATAATTTTGATAGTTCATATTATACGAATTATCATACACCTTGAAATTTATATGTGAAAATTACTAATTTTATTATAAATATATAGGTTGATCAATCTCATTTAAATCAATATCCAGTCACGTGTTAAGGTAAGGGATATCATATTCTTTCATCTTCTATTATTTAAACTTACTACGGTAAGGGGTATCACTCTTTTCATCATCATAAATGGATATTATTTTCTTTCATACACCTAAATCGAAACTTATTATGGAACTATTGCTTCTATAATTCCTGAAAATATTATATGTTCCATAATAGTTGAACTTCATTATTTCAACTGAACCTTCCTATTTACGTGAACCTTTCTATTGAACTGTAACCGTTATTCTGAACTATGGATCTTGAATATCATTTTTAAATTTCACTCCACATCATGTTGGCAATTTGGACATTGTTTGAATCTGCACAAAGTAAACTTCTGATACTTATTGTTTATCCTGTTCTTCTGTTCATCATTTGTATCACTGTTATTTGTATTAATCATCAAGAATCAAGCTGTTGTGAATATCTGTGGCCGGGGGCACAGATGTGATATAATTGTTGAACATATGATAGGTTAAAGGCGATATATTAGGTTAAAGGCGATACATCTGTTCGGTGTCTTTTATGGCACGTGGTGAAAGTTCTCTTTGGCCCGTAGTGCAAAGATGAACTGTTGGTTGGTATGATTATGACCAAAGGCTGAATCTGGTATAATCATGACCGTTGGTGTTATATTGAATATATTTGGCCCGTAGTGCAAAGATGAACTGTTGATTTGCATGATTATGACCAGGAATTGTGAATTTATATTATCATGACTAATGGTATTTGTAAGACCCCGAATTTTATGAAATACAAAATTTAATTTTTCTTCATATATATATTTTTTTAAAACAGTAAGTGGTTAAATTAACAAAATTGAAAGTTAAGGATGTTATGTGCAAATTTTATTTTTGTCGGACAATATTCGCTTTGTCGGGGAATATTCGTTTGGTCGGGGAATATTCGTTTGGTCCGACGGCGCCGAAATAACAAATTATTGGTGGACCCCACAACGGAATATTTGTCGGATATAGAAAACGACAGAAGTAACCTTTTTAAATAAAAATAGTCAACGGAACTGTTAAAATACCGGTGATAAAAGAATAGTAGCATACGGTAGTTTATGGTATTTTCTGTAGCACACGGTACTCTACAGTAACACACGGTATTGCATAGTGTCTCATATTTTTTGTCTGATAATTGACACCGTAACTGTTACGCATCATTTCATCGATAATTGTCACTGCATAATATTTTATATTATCAATTCAATAATTATTGTTACACAGTATTTTGCATTATTGATTTAATAATTGTCATTACACTGTATTTTATATCATTGAGTCAATAATTGTTGTTGCACTGTTTTTAAAATTATTGAACCTAATAATTGTCACAGTAACATATGCACAGTAATTCACATTATTGAATCAATAATTGTCATTACACAGTAACGTATGCTTTATTTTATATTATTGTTATCTCTATTATGATGTTATTTAAACAGTTGTATTTCATTAATTTATTGACTTGATATCTAAGAGCTAACTATACTGTATTTATAACAATTAGTCATAATAATTGAATTAATAAAGTTATTTGTTTATAATATAAAGTTAGGTGATTATTAGGTGATATGAAATGAATGGTGTAGATTAAAGTGTGAATTATTGTTGAATAATTGAATTGATTTGTTTATAATATAAAGTTAGGTGATTATTAGGTGATATGAAATGAATGGTGTAGATTAAAGTGTGAATTATTGTTGAATAATTAAATTGATTTGTTTATAATATAAAGTTAGGTGATTATTAGGTAATATGAAATGAATGGTGTAGATTAAAGATAATATAAAATTTGAAATGGATGGTGTAGATTAAAAGATGATTTTTTAAATGAATGGTTTAGATTAAAGGAATGATAAGATTTTTGGCTATAAATAGAAGCCTTAACTTAAGGATTTTTCATAAACTTCCTTACTTGTTCTTTCTTTCTCTCTCTAAATACTTCTTGTGAAAGTTCTCTTTAAGTGTGCTTAAGTCATCTTGAGTATTTGTGAAGATCTATAAGTATACGTGTACTGTTCAAGTTAATCAACCTCATTTAAATCAATATCCAGTCACGTGTTGAGGTAAGGGATACCATCTTTTTCATCTTCCATTATTCAAACGTACTATGGTAAGGGATTATTATTATTTGATTCTCGATAATAATATTGTTTCTTCCTTACTCATAAGACGTGCATTTTATTTCCATGTATTAAATTGTGGGAATAACCTTACGGAGCGGATTGCCGCCTGTTGTTGAATAACCTTTCGTATTCATTCATTATTAATCTCTGAGAATAACCTTACGGAGCGGATTGCCGCCTGTTTGGTGAATAACTCTTTGTACTCAAATTCTATTAAATTGTGGGGATAACCTTACGGAGCGGATTGCCGCCTGTTGGTGAATAACCTTTCGTATTCATTCATTATTAATCTCTGAGAATAACCTTACGGAGCGGATTGCCGCCTGTTTGGTGAATAACTCTTTGTACTTAAATTCTATTAAATTGTGGGAATAACCTTACGGAGCGGATTGCCGCCTGTTGGTGAATAACCCTTTGTATTAATTTACTTCACCTTTTGTTAATCAAACCTGCTACGGTAAGGGATATTATTTTCTTTCATACTCCTAAATCGAAATTTATTATGGAACTATTGCTTCTATAATTCCTGAAAATATTATATGTTCCATAATAGTTGAACTTCATTATTTCAACTGAACCTTCCTATTTACGTGAACCTTTCTATTGAATTGTAACCGTTATTCTGAACTGTGGATCTTGAATATCATTTTTAAATTTCACTCCACATCATGTTGACAATTTGGACATTATTTGAATCTGCACAAAGTAAACTTCTGATACTTATTGTTATCCTATTTCTTCTGTTCATCATTTATATCATTCTAATCATCCAAAAATCAAGCTGTTGTGAATATCTGTGGCCGGGGGCACAGATGTGATATATTTGTTGAACAGATGATAGGTTAAAGGCGATATAATAGGTTAAAGGCGATACATCTGTTCGGTGTCTTTTATGGCACGTGGTGAATGTTCTCTTTGGCCCGTAGTGCAAAGATGAACTGTTGATTGGTATGATTATGACCAAAGGCTGAATCTGGTATAATCATGACCGTTGGTGCTATATTGAATATCTTTGGCCCGTAGTGCAAAGATGAACTGTTGATCTGCATGATTATGATCAGGAACTGTGAATTTGTATTATCTTGACTAATGATATTTCAGATGATAAAAGTTGATGATGTTTTTCCTAAAAAGAGAACCGAGTGGACATTATAGTCTGCATTATTCTTCTAATAGATTACTCATTCCGCTGCTATTATTGATCTGAACGTTGTTTAAGAATTTAACTGCAGTTTTTGATATAAACCTTGTAGTCTATTGTATTCTATCAAGAACTCAACTGTTGAAGACTAATGATAATTTATTCGTCATTATCTTAGTCATGATATTTTTTACTGGGCTATTTGAGCTCACCCTTTCTTTTGTTCCATTGTTTTTCAACAGGAGATGAAAACATAACAGGGTCTAGCCGGGGAATGGAGTGAGGGTCCGAGGAATAGTTATCATAGTTTTCACGTTTTGTAAAATAGTGTGGCAATAATAGTGAAGACTTAGTTGTGTATTATTATACACTGTATTGTTGTACGTTGTGCTTTGTTGTAATAATTTTGTTGTAGTCTTTTGACGACTCAAGTATGGGCTGTGTGGACCCAGATTTGGGGGCGTCACAGTTGGTATCAGAGCTTAGGGATATGGTCTTTAATGGAGATCTGGGGTAGAACTAGGAGGGGAAAGACGAATAGAATCAGTCACTAGTGTGTCCTACCTAAAATAGATTTTATTATCTAATGAGTCGATTTGAATGTAGGAACATGAAGAGATGAGTCAGTTTATTTGAACTAACATTTATTTTGTGACCACAGTTAATTATGGCATCTGGAAATCAGGAGGTTAACTATGAAATTACCGAAACAAATGTAGCTGCAAAACAAGAGGCGACGAATAATCTTCTTACAAACTCAGAGTTGAATCATTTGCCTAAGGCAAAAATTATGCGTGTTCTATCCAGTAAGGATGAAGGTGAAAGCTCTGCTACAGTCGTTCCAGATCCATTCTTAGAAGCAATTAAAGGAAGTAACGAACTTGCGGAAATTATTGCCTTTAATTTACTCACTAATTGGGAGAGTGATATCACCTGGTTATGCTCTATAACAAAGGATCAGAATATATGGACTTTTCATATTAGTCTTTGGGATTTATGGTGTTCCAGCTATGATTTTCAAGATTATTTAAAAATGATGTTTCAATACTTTTGGGCGTTACAATTTAGAGGAATTCAGGTTAAGTTAGTCACTATCGTGGAAACTGCAGTCTATCGAAAATACTATTTTAATGGAAATCATTGGTACCTTACTACTGATGAAGTTGATGAACCCGAGAAACAGTTTGCTAGAAAATTATTCAGTGGTATTCCCATGGTTGAAATACGTGAAGATCCGAATGAAGTATTCGGGATTCAATTTGACGATAACAGTCAAGAAACCGAATGAGGTGATAACCGGTAAGCTATTCATAAATTCTCGTGAAGTCTATGTCATATTAGATACTGGCTCTATCCACTCTTTTATCTCACCTATATGTACTCAACGTTTAAATTTGACTATTGAAAACTTAAATCTTGTCTTATCAGTTGAAACCTCATTGGGAGAAATACCTATTACATTTACTATCTATAAATCTTGCCTAGTTCAAATCAACAACCTCACATTACCTGTTGACCTTATTTCTTTGGAGATGTGTGAATTTGATGTGATTTTAGGAATTGATTGGTTGACTACCCATCATGCTAAAATTGATTGTTTTCATAAGATTATTAGTTTTCATATTCCTAATCAACCTGTCATGCAAATTCAAGCAACTAAACCATTGAAATCTATAACTGTTATTTCTAGCCATAAAGCCATTCGTTTATTGAAAAACGGATGTCAAGCCTTTTTAGCTCATGTCACTGATTTGAACAAAAATACGTCAAACTTGAATGATATCCTCATTGTTAATGAGTTTTCTGACGTTTTTCCTGAGGAACTTCCTAGCTTACCCAAAACTGTGAAATTGAATTTTGTATTGATCTTGAACTCGGTACCAAGCCCATTTTCAAAGCCCCATACCGAATGGCTCCCATAGAATGCCAAGAGTTAAAAGTTTAATTATTAGATATTGGTATCATTCGTTCTAGTACAAAACTTATATCGAGCGAGGAATGCGAGAAAAGTTTCCAAGAACTCAAGAAGAGACTGGTTTCAGCTCCTGTTCTGACCATACCATCAGGATCAGGAGAATTTGTTATCTACAGCGATGCTTCAGGCAAAGGTCTAGGTTGTGTCCTTATGCTACATGGAAATGTTATAGCCTATGCCTCTCGACAACTCAAAGATTATGAGAAAAATTATCCTACTCATGATCTAGAGTTGGCAGCAGTCGTTTTCGCGTTAAAGATCTGGAGACACTACTTGTATGGAGAAAAAGTGGATATCTATACGGATCATAAAAGTCTCAAGTATTTCTTCACCCAGAAGGAACTCAACATGTGACAACGACGTTGGCTTGAGCTGTTGAAGGATTATGACCACACAATCCAGTATCACCCGGGAAAGGCGAACGTTGTAGCTGACACTTTGAGCAGAAAATCTTATGCGAGTACAAGTGCACTGCTGACAACACAAAAACGTATTTTGTACGACTTGCAAAAGATGGAGATAGAGCTAAAGATACTAGGGACCCACTCGAAGATTGCTCACGTGCGAGTATAACCGGCTTTAATCGATAAAATTAAAGCTGTTCAAGCTACCGATCCGGAACTGATGAACATGATGAAGAAAGTATAAGAAGGTGTCATTCCCGGAGCAAGAATCGACGAGAAAGGAATACTTCGAGTCAACTCTCGACTCTGTGTTCCTAACGATCCTGATTTGAAGCATAAAATCATGATAGAGGCACACAACACGCCATTTGCAATCCACCCAGGAGGTACCAAGATGTATCGAGATCTTCGACATACATTTTGGTGAAACAATATAAAAAGGGAGATTGCAGAGTTTATCTCAAGGTGTCTAACTTGTCAACGTGTTAAGGCAGAACATCAAGTACCTAAGGGTCCATTACAATCACTTGAAGTTCCCGAATGGAAGTGGGAACACATCAATATGGACTTCGTGACGGGTCTTCCAAAAGTTTCTCAAGGCTTAGATGCAATTTGGGTGATCGTAGATAGATTGACCAAATCTGCTCATTTCTTGCCTATACGAGAAAACTTTTCACTTGAACGTCTTGCCGGTATGTACATAAATGAGATCGTGAGATTGCATGGCATGCCAGTTTCCATAGTTTCTGATCGAGATCCTAGATTCACTTCACGCTTTTGGATCAGTCTACAAAAAGCTATGGGCACTGAACTACGTTTTAGTTCTGCATACCATCCTCAAACGGACGGACAATCGGAAAGGACGATCCAGACCCTCGAAGATCTTTTGAGACTTTGTGTATTAGACTTCAAAGGAAGTTGGGATAAGTACTTGCCGTTGGTGGAATTTTCTTACAACAACAGTTACCAAGCAAGCATAGGCATGGCTCCATTCGAGGCATTGTATGGAAGGAAGTGTCGCTCTCCAATATGTTGGAATGAGGTAGGAGAAGCAAAATTGTTGGGACCCGAGTTGGTACACTTGACGACCGAAAAGATCCAAATGATCCGACAACGAATACAGACCGCACAAGAACGACAAAAGAGTTATGCTGATCTTCATCGGAGAGACGAAAGTTTCAACGTCGGAGATCATGTATTCTTACGTGTTTCTCCATGGAAAGGGGTTACGAGATTCGAAAAAAGAGGAAAGCTCAACCCTCGATTTATTGGCCCATTTGAAATCCTCGATCGAATAGGAACCGTAGCCTACAGACTAGCCCTACCACCAAGTATGTCTCGCATCCATAACGTTTTTCACATATCTATGTTACGTAAATATGTGAAGGACCCAAACCACGTCATTGAGTTAGAACCAGACGTTATAGCAGAGGATTTAACATACGAGGAGGTACCTGTTAAGATCCTGGATAAGAAGGAGCAGATCCTACGCTCAAAGGTTATACCTCAAGTTAAGGTTTTATGAAGGAACCAAGATACTGAGGAAATGACCTGGGAGCTAGAATCTGAGATGAAATCTAAGTATCCTTACCTCTTCGATATGTCAGGTACGTCAATTTCGGGGACGAAATTTCATAAGGAGGGGAGGTTGTAAGACCCCGAATTTTATGAAATACAAAATTTAATTTTTCTTCATATATATATTTTTTTAAAACAGTAAGTGGTTAAATTAACAAAATTGAAAGTTAAGGATGTTATGTGCAAATTTTATTTTTGTCGGACAATATTCGCTTTGTCGGGGAATATTCGTTTGGTCGGGGAATATTCGTTTGGTCCGACGGCGCCGAAATAACAAATTATTGGTGGACCCCACAACGGAATATTTGTCGGATATAGAAAACGACAGAAGTAACCTTTTTAAATAAAAATAGTCAACGGAACTGTTAAAATACCGGTGATAAAAGAATAGTAGCATACGGTAGTTTATGGTATTTTCTGTAGCACACGGTACTCTACAGTAACACACGGTATTGCATAGTGTCTCATATTTTTTGTCTGATAATTGACACCGTAACTGTTACGCATCATTTCATCGATAATTGTCACTGCATAATATTTTATATTATCAATTCAATAATTATTGTTACACAGTATTTTGCATTATTGATTTAATAATTGTCATTACACTGTATTTTATATCATTGAGTCAATAATTGTTGTTGCACTGTTTTTAAAATTATTGAACCTAATAATTGTCACAGTAACATATGCACAGTAATTCACATTATTGAATCAATAATTGTCATTACACAGTAACGTATGCTTTATTTTATATTATTGTTATCTCTATTATGATGTTATTTAAACAGTTGTATTTCATTAATTTATTGACTTGATATCTAAGAGCTAACTATACTGTATTTATAACAATTAGTCATAATAATTGAATTAATAAAGTTATTTGTTTATAATATAAAGTTAGGTGATTATTAGGTGATATGAAATGAATGGTGTAGATTAAAGTGTGAATTATTGTTGAATAATTGAATTGATTTGTTTATAATATAAAGTTAGGTGATTATTAGGTGATATGAAATGAATGGTGTAGATTAAAGTGTGAATTATTGTTGAATAATTAAATTGATTTGTTTATAATATAAAGTTAGGTGATTATTAGGTAATATGAAATGAATGGTGTAGATTAAAGATAATATAAAATTTGAAATGGATGGTGTAGATTAAAAGATGATTTTTTAAATGAATGGTTTAGATTAAAGGAATGATAAGATTTTTGGCTATAAATAGAAGCCTTAACTTAAGGATTTTTCATAAACTTCCTTACTTGTTCTTTCTTTCTCTCTCTAAATACTTCTTGTGAAAGTTCTCTTTAAGTGTGCTTAAGTCATCTTGAGTATTTGTGAAGATCTATAAGTATACGTGTACTGTTCAAGTTAATCAACCTCATTTAAATCAATATCCAGTCACGTGTTGAGGTAAGGGATACCATCTTTTTCATCTTCCATTATTCAAACGTACTATGGTAAGGGATTATTATTATTTGATTCTCGATAATAATATTGTTTCTTCCTTACTCATAAGACGTGCATTTTATTTCCATGTATTAAATTGTGGGAATAACCTTACGGAGCGGATTGCCGCCTGTTGTTGAATAACCTTTCGTATTCATTCATTATTAATCTCTGAGAATAACCTTACGGAGCGGATTGCCGCCTGTTTGGTGAATAACTCTTTGTACTCAAATTCTATTAAATTGTGGGGATAACCTTACGGAGCGGATTGCCGCCTGTTGGTGAATAACCTTTCGTATTCATTCATTATTAATCTCTGAGAATAACCTTACGGAGCGGATTGCCGCCTGTTTGGTGAATAACTCTTTGTACTTAAATTCTATTAAATTGTGGGAATAACCTTACGGAGCGGATTGCCGCCTGTTGGTGAATAACCCTTTGTATTAATTTACTTCACCTTTTGTTAATCAAACCTGCTACGGTAAGGGATATTATTTTCTTTCATACTCCTAAATCGAAATTTATTATGGAACTATTGCTTCTATAATTCCTGAAAATATTATATGTTCCATAATAGTTGAACTTCATTATTTCAACTGAACCTTCCTATTTACGTGAACCTTTCTATTGAATTGTAACCGTTATTCTGAACTGTGGATCTTGAATATCATTTTTAAATTTCACTCCACATCATGTTGACAATTTGGACATTATTTGAATCTGCACAAAGTAAACTTCTGATACTTATTGTTATCCTATTTCTTCTGTTCATCATTTATATCATTCTAATCATCCAAAAATCAAGCTGTTGTGAATATCTGTGGCCGGGGGCACAGATGTGATATATTTGTTGAACAGATGATAGGTTAAAGGCGATATAATAGGTTAAAGGCGATACATCTGTTCGGTGTCTTTTATGGCACGTGGTGAATGTTCTCTTTGGCCCGTAGTGCAAAGATGAACTGTTGATTGGTATGATTATGACCAAAGGCTGAATCTGGTATAATCATGACCGTTGGTGCTATATTGAATATCTTTGGCCCGTAGTGCAAAGATGAACTGTTGATCTGCATGATTATGATCAGGAACTGTGAATTTGTATTATCTTGACTAATGATATTTCAGATGATAAAAGTTGATGATGTTTTTCCTAAAAAGAGAACCGAGTGGACATTATAGTCTGCATTATTCTTCTAATAGATTACTCATTCCGCTGCTATTATTGATCTGAACGTTGTTTAAGAATTTAACTGCAGTTTTTGATATAAACCTTGTAGTCTATTGTATTCTATCAAGAACTCAACTGTTGAAGACTAATGATAATTTATTCGTCATTATCTTAGTCATGATATTTTTTACTGGGCTATTTGAGCTCACCCTTTCTTTTGTTCCATTGTTTTTCAACAGGAGATGAAAACATAACAGGGTCTAGCCGGGGAATGGAGTGAGGGTCCGAGGAATAGTTATCATAGTTTTCACGTTTTGTAAAATAGTGTGGCAATAATAGTGAAGACTTAGTTGTGTATTATTATACACTGTATTGTTGTACGTTGTGCTTTGTTGTAATAATTTTGTTGTAGTCTTTTGACGACTCAAGTATGGGCTGTGTGGACCCAGATTTGGGGGCGTCACAGTATTTCAGATGATAAAAGTTGATGATATTTTTACTAAAAAGAGAAGCGAGTGGACATTATAGTCTGCATTATTCTTCTAATAGATTGTTCATTCCGCTGCTATTATTGATCTGAACATTGTTCAAGAATTTAACTGTAGTTTTTGATATAAACCTTGTAGTCTATTGTATTCTATCAAGAACTCAACTGTTGAAGGCTAATGATAAATTATTCGTCATTATCTTAGTCATGATATTTCTTACTGGGCTATTTGAGCTCACCCTTTCTTTTGTTCCATTGTTTTTCAACAGGAGATGAAAACGTAACAGGGTCTAGCCGGGGGATGGAGTGAGAGTCCAAGGAATAGCTGTTGTAGTCTTCACGTGTTGTAAAATAGTGTGGCAATAATAGTGAAGACTTAGTTGTGTATTATTATACACTGTATTGTTGTACGTTGTGCCTTGTTGTAATAATTTTGTGTAGTCTTTTGACGACTCAAATTGGGCTATGTAGGCCTAGATTTGGGGGCTTCACAGTTGGCATCAGAGCTTAAGGATATGGTCTTTAATGGAGATCTGGGGTTAGAACTAGGAGGGGAGAGACGAATAGAATTAATCACCTGGGTGTCCTATATAAATAATATTTTATCTAATGAGTCAATTTGAATGTAGGGACATGAAGTGGTAAGTCAGTTTGTTTAACTAACATTTACTTTGTGACAACAGTTTAGTATGGCATCCGGAAATCAAGAGGTTAACTATGAAATACCCGAAGCGAATGTAGCCGAAAATCAAGAAGCCACAAACAATCCTCCTGCCAACTCAGGAAATAATATTCCTGATAACATGATGAATGATGGATTCTTCAGGAATTTCATGCAGTTCATGCAGAATCAGGCAAGAGGAAATCCAGTTAACAATAACGGTAGAAACGCTGGTAATTTGAGGATGGTCACTGTCAAGCAATTTAAAGAATTGGGACCACCTGAATTCCACGGGAAGCCTGACCCACTCAAAGCGGAGGCATGGCTGAAGCAGACGACAAAAATACTTGATGTCTTACAATGCGCTGATGATCAGAAGGTGCCATTTGCTACTTTTATGTTTCGAGGTGAGGCGGATCACTGGTGGGAAGCGGTAAAACGTATCCACCCTTCAGCATTTGAGATGTCTTGGACAGAATTCCAAGAGCTATTTAATGAAAAGTACTTCCCAGAAAGCATCTGCCATATGAAGGAAGTGGAATTCATTAAGCTGGAGCAGGGAAACATGACAGTTTCTCAATATGAAGCTAAGTTTGCTGAACTGTCTCGTTTTGCGACTCATCTAGTAGATGACGAAGCACGGATGAGTCGGATGTTCTTACGTGGTCTAAGATTCGAAATCCGTCAACAACTTAGCTATCATAAATTTAGTTTGTATTCGGATGTTGTTGATAGGGCTCAAAGGGTGGAGCAAACAGATGAAAAATTACAGCCAAGAGTCAATGATCAGAGAAATGATAACAACTACAGGAATGAAAACCACAGAGGAGGTAACAAACACTTTGGTGGTAATCCCCCATCGAATAACAGAAGAGGAGATTCTAGTGGGAACAATTTCAAAAGAAAGAGATTCCATAATAATTATGGAAGGGCACCAGTACCAACACCAGCACCGACCCCAGTTTCAAGGGGAGAAGATCGACCACCAGTGAGATGCTATAGGTGTGGTCAGGAAGGTCACATCAGCCCAAACTGTACACTGCAGTCCAAAAAGTGCTACAGTTGTGGGAAAGAGGGTCATCTTGCGCGGTTTTGTCATGCCACAAAATCAAGTCCAGCTGCAATGATGATACCAAAAGCTAGCGCGGATAAGGGAAAATCTGTAGTTCAAGGGAGAGCTTTTGTTGTAACATCCCAAATGGCACGAAACTCGAACGAGGTGATAACCGGTAAGCTATTCATAAATTCTCGTGAAGTCTACGCTTTGTTAGATACTGGCTCTACCCATTCTTTTATCTCACCTGCATGTGCTCAGCGTCTAAACTTAACTCCTGAAAATTTGGACTTTGGCTTATCAGTTGAAACCCCATTAGGAGAAATGACCATTACATCTACTGTCTATAAATCTTGCCTAGTTCAAATCAACAACCTCACATTACCTGTTGACCTTATTTCTTTGGAAATGCATGAATTTGATGTGATTTTAGGAATTGATTGGTTGACTATCCATCATGCTAAAATTGATTGTTTTCATAAGATTATTAGTTTTCATATTCCTAATCAACCTGTCATGCAAATTCAAGCAACTAAACCATTGAAATCTATAACTGTTATTTCTAGCCATAAAGTCATTCGTTTATTGAAAAACGGATGTCAAGCATTTTTAGCTCATGTCACTGATTTGAACAAAAATACGTCAAACTTGAATGATATTCCCATTGTTAAAGAGTTTCCTGACGTTTTTCCTGAGGAACTTCCTGGCTTACCCCCAAACCGTGAAATTGAATTTTGTATTGATCTTGAACCCGGTACCAAGCCCATTTCCAAAGCCCCATACCGAATGGCTCCCATTGAACTTCAAGAGTTAAAAGTCCAACTACAAGAATTGTTGGATACCGGTTTCATTCGTCCGAGTGCATCACCTTGGGGTGCTCCTGTTCTATTTGTGAAGAAGAAAGACGGGAGTATGAGATTGTGCATTGACTACCGAGAATTGAACCATGTCACCATCAAAAACAGGTACCCGTTGCCTCGGATCGATGACATGTTTGATCAATTACAAGGTGCTCAACATTTCTCAAAGATTGATCTCCGTTCTGGATATCATCAGTTAAAGGTTAAAGCTGAGGACATTCCAAAGACTGCTTTCAGAACTCGTTATGGGCATTATGAGTTTTTAGTTATGCCTTTTGGACTAACCAATGCTCCTGCAGCTTTCATGGACATGATGAACCGAATATTCAAGGAATATTTGGATCATTTTGTGGTTGTCTTTATTGATGACATCCTCATATACTCCAAGAGTCGCGAGGATCATGAACAACACCTGAGATTGATACTCCAAAAGCTCCGTGAGAACAAATTATATGCCAAGTTGAAGAAATGTGAGTTCTGGCTTGAGGAGGTCACATTTCTTGGGCATGTGATTTCTAGTCAAGGAATATCAGTCGATCCTGCGAAGATTGAAACGGTACTAAATTGGGAACAACCCAAGACAGTAACCGAAGTCCGAAGTTTTCTGGGCCTAGCTGGTTATTATCGAAGATTCGTAGAAGGATTTTCTCGAATCGCCACTCCATTAACTCAGCTTACTCGGAAAAGCACAAAATTCATATGGAGCGAGCAATGCGAGAAAAGTTTTCAAGAGCTTAAGAGGAGACTTGTTTCAGCTCCTGTTCTGACCATTCCATCAGGATCGGGAGAATTTGTCATATACAGCGATGCTTCAGGCAAAGGTCTAGGCTGTGTCCTTATGCAACATGGAAAGGTTATAGCCTATGCCTCTCGACAACTCAAAGATTATGAGAAAAATTATCCTACTCATGATCTAGAGTTGGCAGCAGTCGTTTTCGCATTGAAGATCTGGAGACACTACTTGTACGGAGAAAAGGTGGATATCTATACGGATCATAAAAGTCTCAAGTATTTCTTCACCCAGAAGGAACTCAACATGCGACAACGACGTTGGCTTGAGCTGTTGAAGGATTATGACCACACAATCCAGTATCACCCGGGAAAGGCGAACGTTGTAGCTGACGCTTTGAGCAGAAAATCTTATGCGAGTACAAGTGCACTGCTGACAACACAAAAGCGTATTTTATACGACTTGCAAAAGATGGAGATAGAGCTAAAGACACCAGGGACCCACTCGAAGATTGCTCACGTGCGAGTAGAACCGGCTTTAATCGATAAAATTAAAGCTGCTCAAGCTACCGATCCGGAACTGATGAACATGATAAAGAAAGTACAAGAAGGTGCCATTCCCGAAGCAAGAATCGACGAGAAAGGAATACTTCGAGTCAACTCTCGACTCTGTGTTCCTAACGATCCTGAATTGAAGCATAAAATCATGATGGAAGCACACAACACGCCGTTTGCAATCCACCTAGGAGGTACCAAGATGTATCGAGATCTTCGACATACATTTTGGTGGAACAATATGAAAAGGGAGATTGCAGAGTTTATCTCAAGGTGCCTAACTTGTCAACGTGTCAAGGCAGAGCATCAAGTACCTAAGGGTCCATTACAACCACTTGAGGTTCCCGAATGGAAGTGGGAACACATCAATATGGATTTCGTGACGGGTCTTCCCAAAGTTTCTCAAGGCTTAGATGCGATTTGGGTCATCGTAGATAGATTGACCAAATCCGCTCATTTCTTGCCTATACGAGAAAACTTTTCACTTGAACGTCTTGCCGGTATGTACATAAATGAGATTGTGAGATTGCATGGCATGCCAGTTTCCATAGTTTCTGATCGAGATCCTAGATTCACTTCACGCTTTTGGATCAGTCTACAAAAAGCTATGGGCACTGAGCTACGATTCAGTTCTGCATACCATCCTCAAACGGACGGACAATCGGAAAGTACGATACAGACCCTCGAAGATCTTTTAAGACTTTGCGTACTAGATTTCAAAGGAAGTTGGGATAAGTACTTGCCATTGGTGGAATTTTCCTACAACAACAGTTACCAAGCAAGTATAGGTATGGCTCCATTCGAGGCTTTATATGGACGCAAGTGTCGCTCTCCAGTATGTTGGAATGAGATAGGAGAAGCAAAACTGTTGGGACCCGAGTTGGTTCGCTTGACAACAGAAAAGATTCAAATGATCCGACAACGAATACAGACCGCACAAGAACGACAAAAGAGTTATGCTGATCTTTATCGTAGAGACGAAAATTTCAACATCGGAGATCATGTATTCTTACGTGTTTCTCCATGGAAAGGAGTTACGAAATTCGGAAAGAGAGGAAAACTCAATCCTCGATTTATTGGCCCATTTGAAATCCTCGATCGGGTGGGAACTGTAGCCTACAGACTAGCCTTACCACCAAGTATGTCTCGTATCCATAACGTTTTTCACATATCTATGTTACGTAAATATGTGAAGGACCCAAACCACGTTATTGAGTTAGAACCAGACGTTATAGCAGAGGATTTAACGTACGAGGAGGTACCAGTCAAAATCTTAGATAAGAAGGAGCAGATCTTACGCTCAAAGGTTATACCTCAAGTTAAGGTTTTATGGAGGAACCAAGATACTGAGGAAATGACCTGGGAGCTAGAATCTGAGATGAAATCTAAGTATCCTTATCTCTTCGAAATGTCAGGTACGTCAATTTCGAGGACGAAATTTCATAAGGAGGGGAGGTTGTAAGACCCCGAAATTTATGGAATATAAATTTAATTTTCTTCATATATTTTTCTGAAACAGTAAGTGGTTAAATTGGCAAAGTTAAAAGTTAAGGATGTTCCGTGCAAATTATACCTTGTTGGACAATATTCTTTTTGTTGGGGAATATTCTTTTTGTCGGGGAATATTCGTTTTGTCGGGGAATATTCGTTCTGCCCGTACGACGGCGCAATATAATATTCGTGTCGTACGACGGCGCCGAAATAACTAATTATTGGTGGATCCCACAACGGAATATTTGTCGGATATAGAAAACGACAGAAGTAACCTTTTTAAATAAAAATAGTCAACGGTGTTAACTGTTAAAATACTGGTGATAAAAGAATAGTAGTATACGGTAATTTATGGTATTTCAGTATAGCACACGGTATTCTACAGTAGCACACGGTATTGCACAGTGTCTCGTATTATTGGTCTAATAATTGACACCGTAATTGTTACGCATCATTTCATCAATAATTATCACTGCATAATATTTTATGTTATCAATTCAATAATTGTTGCTACACAGTATTTTGCATTATTGTTACTACACGACATGTTACATTATTAAACCAATAATTGTCACAGTAACAAATGCACAGTAATTCATATTATTGATCTGATAATTGACACAGTAGACATTGCATTACTTTGAATTATTGTTATCACTATGGTAGCATTATGTTAATTGTCGTATTACTAATTGGTACTTTTATTAGACAATATTATTTATTTTATTAAGAAAAAAATATAAATAAATAAATAAATATTATTATTATTTTTTAAAAGTTACTATTCACTCCCGGAGTTCACTATTCATTCCCGAAAAAGTTACTATTTACTGACGGAAGTTACTGTTCATCTCGGGAAAGTCACTGTTCATCTGCCGATAAAAGTTACTGTTCATTACTGTTCACTTTTTGAAAATTTTAAAGTTACTGTGCAAAGTTACTGTGCAAGTATTGAAAAATTTTAAAAACGTTTGCGCAGCCGGCGGGCGCAGCCCCCCAATTTTTCCTTCCCCGGCGTGCTACGCATAGTAACTTCATTTGCTATAAATAGGCCCCTTCGCTGAATAAGAAAATCATATCTAAAATACATAAATTTTTCTATAAGTTTATTGTGAGAGAATTTTGAGCATAGTAAGGTTATTTTGAGAGTTTGAAAGCCAAAAGGAGTGCATGAATTTTTCAAGTAAGTCCTTTATTAAAGAGTAGTAATTTTATAAATTCCTATTTTTCACGGTATTCACAAATCTTCCTTTAGAAGACTCTTCTTTGAGAAGATTCATTTTTAAAAGCTTTCTTTGGAAGATTTATTTTAAAATATTATTTTTAAAACTATTTTAAAGTTGGTATTTTATACTACAAAAATTATGTTAAATATATATAATTTTGATAGTTCATATTATACGAATTATCATACACCTTGAAATTTATATGTGAAAATTACTAATTTTATTATAAATATATAGGTTGATCAATCTCATTTAAATCAATATCCAGTCACGTGTTAAGGTAAGGGATATCATATTCTTTCATCTTCTATTATTTAAACTTACTACGGTAAGGGGTATCACTCTTTTCATCATCATAAATGGATATTATTTTCTTTCATACACCTAAATCGAAACTTATTATGGAACTATTGCTTCTATAATTCCTGAAAATATTATATGTTCCATAATAGTTGAACTTCATTATTTCAACTGAACCTTCCTATTTACGTGAACCTTTCTATTGAACTGTAACCGTTATTCTGAACTATGGATCTTGAATATCATTTTTAAATTTCACTCCACATCATGTTGGCAATTTGGACATTGTTTGAATCTGCACAAAGTAAACTTCTGATACTTATTGTTTATCCTGTTCTTCTGTTCATCATTTGTATCACTGTTATTTGTATTAATCATCAAGAATCAAGCTGTTGTGAATATCTGTGGCCGGGGGCACAGATGTGATATAATTGTTGAACATATGATAGGTTAAAGGCGATATATTAGGTTAAAGGCGATACATCTGTTCGGTGTCTTTTATGGCACGTGGTGAAAGTTCTCTTTGGCCCGTAGTGCAAAGATGAACTGTTGGTTGGTATGATTATGACCAAAGGCTGAATCTGGTATAATCATGACCGTTGGTGTTATATTGAATATATTTGGCCCGTAGTGCAAAGATGAACTGTTGATTTGCATGATTATGACCAGGAATTGTGAATTTATATTATCATGACTAATGGTATTTCAGATGATAAAAGTTGATGATATTTTTACTAAAAAGAGAAGCGAGTGGACATTATAGTCTGCATTATTCTTCTAATAGATTGTTCATTCCGCTGCTATTATTGATCTGAACATTGTTCAAGAATTTAACTGTAGTTTTTGATATAAACCTTGTAGTCTATTGTATTCTATCAAGAACTCAACTGTTGAAGGCTAATGATAAATTATTCGTCATTATCTTAGTCATGATATTTCTTACTGGGCTATTTGAGCTCACCCTTTCTTTTGTTCCATTGTTTTTCAACAGGAGATGAAAACGTAACAGGGTCTAGCCGGGGGATGGAGTGAGAGTCCAAGGAATAGCTGTTGTAGTCTTCACGTGTTGTAAAATAGTGTGGCAATAATAGTGAAGACTTAGTTGTGTATTATTATACACTGTATTGTTGTACGTTGTGCCTTGTTGTAATAATTTTGTGTAGTCTTTTGACGACTCAAATTGGGCTATGTAGGCCTAGATTTGGGGGCGTCACACCATCTCATACTACCACTTAATAAACATATCAAAAATAGGAAAATAGCTTCGAATGATGTATTAACAAGTTCTAAAGTAAAAATTTGCCTCTATAACCATGTAGTCATATAAATCATCACTAAACACCTAATAGACTTAAATAAAGATAAGTGCTCAAAAGCAAAAATGATCACAAAAAATGTAAAAACCAACAACAAATCAAGTACACAGACTAAGCAATATTAATTCATTTTCTATGAGTTATAATAAGAACAATCAATAGCCCAATCTTCGATTAAAGTTTTAATCACATCAAATCAATGCTCAAGAGACTCGAACCTATACTACAATGACTTTAATACAAAACACACGAAAATAAAATAAAAACAACTATAACAAATCCATTTTCATCGGAAACACGGTTGCACTTAGCACGTGCAACAAGCTGGTAAACCCCAAGGTTGTCCAAGAGGACGAGTTTTGTCTCGTGAGGGTTTGTAGAGAATATACCCACAAAATTCAAAACTCAAAATAAAACTTAAAGAAAAAACAATAAAACGTAACATCAAGCATATCAAAACAAACGTTGAATACCCCTAAACTTGGAATTGACAACGTCCTCTCTATAAGCAATGAAAGAATTAAAAGCAAGGGACTTCCTTGAAAATAGGGCCAATTTGTCAACTGTCGCCTTCTGCAACCGACTCCTATAATTTGCTAAGATATAACCTAAATATGAAAAATAAAACTAAACAAAACATTAGAGAAACCTGGGTTGCCTCCCAGTTAGCGCTTATTTCATAGTCAACAACCCGACTTCTTATTTCTTATTCTGAACTTTGAAAATGCCGCGAACAAAATCAAAAGTCCAAGCAAAAAGTAAATCAGAAATAAAAGTTTAAAAAAAGACTAACTTGATTGAAATCAATATTAGAAAACAATCAGAAACTAATTCCCCGACAACGGCGCCAAAAACTTGTTGGTCGAAATCAGAACTATTTATTTATTAGTTAAATTCCGCTCTCGAATTCATTTGAATGAATAGCATGCAAGCATACACGGTCAACAAGTAATAAAGTGAAAGTAAAAGTCGATCATATGAGAAATTATGTCTAACGAGTTCTAAATACCGATTGCATCAAGTCGATCTTAATTCAAATAGTTGATTTAATGGAAGAAAGGAAAATGGAAATAATGTAAATTAACATTTAAACTAGAAAGTAATTTAAGATAGGTGAATCTAAGAATGCAATTTCCCCCAATATGTCATTTTTATCTCTTAACTCTCTCACAATTATATGGTCACGACGAATTGTCAACCGAGAATACAATAGTACTTATAGGTATCTTTCGATAGCCAAATAAGCGTATCCCATCCAAACTTATCCCATTCTACAGAATTCAGATAAGAACAACCCAAGCAAGATAGTTCACTATATTACTATGAGAACTAACACAAGCAAGGTTTCTAAGCACATATTCTCACATTGGCTACACGCGACCTGTAGGTATATGTCTATCTTACGTACAAATTATGCACTCAATCCGAAGACCAAATAACATAACACATACTAACATATTCAAGCCAAAACTAATACTCCCTCTTCCAATTTCATACAAGTTACCAAAGTGATTACAAAGCCAAACAATTAACAATCAGCACAAAACATGATAACCTACTCATATGGCCTTAACTAACGAATGGTCAACCAAGAACACTATAGTACTTATACGCCTCTGTCGATAGCAATACAAACATACCCAAGTCTAAATAATCCACTATATTTCTATGAGAATTACAATAAACAAGGGTTATGCAGCTCAGGTTCTTAACTAGTTACATATGGCATGCAGGTATATTCACATCCTATATGCAAATTATGCATTCCCACCATGTAGAATAGCACAACAACATGTTATCACATTTGGGTCAACACACTACAATCCATTTGTCAATTTCATATAGGCGACCAAACTAACTATTAAGCCAAGCAATCAATACATGAAAAACTAAACATGTTAATCCAATCCATGGTGCCAATTAAGAGAGAGAGAATCAATTCAAACAACTATTTGTATTAAAAAGCATACTTAGATTCCAATGTAAGAAGAATAGCCAATATTCATTACATAATCCAGAAGAATCACCATACAATGAAATACAAAGATAAATAAAGAGTTAGAAGATACACTAGTTGTCATCCAAGCTCAACCTCCAAGCTCTATCCATCCATGGCCCCATCAATGGATTCCTTGGTTGCTTTTCATCTTCGTCATCCATTTATTCCAAAAATAGAGATATTTGGATAGAGAATTAAAGGTATGGTGGTTTCCCATGGTGGAAAACCACCTTCCCTCATCTTCTCGCAAGCCCTAGTCTCTCTCTTTCTCGCCCCAAATGAAAAAAGAATGAAAGATGTTTTAAATTAGGGCTAAAAACTGGACTTAAAACCTGAATTTGCCGACCATGAACAGTACCACCACTGCGGCGGTAGTAGGGAAGTGCTGCGGCGGTCCTATATAATTTTCTGGTAAGAAGCTTTAGGAGCCGCAACGTTGAAACCTACTGTTAGATTCTGCATTGTACTACCGCTGCGGCGGTAGCAGGGCTATATTTTTCTACAAAGAATTGAACTAATAATATTTTCGAACAAAATAACAAATAATTAGGAAATATTTTAATCATAGTAACAGCTAGTGGACACTGTATATATTTTTAAAGAACAATTATCTTTCTAAAATAATAATAGAATATGCATATTTGAGTAATTTCATACAAGAAATAGAAGAACAAACCATCATGATAAATTTAACGTTACATCAAAATTTAAACAATCCATCTTTAACAATACTCAATTAAAAAAAAAATCTCACGAACGAACAAAATAATCTCTTAAATGGAGAAAACAAAGTCTCACAAGAGATCGATGATCACTACAAGAAAAATGGCTATAAGCGATTGAAAGTATCAGCGACTGCCTTTTCCGTCGCTAATACAGGGTTTTAACGATCACCATCAGCGACCGACTATGTTTCCTGACACTAAAAGCTATAGTAACTGTTAGCGGTCGCTAATATGAATTTTAGCATAAAAAATACCCGGGAAATATGGCGCTAAAATTAGCGACCAACTATCCGTCACTAATCCAGTCACTATTTTATCAGTAACTGAAAGTTCATCACTAATTCGGTTGCCAAAAGTGCCAGTTCATTTAAGCAATCAACAACCGTATCGGTTATTATTGTATTCCAACCTTAATAAGCGTCGCTTGAACGAAAGAAGAAGCAGAAGAGAAAAAAGAAAGGAATGAGCGAAAGAGAGGGAAGGAAGGAAGAAAGAAGAAGAAGAAGAAGAAGAAGAGTGGTTGCTGCCATGCCACACCCCCTGCCCTGCCCCAACCGCCTCCCCCCCCCCCCCCCTCGTTCACCTCTACAAAGTTACAATCTATTCATTCTTCTATCTCACAACTTCCTCATCATTCTAATCTCTCTCGTACCGTTCATTGGTACAAATTCCTCTATATTTTTTTTGTATATAAGTTGTATAATTATAAAATTCTATGATTTTAGGCTTAAGGATGTGATTATGCTATTTGGTGAAAGGTTTTAGAAAATATTTTATTATTTTTTTAATGTTATTATTAATTCCAAATGATACCACATTACAATAAAATTTAAACAATTGAGATGAATTAATGAAAACTTGAATTTATGTTAAATTAGCTCAGAATGACTACAGTACAATGTTTATATGTGTTATCTGGTATTATGTGTTAGTTGTTAAGAAGTTGAAAATGTATACTGGCCAACCTAGAGTCATAAAACATTTAATATGTTGTGTTGGTCCAATTTCGAGGGATTTGTAAATTAAAGAGGTTGATATTCATTTTGTTCGTATTTATGTATACTTTATTTTCATTGTTAGTGTTTTAGATTTATATTTATTATTGTTGTTTGTTACAATTGTGCAATTTGGTGTGGTAGGTGTTATTTCAACGTAATTTAATATTTAATATAATTTACTTTGTTTCCACTACTAAACAAAATAAAATAAGTAGCATTTTCTTAGTTTCTCAATAATAAATAAAATAAAGTAAATGATAAACCAAATAAAATAGAATTAAAAAAAAAAACTAAGTAGCATTTACTTAGTTTGCCATTACTATAATGTAGAATATAATATAATAAACAAAATAACATGAAGTAAATTAATATAGTATAATGTAACATGATGTAATATAATATAATACCAAATAATACATTATAATATAATATGCGTAGCTTAGAAACCCGTTCAAGATTCACTTATTAGGAGTGAATCTTAAATAGTCCTTGTTTTGGTACTGTTCTTGTATGTTTCACTCCCACTTAGGCCTGTGTCAATGTCTTAAGCACATGTATTTGTTTGTTCTAAAGAAATATTGGTTTGTTTATCTTCTACTGTTATCTGGGTGCATACTTAGACTGTATAAATCATAGTCTATTTTGTGTACTTGGAGACCGATGGGAGATGCTGCCGATCGAAATTTTTTTCGAACAATAGTTGCATGTGTTTAAGTTGTTGACATTAGTGGGACGTCGTATATTTTAATGAGATAGAAGTTTGACTGGTGTAATAAGGGTGAAGACATATTTAGATAGGAACCATACATTATTCCTAAAGATGTCACAGTGTAAATACAATAATTCTTGTCAAAATAGATAACATAGTATCATGAATTTCTATTCAAATCGTAATTGGATGAGGCGACAAAAGTTGATTAGCCAAATAGGTGTTACAACTGAATTTAAAATTGGTTGTGAAGTGTTTTTGGACTATGCGTATAGTCACAAAGAATATGTCAATGCTCAGAACAAGATAAGATGTCCTTGTTTGAAGTGTAAGAATGTAAATTATGTGGACAGAGAGATGGTCGCCTATCATTTACTTGTTAAGGGGTTTATAAATAATTACGAAGAGTGCCGGTGGACACATGGGCAGAAAAGAGAGAGTGATATCGCACAAGTACCGAATCCAACCAGCAATACCCATTGTATGAATAACATGGTTCGGGATATTGCTAGGCCGAATTTTGATTGAGAATAAGACAAAGATCAAGTTATGAATTCTGATGCCAAAGTGTTCTTTAAGTTATTCCACGAGGATAGCGAACCGTTATGGCTTGGCTGCACCAAGCAAACTACATTGTCTACAGTGGCGACATTACTTAACATCAAGGTTGATCACAACATAAGCCATGAGTGTTTTGAGTCGCTCTTGAAGACCATTAAGAGTACGTTGCCTGACGATGAAAAATTATCCAATAACTATTACTTTTGTAAAAAAATAGTAAAGAAGTTAGGTATTGGATATCAGAAGATTGATGTATGTCTAAACGATTATATGTTGTTCTATAAAAAAAAACAGAAGATAACGTGCACGGTGTGCAGTTATGATCGGTTTAAGACTAATAAAGAGGGTATGACTACGAAAAAGATAAATTACCTTTTAAAAGTTTAAGGTATTTTCCAATTATACATAGGCTAAAAAGATTGTACATGTCTTTAAGAACCGTTGAACATATGACTTGGCATGCGAGATCTCAAGCTAAAGACGGGGAACTTAACCATCCTATAGATGGGAAGCCTTGGAAGGATTTCAACGTAGCACATCCTGGGTTTGTATTGGAATTCCAAAATGTGAGGCCTGGACTATCCACCAATGGTTTTACTCTTTTAGGCCACTTAGTTTTTCCGTACTCTTGCTGGCCCACGATAGTTACTCCGTACAACTTGCCCCATGAGATGTATATGAAATAACCATATTTGTTTATATTATTGATGATTTTTGGTCCATCCTAAAAAGAATCTAGATATTTACTTAAGACCTCTTATAGATGAATTAAAGGTATAGTGGGAGGATGGAGTACAGAGTTGGGATGTTTCGACGAAAATAAATTTCACCTTTAGGGCTGCGGTTATATGGACTAATAGTGACTTTTCTACTTATAGTATGTTATTTAGGTGGAGTACACATGTGAAGATGTCTTCTCTATATTGTATGGAGCATACAAAGTCTTTCAACCTACCATATAGATGAAAACCTAGCTAGTTTGATTATCATCGTTTTTTTTTACCGATAGATCACCTGTTTCCAAGAAATAGAGAAAATTTTAGAAAAGAAAAGTAGATAATAATATGCCAGCACCACAACTGTCTGGGGTGGAGATGCGTGACCGTGTGATGAGATTGCCAATAATCCCATTTGATAAGAGTGTTGCCTAAAAAATAATCAATGGGTTTGGTGATTCTTATAATTGGGTTCGAATAAGCATCTTTTGAGAACTGTCTTATTGGTTTACAAATTTGATTCGTCATAATCTAGATGTGATGCATATTGAGAAAAATGTGTTCGACAATGTGTTTAACATCGTGATGGGTGTTACGAGCAAGACAAAAGATAATGAAAATGCACGGTTGGATATGAAAGATATTTGTAAGCGTTATAAATTAGAACTTTATCAATCTCCTAATGGTAAGATAGTTAAATCACATGCAAATCCCACATTATCTAAAAAGCAAGTTGAAGATGTGAGCACATGAATTAAGTCTCTAAAACTACCAGATAGCTATGTGTCAAACATTACAAGGTGCGTTATAGGTGGAAAATTACAAGGGATGAGGAGTCATGACTGTCACATGTTCATGAAAAGGCTGATGCCTATAACATTTTGGGACTTACTTGATAAACCAATATAAGATGTTTTGACTGAGCTTAGTCGTTTCTTCGAAGAAATATGTTCAAAAAAGTTAAATGAAAAGGACATGTACATACTTGAGAAGAATATTATTGAGATCACGTGTAAGCTTGAAAAAATATTCCAACCTAGTTTTTTTGACTCTGAGGAGAATTTGCAAATTCATTTAATTTACCCTATGAAACCGTGTTGGTGGTCTAGTTCAATATAGATAGATGTATCCTTTCGAGAGGGTGATAGAAAACCTTAAGAGGAAGGTACAAAATAGAGCATATGTCAAAGGATCGATATATGAGGCATACAATTTTGATGAGATATCTACGTTTCTCTCATACTATTTTCCTGATGAAGTCTTGACTAAAGGCCAATCGAGTTTCGAGACATGATAATGGTGGCAATGTTGAACTCAGTGGTTGAATTTTTGTATTTAGTCTATCTGGTCGCATTTATTGAAAAGGGAAGCACATATTCCTTTCAGAGCGAGAATTACATGTTACACATACTTACATTCTTCTTAATTATAAGGAGATTGACGACTTTGTAAGGTATGCATGTAAAACTCATATTTAACTTATACTCTTAGCCTGCAATCTCATAAATTTGATTCATATTTATAATATATGTATAAAATATTCGATAACGAGTTTTAGCAAATCAACACGATATTATTGATAAAGATATTCAAATCAAATTACAAGGAGATTGACGACTTTGTAAGGTATGCATGTAAAACTCATATTTAACTTGTACTCTTAGCCTGCAATCTCATATATTTGATTCATATTTATAATATATGTATAAAATATTCGATAACGAGTTAAAAGCAAATCAACACGACATTATTGATAAAGATATTCAAATGATTCGTGATCAAAGTTTTACACAGTGGCTAAAGGACAATGTAAGTTATTTAACTTAATTAAGCATGATTTAGTATTAATTTTATTTAATTTATGAAGTAATTATTCACATTTTATTAAAAAATTGTAGGGTAATAATAGTGATACATTTCCTTTAAATATACAAGTCCTAGCCATGGGCCCAGATAAGGACCAAATCATCTGTAATGGTTATAAAATAAATGACTGTGACTTTCATACGAAGACATATGCCAACGGTAAAAGAACAACTAATACTAGAGTGTGTGTTCAATGAGATTATAACAATGAGGTTGGTTGTGCATTTTATGGTGAGTTAAAGAAAATCATTGAGTTGTCGTATAAGGGTACCTATGGGGGTCAGATTAATTTATTTAAGTATCGTTGGTTTGATTCAAAAAAAAGGATACATGTTGAACGGCATGGAATCGTCGATATTGACCTCCATAGAAGGACGTACGCCAACGCTCCATTTGTGTTACCAACTCAAACACTCCTAGTACTATCAGAAAAAGAAATAGATCGCCCACAGAAATTCATACTCACGCGCGCAGTTGTGTTCAATTAGTAGATGGAGAGTTCTACCAAGAGAAAAAGTTACACAACCCTCCAATAATTAATGCGGACGACAACAATGAACTAAAACAGTTAGATGGTGAATGTGATAATGATGAATAGGATCCTGAGTCATTAACTGGGTTAGATGACACCGATACTAAAGAGGAAGATTTATTGACTGACACTGACATTGACACTGAGTATGAAGAAGTTAATGATTATGAATCTCCACATGCTGTTGAAAATAATTCTAAATCAGACAACGATTTTCATTAAACTGTATGTTTAATTTTACTGGTATTACGTAAAGTTACATATATACATGTTATATATATACCTTTCATATTCATGTACATTTCATTTATAGTTGTAGTAGTTAAGTATTGCAAACCATTAAATGTCATTAATGAGTTGCCATTTTATTTGTGTATTTATTCACATATAAATCATAGTAACATGTTAATTTTTTGTATAAATGTCTTCTTCAGTAGTGCCAAGAAAGCACGGCTTGGGTTGGGGTCCTAATCAGATCTCGAAGGTCCTGGTTAATCTGGAGGAGCACATTCTCATAGAGGTTTGACCTCATCTGGATAACACGTAAGTTATCTACCATATACTATATTTAATTGATATTAGCATTACTATAGATACTAATGTAAATTATTTTAGATATTAGTGTAAATTATTGTATATTTTAATGATCTCACATATATTAAGGTTGTGAAGTGTATTTCACAACTATACTTACAGAACTGGCCTACGTACACCGGTTATTACGTGGGCGAACACACCTCTTGCCCATAAGGAGGCAATTTGAGAGTAGTTTCAAGTAATTTTTTTTAATTATGTCAGATAATATAATAAACTAACGTTTAGTAATATTGGATTATATTATAATTATTTTAATATTATTATTGTATTTTTATTTGCAGCAGAAAAGGTACAAATGGGACGACGCACATGCATCAGTTATACAAACACTTTTCTGGCAAAAGAATGATGTGCGAAAAGGATAATCTGAACAAGGAACAACAAAAAATACTGCATAATGCTAAGATAGACTATCATGGGCAGACTGAGGACTACATGCATGAGTATAGCCCTTGGTGGTGTTTGCCATCTATATGAGTTGAGATGTGTCAGCAGTGGTAGTTTGAGGACTAGGTCAAGAGAGATAAGGTTGTCGTCACGAATAGTCTTAGGTGAACCTGAAGGCGACAAAACAAAATGTACATACGGGGGCGACAGTATATTACAGCAGCAAACATGCAATTGTCAGAGTACGTATTTTGTAAAATTTTATTTTATTTATGAAGGTTAGAGTCGTTGAGCACAGAGAAAATTAATCCCTTAAAGTCCTAATTTCCGTTTCTCCAAAAAAACAACTCAACCATGAATAACTAATTCTACAACTTAGAATATGCATTAGAAACTACACCACGCCTAGACCTCAAAAAGAATTTCCCAGTTGGCAACTCCTCCGCCGGAAGCAATGCTAAGTTCACCCCAATCTCCGCCGCGTCATTTGCCGTGTAATTCCCCGTCCCTCCAGTCATAGCCGTCTGAGTGTGGCCGGGACAGAAGCAATTTACGCTTATACCCCTACCTTTGTACCGCTCTGCCAATACCTTTGAGTATGCATTTAATGCCAGCTTCGACACCGCGTAATCCGTCCAATATTCCGGCCACCCTCGTCCTTTCCACGCTCCAGTTTTTACGTCGTCCAAAAATAATTTCACCATGGCTTCAATTTGCTCCTCCGATAATTTTTCTTCGTTTAGAAGTGTCTCTTTTATGTGAGGGTTTCTTAGCTTCTGCATGTAATTTAGCGAATTATGAGGACTAGCAGTTTAAATTAATGGATTATATTATATAATATGTACAAAAAAATAATAATTGTTTTAGTTAAAAGGAGGATTAATAATTATATTACGTTTAACACTAACTTGTATTATGTGACACGAGTTTAGATAGAAGAGGAGACAAAAAATCCAAAAATTACTGCTAATGAAAAAAAAAATTATAACTTCATACATTGCAAGTTGTACTTAAACTGCTGACTATTTCAATTTTTTCTTCAGTTTTTAGTGCTTAGCAGTTACTTATTTACTAAAACTACGCTATTTTATTTTCCCAAAATAATATTATATGATCAAACTAAGTTATGGAACAAACTAATAATAAAGAAATAAAAATAAATTATTTTGAAAGACTTATGCACCATTATATATATATATATATTGATCGCAGGATTAAAGAGCACATAATAAGTCATAATTATCAATAGAAAGTTCCATAATATTATTATACTTCCACATGCATGCATGGCTGGTCTGTCAGCCAATAAATAAATAATGGTGGAAAAGTTCCCACAACATGGAGATGTCCTCCCGACTCTCGGGCCTATTTTTAAGGGAGCCGATTAATATGTTAGTATAAAGTTAATTTTATAATAAATTAAATAATAAATTAATATAATATTAATATATAGGTTAGAAGTGTTATTTTTCTCTGTATATTAATATTATATTATTCTATTATTTAACTTATCATGAAATTAATTTTATATTAATTAGATCCATTTTTTAAACAACTTGCAGAAGAATAACACATAAGAATATAATATTTCTCTCACATGTTGCCTTCAAATCGAATGGCAGTTGAAAATATTTCTAAATCAAATATTCAAATCAATTCATATGTACAACATACTAATATAACAACGCTATATATACCTTAATTAATTAAATAACACCCATGAACCATAAATAAATAAAAACAGTACACAAACGTATTTAATTCATGGCGGCTGATATTTTTGATCAAAAATAATATTAACATAACAATAAATATTGTTTAAAATATTAATTAGCCGTAGAATAATTACACAATTAAATATTCCTAAAAATATATATCTTATATCTGCTTTGATAACATCGTTTTTATTCTATCATATCAGTCTAAATTATGATTAAAATAATTGAAACGAAGATGATTAAGTAAAATCACATTATGAACGCATTGACTTGCGTTTAAGAAGCCTAATCTTGAGCTAATTAATTAAGATTAAGCGTACAACTCACGTTTAACAAGCCGAGCCTGGAGCTAAGATTAAGTATCCGAGTAGTAGCTATTGACCGCCGGAACATGGGCAAGAGGGCTTCGATTAGCGACTTTGGCCCGTAGAAATTTGTTTTTATAACATCATCCGCATGCTCTACTGAGTTCTGGTTTATGTCATTGAACACAACAGCAGCATTGTTCACCTGAAATAGCAAATTTACTCACCCTTATATATAAGTTGTTGATATTATTAGGATAAAAATAATGTTGTCAAAATAAATATACAGTTATCGATACTTTCATAATTTTTTAATTAACAACATATAACCATTTAAGCGTACGTATTTGCATTTTATTTTTTTTTGGATTAACAAAAGAAATTATGATAATGAAAATCAAATTGTACAAATTTCTGAGTTAATTATCCACAAAGTCTAAAACTCGCAAAACCAGACAAAACCTACATCAATCTATTATCAAAAATCACCATCAGACAACAACTGTAGAATTACTCTGTAGATAATACAGGACTAAACCATTTTCCTTGGACCACATCTGCAATTTCAGCTGAAAAGGGACCCTCCATTATTTTGTAATGGACATCAAGTTGGTTAATCTGACACATATTTCTTTGATAGCATAATTTTTGCTTTTATAATAACGTATATATATGTGCTATAATTGTAATTTTTTTGGCTAAATCAGTACTTTAGTGTCTTAATGGGACAATAAATAGGATCTTAGTCTGAAAATTATCACCTCTAAAGAAATATAGAAAAGTTTGGTATGTTTTTAATTCTTAATTTAGCTTGTGTTAATACCCATTAACTTACACCTCACATGTTAAACTAATTCTTAAGTAGTGTGATCTAATTATTGTCTTTTAAACGCAAATTGAACGGTTTGAAAACTTCAAATTTCTAGATAATTCAACGATAATGACATACTATAATTAATACTCTTATCATGGTAGATATACTCAATTAAATATGTTTCCCACTAGTCAAGATTCCTCGGAAGAGTAAGAAAACTAATAGCGAGTAGAACCTCTAACTAGGCGTGTAAATATATATGTTGAGATTGGAATTGTTCAATCCTAATTAGTAATTTGCGTCCATTTGGTAACTGTTTATGATTTTAAATTTTTGTGTCTACTTTCACTTTTTTGAAATTAGAAGAAGAAAATAGTGTTTGATAACTGTTTCTAATTTAAAAAAAAATAAAATAAAATTAACTTTGACAGCAAAAAAACATGAAAACAGACAAAAATTGCTTCTTCAATTTTGGCAATACAAGGAGTCATTTCTACTATAATAAGGTTTAGACATCGAATATTTCCCACAACAAAATTTCAAAGTCTCCCTCCTCATAAAATAAAATAAATATTTTAATATAATTATCAAACAACTTGTCTAATTTTTGTTTTCACTAGTAAAAATAAAAACTTATGAAAACAGAAATAAAAAGCAAAAGCATAAAGCAAAAACAGTCGTTAAACTAACCCTCAGAGTCATTTCAGATAGAGATTTAAGTGTTTTTTTTTTCTTTGAACGCCCCATTTTAATTTGCACCAATTCTAAGTCTCAAAATTTATACAAAATAGTGATTTAATTTGTGGTAGGGCACATTTGACCTTGCTACCTAGCTGGCGTGCCATGCATATTAACCACTAAAATATAATCCCCAAAAATGAGAAATATGAACCACTCACTAGTATATCCAGCTTTCCAAATGTCTTTGCAAACCAAGAGGCAAATAATTTGATTGAACCCGGATCCGATATATCCAAGCAAAAGAAATGCACATGAAGCCCTAATCCTTTTAGTGTCTCAACCGCCTTTAACCCTTTTGCATTATCCCTAGCCGTTAAAATCACCGTCAGCCCCGACTCTGCCAGCCGCCTCACCATCGCATAGCCGATTCCCTTGTTTGCTCCGGTCACGATCGCCACCGTCTCCTTCGACCACCATCTGCACAAATTTCCATGCAAAAAATACCATATTATATATATGTAGCACAATTTTTATATTTGTAACATGAATTATCTAATAGATCAGGTCATAACGTAGTTCAAAATATATCTGATTTTTGAATAGCAGTGTATTCAAAAGCTTATATATATATATATATATATATATATATATATATATATGGAGAAAAGGAGAGAAAAGTACCTTGTGGATGGGGAGGAAGGAAGGGAGAAGGTTGGTTCAAGTATCTTTGATTCCATTTGTGAGAAGTGGTGTTATTGGAAGGGAGAAGAGGTCCAGCCTTTATATATAAAGGAAATAAACTACTCTTTATCGTGTAGAGTACAATTTGGGGGTCAATATATATAAATTAAAGGAAAAGGTGCAATTTTTGTTTTTATTAAATATATACTCTCTCTGTCCCAGGATAAAAGTCTTCTATTATTTTTTATGGTCAAATTGACCATTTTTCAAATCAATATATTTTATTATTCTTTTATATATATAAAAAAAACTTATAAACATTATAAACTACATACAATTTAGTACTAATCTCAATATTTATTTATTTTTAAATTTAAATATACATGTTTAATTACTAATTTTAAAAATGATCAATTTGACTGTAAAAATTAACGAAAGACTTTTATCTTGTGACGGAGGGAGTATATAAAAATAATTGTGGATCAAATTGTGGCATTAAAATTATATATCCATGTGCATCTCACTTCTTCTTTTGATTTCCCATTGACTTACCATTTTTCGATGCCAGAATTCACATTTGACCCACGTAATTCTTGATAAATATAACCTTTTAATATTACCATTGGTTAATTTTTTTTTACTTATTAGATGGTTAGTAAATGTGAAGTAGTTTATTTTAAAATTAATTTACACTGTTGAAATTAGAAGAGGTGAAGAGAAGGTGACGTAAAACAAGATATACATCAATACATGTATGTGTCATTGTCTCTCTCTTGGTGGAAAGGATTCATAGCATAAAATATAGGAAGCATTTGTCAATAATTTGATATATATATATATTTAGCTTGTTTTTGAAAGACTTTATGTGAAATATGACTTTTCAATTCTTTTTATCCAATTTATAATATATTCTAATAGGAAGAGAGTACATATGCCCAAAATATGGAAATATTTTGCTGTCACAAATACATATAATCACACGTACACGTAATGTAAGAATAATTTAATGTGTACTAATTAAGAGTTGTCTGTTAGTTATGCATTAATAGAGATAAAAGAGTACACGGTTTATACTTATAGATTGACTTTATATATTTTTTTTATTTTTGCAATTACAAAATTATTATTGTAAAAGAATTTACATACATATATATATATATATATATATATATATATATATGTGTGTGTGTGTGTGTGTGTGTGTGTGTGTGTGTCAGGAGTAACTAAACATGTATATAAAACACTTTTAATGCTACGATTAGATTAAAAAAGTGGAATAAAAAAAATAAAAAAATAATTTTTTAACAACTTAAATGAATGTCTGTTCGGTCGTTATCGGGAATAGATGGTGTGGTAAGATGATATAATTATCACATTCATTTATTCTACTAGAATTAATTTCATTATGATATATCTCCTATATATGGAATAAAAGTAAAGAAATGTAATAAAATTTTATTTTATTAGAATAATTTAACATTTAAATAATCATTAAATATAATTGAGGAATATAGAGGTACACAACCGTATAAATTTTAAATGTGCACAGTCAACGATCGTAGAGTGATTTAACTTAACGATCGTTGAGTTAATTTCCTCTACGATTTCAGCGATCGTTGAGTTAATTCGATCGTAGAGGGATTAATTCAACGATCGTTAAATTAAGTTACTCTATAATTATAAATTATATATATTTAAAATTTACACAATTATGTATCTCTATTTTTCTTAATATAATAAATCTTTTTTTATTCAACCAAACATTTGGGGAGTTAATTACAGTACACCCATTCAATGCGAGATTACGCACCGTTAAATACCCCCCTCACTAGCGGGTTCTTATTGGACTAAATCAAGTGAATTAAAAAGAGGTCAGATCAGAGTATGGCCCATATTAAGACTTACTAGCACACTCTCAAAAGCCGAACGGAGTAGACTTTTATACCATATTAAGTTTTTGATATAAAAAAAATAAAGCCATTAAGTGGAATGACCTAACAATATATGAACTATCCCCTCCCCTCTCTCTCTCTCTCTCTCTCTCTCTCTCTATATATATATATATATATATGAACTACTCTTTAAAGTCACACTATTATTCAATGTGAGATTAGTATACCAATACGTCAAGCTTCATCTAACTATGACCTAATAAAATTAGAATATTTTTTTCACTCTACATTCTCTAAAAATAAACAAATTCTGATGAGGGTATTATAATAATCAAAAAAATTACAAATTTAATTTTTAAAAAAATATATATTTATGAAAAAAATATAATATGTGAAGTTATGTTATGTATATGTATATGTATATGTTATGTAATGAAAGTTAATAAGTTAGTTAATTTAATTTATTATAACTAACTAAAGAATAAAAAGAAATATAAGAAAAGCTGATGTGATGAAATCACAAAACTTGAATGTTGGCCTTGAATGACAACTAAGAAATTTAATAATCAACAAGTGGATTACTTATATGATTAATGAGTAAGAATAAATAAATGAATTATTAAAGTTAACCCAAAGTGGTAATATGTGTAAGGTTATGTGGTAGTTTATTGAATCAAGTTGTAGTACTTGTATATATGCGTGTTAGGATTTTAACAAAACATATCCAAGATATATTAAGTGTTAGTATTTTATAAACTAACCCAATTAAGTAGTTCAAATGACTTTTAAATGGTAAGTCTAATTGAATTACGTAATTAACCCAATATGATTATATGGGTAATGTAAGACCCCGAATTTTATGAAATATAAAATTTAATTTTTCTTCATATATTTTTTTCCTGAAACAGTAAGTGGTTAAATTAACAAAATTGAAAGTTAAAGATGTTATGTGCAAATTTTATTTTGTTGGACAATATTCGCTTTGTCGGGGAATATTCGTTTGGTCGGGGAATATTCGTGCCGTACGACAGCGCCGAAATAACAAATTATTGGTGGACCCCACAACGGAATATTTGTCGGATATAGAAAACGACAGAAGTAACCTTTTTAATAAAAATAGTCAACAGTGCTAACTGTTAAAATACCGGTGATAAAAGAATAGTAGCATACGGTAGTTTATGGTATTTTCTGTAGCACACGGTACTCTACAGTAGCACACGGTATTGCATAGTGTCTCATATTATTGGTCTGATAATTGACACCGTAACTGTTACGCATCATTTCATCGATAATTGTCACTGCATAATATTTTATATTATTAATTCAATAATTGTTGTTACACAGTATTTTGCATTATTGATTTAATAATTGTCATTACACTGTATTTTATATCATTGAGTCAATAATTGTTGCTGCACTGTTTTTAAAATTATTAAACCTAATAATTGTCACGGTTGCAAATATACTATAATTTATATTATTAAATTAATAATAATCTGTAACGTGTTTATTACATTATTGTTGAATTATTGTTGTAGCATTATTTATTTTATATGTTGGACCCACAGGAAGAATAAATAAATAAATAAATAAAAATTAAAATAAAATTAATTTTACTATTTGAAATAGTAACGTGAATAGTGACGTGAATAGTACGTGAATAGTAAGAAACATGTGGGACCCATTGTGGGGCCCACATGAAATGTGAGAAATGTGAATTTGCTGAAGTGGGTTGGTGGAGGCTGCGCAGCAGCCTCTGCTGAATATTTTTCAGCCCACCTACCACGCATAGTAACTTATTTTCTCCTATAAATAGCTTGCTCAGCTGAATAGAAAAATCACACCTAAAATATAAAATTTTTCTATAAGAATTTTATAAGTTTTCTCTGAGAATAGCAAGGTTATTTTGAGAGTTTGAAAGCCAAAAGGAGTGCAGGAATTTTTCAAGTAAGTCTATTATTAAAGAGTAGTAATTTCATAAATTCCTATTTTTCACGGTATTCACAAATCTTCCCTTAGAAGACTCTTCTTTGAGAAGATTCATTTATAAAAGCTTTCTTTGGAAGATTTATTTTGAAATATTATTTTAAAAACTATTTTAAAGTTGTTATATTATACTACAAAAATTATGTTAAATATATATAATTTTGATAGTTCATAATATATGAATTATCATACACCTTGAAATTTATATGTGGTAATTACTAATTTTATTAAAAATATATAGGTTGATCAACCTCATTTAAATCAATATCCAGTCACGTGTTAAGGTAAGGGGTATCACTCTTTTCATCATCATAAATGGATATTATTTTCTTTCTTACTTGAAGGGATTATCATTCTTTGATTCTCGAAAATAATATCGTTTCTTTCTTGTGCCATTTATTTCCATGTATTAAATTGTGGGAATAACCTTACGGCGCGGTTTACCGCCTGTTGGTGAATAACCTTTTGTATTCATTCCTTATTAATCTTTGAGAATAACCTTACGGTGCAGATTATCGCCTGTTTGGTGAATAACTCTTCGTATTAAAATTGATGGGAATAACCTTACGGCGCGGATTATCGCCTGTTTGGTGAATAACTATTCGTATTCAAATTGATGGGAATAACCTTACGGCGCGGATTACCGCCTGTTGGTGAATAACCCTTTTTATTTGTCTCGTGTGGAAATAATTTGTCTACACGAATTATCACATGACACTTTTATTCCATATTCGTAAGTGATATCATTTTTCCTTTATACTCATAAGGGATACCATCTTTTTCATCTTCCATTATTCAAACTTACTATGGTAAGGGATATTAAATTCCCTTCACCTTTTGTTAATCAAACCTGCTACGGTAAGGGATATTATTTTCTTTCATACACCTAAATCGAAACTTATTATGGAACTATTGTTTCTATAATTCCTGAAAATATTATATGTTCCATAATAGTTGAATTTCATTATTTCAACTGAACCTTCCTATTTTCTGAACATTTCTATTGAACTGTAATCGTTATTCTGAACTGTGGATCTTGAGTATCATTTTTAAATTTCACTCCACATCATGTTGGCAATTTGGACATTATTTGAATCTGCACAAAGTAAACTTCCGATACTTATTGTTTATCCTGTTCTTCTGTTCATCATTTGTATCACTGTTATTTGTATTAATCATCAAGAATCAAACTGTTGTGAATATCTGTGGCCGGGGGCACAGATGTGATATAATTGTTGAACAGATGATAGGTTAAAGGCGATATACTAGGTTAAAGGCGATACATCTGTTCGGTGTCTTTTATGGCACGTGGTGAATGTTCTCTTTGGCCCGTAGTGCAAAGATGAACTGTTGATTGGTATGATTATGACCAAAGGCTGAATCTGGTATAATCATGACCGTTGGTGTTATATTGAATGTCTTTGGCCTGTAGTGCAAAGACGAACTGTTGATCTGCATGATTATGATCAGGAACTGTGAATTTTTATTATCATGACTAATGGTATTTCAGATGATAAAAGTTGATGATATTTTTACAAAAAAGAGAAGCGAGTGGACATTATAGTCTGCATTACTCTTCTAATAGATTGCTCATTCCGCTGCTATTATTGATCTGAACATTGTTTAAGAATTTAACTGCAGTTTTTGATATAAATCTTGTATTCTATTGTATTCTATCAAGAACTCAACTGTGGAAGGCTAATGATAATTCATTCGTCATTATCTTAGTCATGATATTTCTTACTGGGCTATTTGAGCTCACCCTTTCTTTTGTTCCATTGTTTTTCAACAGGAGATGATAATGTAGCTGGGTCTAGCCAGGGAATGGAGTGAGAGTCCGAGGGATATTTATTATAGTCTTCACGTGTTGTAAAATAGTGTGGCAATAATAGTGAAAACTTAGTTGTGTATTATTATACACTGTATTGTTGTACGTTATGCTTTGTTGTAATAATTTTGTTGTAGTCTTTTGACGACTCAAGTTTGGGCTGTATGGGCCTAGATTTGGGGGCGTCACAGGTAACCCAAGTCTTAATATTAATAAGTCTTGTAAACTAGTTCATGTATTTTTATAAGAGAAGCCCAAGTGTTATATTATAAGTTAGCCCAAGTGATTTAATTGTTGGGAAAGTTAAATGAGGTAAACTAGTGGCCCAAAGAATTAAATTATTGAGCCCAACCAAAGTCTAGTAGAAGTCCAAATGGAATTAATTAGGAAATCCAAAATGGAGCCCAAAGTATAGTCAAATATTGATCCAATTGATATATGTTGATGTATATATGTATATGTGTATATCTAAGCATGTAGGAATTAAAAAGAAAAGCAAAAATAGAGAGGAAATAAGGCAATTTGGCCGAATTTGTGAGGACCTAATGGGGTGTGAAACTAGCTTTGCTTATTTGGTGAGTTTAGGGTACAAAGTGGTTCAACCACTACTACCAACTACTCATCAACCCTAGTCAATCACAAATGTCTATCAAGTGGTCATTTCATGCTATAGTAATCCTAATTAGAGCTTTAAATTCACCAATATTATATGATTAAGAGAGCTAATAATGTGTTCCTAGAAGTCTATAAATAAGAGCATTCCCAAGCTTAGAAAAGTTTGTTGGTCATTTGCTAGCTTCCAAGATAGAAATAGAGAAAGAGTTATAGAGCTTTGAGAAAAGAAAAAAAAAGCAAGAGAGTTCTTAAGAGCATTAAGAGTTAAAGAGTTTGTCAACTAAAACATCAAGAGGGTTGCTAGAGAAGAATTTCGTGTAAAGAAGAAGATCAATGAGGAGTTATAACCAATTCCAAGAAGAATATTTTCATAAAAGATTTAAAAGTCTCTCAAACCTTAACTTGATTTCTTTGTATGAGTTTTTTTATATGCTTGGTTGTGGGAGAAATTATGTGAAGAGGATCTATGGTGAGATCCGAAGATATAAGGTGGATCTATGATGGAGTTTTGTGTGAACTATGTGTATATATGTATCAAAATGTATGTTAAGTGATTTTGATGGTCAAAAAGTTATTTTTTTAATGGTACAAAATCTATTTTGAGGCTCTACAATGGTAGATCTACGATATGTATGTAGATACATGGTTATATATATTCAACATGTGTATTGACATGTTTGGTATGTAAATAAATGGAAGATACTTGTATATAAAGATTTACCGGTAAAACTCTAACTTGGTATGTGCTATAAATAGTTGTAATTTGAAATGTACAAGTTGTTTATTTGATTTTTATGAC
Source organism: Hedera helix (assembly GCA_947179155.2). Classification (NCBI taxonomy): domain Eukaryota; kingdom Viridiplantae; phylum Streptophyta; class Magnoliopsida; order Apiales; family Araliaceae; genus Hedera; species Hedera helix. The sequence continues at coordinate 27,312,524 of OX359279.1, forward strand.
TAGAATGTTAGATCTATGAGTTATAAAGATAACCCAACCTGAATCATTCAAAAATATAAAAAAAAAAAAATGAGGAAATTATAGTCTTTATCGCAAAACATGTCATTTTTGAAACCCTAGTCGATCGATCCTAAATTTTGTGTCAAAAATGATTTCAAAAATACGATCAATCCATGAAATATTGTAGATCATTAAGTTATGAAGCTAACAAGACCAATTTGATGTTATTTGGATGCGTATATTTTATTTTATGCAAGTTTGAATCAAACGCGTCAAAGTTAAAAAAATCTGAAAAATTAAAATTTATATTTTGCTTGACTGCGCTTAGGCCCAGTGTTTAGTACAAAACACTGCGCTGGGGCGCAGTGCTTTTTTCCAGCAAAAATAATTTTTTCAGACCAGGTCGGGCCAGGTTTTTCCGATTCAGATTGGATCAATTCGGGTCAGAAAGTATAAAAATACTTTAAAATTAATAATATTACTAAATGGTTAATAATATTAATAAGTAGATGAAATATTATTAAATAATTAATAATATTAATAAATAATTAAAATATTATTAAATGGTTAATAATATTAGTAAGTTAATAAAATATTATTAAATGATTAATAATATTAATAACTGAATAAAATATTATTAAATGATTAATAATATTAATGAAGAATTAAAATATTATTAAATAGTTAATAATATTAGTAAGTTAATAAAATATTATTAAATGATTAATAATATTAATAAATAATTAAAATATTAATAAATGGTTAATAATATTAATAAGTGAATAAAATATTATTAAATGATTAATAATATTAATAAAGGATTATTAAATGGTTAATAATATTAGTATGTTAATAAAATATTATTAAATAATTAATAATATTAATAAATAATTAAAATATTATTAAATAGTTAATAATATTAATAAATGAATAATTTTTTATTAAATGATTAATAATATTAATAAATAATTAAAATATTATTAAATAGTTAATAATATTAGTAAGTGAATAAAATATTATTAAATAATTAATAATATTAATAAATAATTAAAATATTATTAAATGATTAATAATATTATTAAAAGGGTAAAATATTGTTATTTTGTTAATAATATTTATAAAGGATTAAGATATTATTTAATGAGTAATATTATTAGAAAGAGAGTGAGAGATTATCAAATGATTAATGATGATAAGTGTTTGAAATAATTAAGAGATTAAGAGGTTATTAAATGCTTAATAATATTGATTATTGAATAAAATATTATTAAAGTAAATAATAATATTCGTAAATGAATAAAATATTATTAAATGATTAATAATATTTGTTTGTGCTTAATATATTATTTAAGGTAATAATATCATGAAGTGATTGATATATTCTTAAATGATAATTAAGTGATTAAAATATTATCAAAGGTTGATAATATTACTAAGTGATTAACGGTTATGATTAAGTATTAGATGATCTAAGTGTTGTATAATAAGGTTATGTGATATACCGATTGGTAGATCAATATGTTAAAAGTTAGGTCATTCAAAGGAAGTTAATTTAAGTTAAGTAGCAGTAGTCAGTGGAGCAGGCAAGTTCTTTTGAACCATAACTTTATTCTTATTGTGCAAGTTATTTTGAAATTCAAACTCGTTTCATTAAGCAAGTGATTCTAAACTTACAATTATTTTATTGTTCAAGTTGAATTAATTATTGATAATTATTCCAAATCAATATTGTTTATTAGTATTCGCACTTATGTGCATTCGCATGTCTTATTCTAAATATGAACTATTTAAGAAGTAGGTCTAAGTCAATTGTTCCAGCTAGACATTGTATGTACTAGTTCTGATTATGTACTATTAAAGAAGAGGGTCTATGTCAATTGATTCGGCTAGAAATTTGCATGTTAATTATTCATTACCTTAAATATTTTTGAAAGGTTATCCAAACCAGTAGTTGGTGCAGACTCTAATAGTAAGATTGAGTAGAACAACCCTTACAATGGGGTATTCTCTATTGAAAACGAAAATATTTGCGCACACTATTACTGAATGTTATGCATATACATCGGATACAAGAGGTCTGATCCTCTCAAATGTCTAGTTGAGTGTTTACAGTTTTATAATTGTTAAATACTCCCGAGGCAATCAAATATGCCTTGGAAAGCACTCCTTACTTCTGAGATATTCAGTTCAGAACTGAAAAGTTCTCACGTATGTTCTTGATTCTTTTTTACTAACTCAACATTAAATATTCTACAACTTCTTTTATTGAATCTAGTACGTATGTTGCATGCCTTCACAATAATTGTGTATTGTTGAAGTACTAAAAGAGTAATTCTTTTTCACTCATGATATATCTTCATTGCTTATTTAAACTGTAATGACCACGAATTTTATTAGTCATTGTAAATATACTTAATAAATATTTAGCAATGAATTTAAACTTTTTGTACTAATTAATTGTACTTTAGATAATTAAATAAATGTACTTGTGTATGCAAATATTTATTTAAAGAATTAAAGCAAGGTGTATAATTAATTAAAGCAAATCTAATTGGATTATATTTTAAATCCAAATAAGTTGATAAACTAGGTCAAAGATATTAACCTAGTAGCCCATGTAATTAATTTAATTACTAGTCCATGTAATTAATTAAACAAGCCCAATGCTTATTTTAATTAAAGGTAACAAAATATATTAAATGTTAGCCGAATGTAATAATTAAATTGAGCCCAAATCAATTGAATGGAAGAGCCCAATATATTTAATCCTAGAGTCCAAAGTAGAGCCCAATAAGAAGTCAAAATTGGTCAAAATTGTTACATATATGAATATAGTGACGCCCCCAAATCTTGGCCCACACAGCCCAAACTTGAGTCGTCAAAAGACTACAACAAAATTATTACAACAAAGCGCAACGTACAACAATACAGTGTATAATAATACACAACTAAGTCTTCACTATTATTGCCACACTATTTTACAACACGTGAAGACTATAATAGATATCCCTCGGACTCTCACTCCATTCCCCGGCTAGACCCAGCTACATTCTCATCTCCTGTTGAAAAACAATGGAACAAAAGAAAGGGTGAGCTCAAATAGCCCAGTAAGAAATATCATGACTAAGATAATGACGAATAAATTATCATTAGCCTTCAACAGTTGAGTTCTTGATAGAATATAATAGACTACAAGGTTTATATCAAAAACTGCAGTTAAATTCTTAAACAATGTTCAGATCAATAATAGCAGCGGAATGAGCAATCTATTAGAAGAATAATGCAGACTATAATGTCCACTCGCTTCTCTTTTTTTGTAAAAACATCATCAACTTTTTTATCGTCTGAAATACCATTAGTCATGATAATAAAAATTCACAGTTCCTGGTCATAATCATGCAAATCAACAGTTCATCTTTGCACTACGAGCCAAAGATATTCAATATAGCACTAGCGGTCATGATTATACCAGATTCAGCCTTTGGTCATAATCATACCAAACAACAGTTCATCTATGCACTACGGGCCAAAGAGAACTTTCAATATAATACCAACGGTCATGATTATACCAGATTCAGCATTTGGTCATAATCATACCAAACAACAGTTCATCTTTACACTACGGGCCAAAGAGAACATTCACCACGTGTCATAAAAGACACCGAACAGATGTATCGCCTTTAACCTAGTATATCGCCTTTAACCTATCATCTGTTCAACAATTATATCACATCTGTGCCCCCGGCCACAGATATTCACAACAACTTGATTCTTGAAGATTAATAACAGTGATACGAATGATGAACAGAAGAAACAAGATAAACAATAAGTATCGGAAGTTTACTTTGTGCAGATTCAAATAATGTCCAAATTGTCAACATGATGTGGAGTGAAATTTAAAAATGATATTCAAGATCCACAGTTCAGAATAACGGTTACAATTCAATAGAAAGGTTCAGAAAATAGGAAGGTTCAGTTGAAATAATTAAGTTCAACTATTATGGAACATATAATATTTTCAGGAATTATAGAAGCAATAATTCCATAATAAGTTTCGATTTAGGAGTATGAAAGAAAATAATATCCCTTACCGTAGCAGGTTTGATTAACAAAAGGTGAAGGGAATTAATATCCCTTACCATAGTAAGTTTGAATAATGGAAGATGAAAAAGATGGTATCCCTTATGAGTATAAAGGAAAAATGATATCACTTACGATATGGAATAAAAGTGTCATGTGATAATTCGTGTAGACAAATTATTTCTACACGAGACAAATAAAAAGGGTTATTCACCAACAGGCGGTAATCCGCGCCGTAAGGTTATTCCCATCAATTTGAATACGAATAGTTATTCACCAAACAGGCGATAATCCGCGCCGTAAGGTTATTCCCATCAATTTGAATACGAAGAGTTATTCACCAAACAGGCGATAATCCGCACCGTAAGGTTATTCTCAAAGATTAATAAGGAATGAATACAAAAGGTTATTCACCAACAGGCGGTAAACCGCGCCGTAAGGTTATTCTCACAATTTAATACATGGAAATAAATGGCACAAGAAAGAAACGATATTATTTTCGAGAATCAAAGAATGATAATCCCTTCAAGTAAGAAAGAAAATAATATCTATTTATGATGATGAAAAGAGTGATACCCCTTACCGTAATAAATTTAAGAGTGTGAAAAGAATGATATTCCTTACCTTAACACGTGACTGGATATTGATTTAAATGAGGTTGATCAACCTATATTTTTATAATAAAATTAGTAATTACCACATATAAATTTCAAAGTGTATGATAACTCGTATAATATGAATTATCAAAATTATATATATTTAACATAATTTTTTGTAGTATAATATAACTACTTTTAAATAGTTTTAAAAATAATATTCCAAAATAAAACTTCCAAAGAAAGCTTTTAAAAATGAATCTTCTTAAAGAAGAGTCTTCTAAAGGAAGATTTGTGAATACCGTGAAAAATAGGAATTTATGAAATTACTACTCTTTAATAAAAGACTTAGTTGAAAATTTTCTGCACTCCTTTTGGCTTTCAAACTCTCAAAATAACCTCACTATTCTCAGAGAAAACTCATAAAATTCTTATAGAAAAATTTTATGTTTTAGGTGTGATTTTTCTATTCAGCTGAACAAGCTATTTATAGGAGAAAAATGGTACTATGCGCGGTTGTTGGCAGCACACCAATGTTGAAATCGGGCAGAAGAGGCTGCGCAGACGAATTCAACGAATTCAAATTTGGCACAGTAACTTGCATAGTAACTTCTGAATATAATAATATTTTTCTAATAAAATAAATAACTTTTTATTATTATATTGTCTAATAAAACAAACAACTTTATGAATATATTATAATAATCAAATTACCAAATAATACTACCATAGTAATAATTCATAATAATGCAACAACTACTGTGTCAATTATTAGATCAATAATATGCATTATTATTGTTTCAATAATCCAATATGTTGTGCCACAACAATTATTAATAAGACAATGAGTAATAACAATTATTGAATTGATAATATAAAATATTATGCAGTGACCATTATTGATGAAATGATGCACAACAGTTACGGTGTCAATTATTAGACCAATAATATGAGACATTGTGCAATATCGTGTGCTACTGTAGAGTACCGTGTGTTACAGAAAATACCATAATTTACCGTATGCTACTATTCTTTTATCACCGGTATTTTAACAGTTAACACCGTTGACTATTTTTATTTAAAAAGGTTACTTCTGTCGTTTTCTATATCCGACAAATATTCCGTTGTAGGGTTCACCAATAATTAGTTATTTCGGCGCCGTCGTAAGACACGAATATTCCCCGACCAAACGAATATTCCCCGACAAAGCGAATATTGTCCGACAAAATAAAATTTGCACATAGCATCTTTAACTTTCAATTTTGTTAATTTAACCACTTACTGTTTCAGGAAAAATATATACGAAGAAAAATTAAATTTTATATTTCATAAAATCCGGGGTCTTACAACCTCCCCTCCTTATGAAATTTCGTCCCCGAAATTGACGTACCTGGCATTTCGAAGAGGTAAGGATACTTAGATTTCATCTCAGATTCTAGCTCCCAGGTCATTTCCTCAGTATCTTGATTCCTCCATAAAACCTTAACTTGAGGTATAACCTTTGAGCGTAGAATCTGCTTCTTCTTATCTAGGATCTTAACAGGTACCTCCTCGTACGTTAAATCGTCTGCTATAACGTCCGGTTCTAATTCAATGACGTGGTTTGGGTCCTTCACATATTTACGTAACATAGATATATGAAAAACGTTATGGATGTGAGACATACTTGGTGGTAGGGCTAGTCTGTAGGCTACGGTTCCTACTCGATCGAGGATTTCAAATGGGCCAACAAATCGAGGGTTGAGCTTTCCTCTCTTTCCGAATCTCGTAACCCCTTTCCATGGAGAAACACGTAAGAATACATGATCTCCGACGTTGAAACTTTCGTCTCTCCGATGAAGATCAGCGTAATTCTTTTGTCGTTCTTGTGCGGTCTGTATTCGTTGTCGGATCATTTGGATCTTTTCTGTTGTCAAGCGTACCAACTCAGGTCCCAACAGTTTTGCTTCTCCTACCTCATTCCAACATACTGGAGAGCGACACTTGCGTCCATATAAAGCCTCGAATGGAGTCATACCTATACTTGCTTGGTAACTGTTGTTGTAGGAAAATTCCACCAATGACAAGTACTTATCCCAACTTCCTTTGAAATCTAGTACGCACAGTCTCAAAAGATCTTCGAGGGTCTGGATCGTCCTTTCCGATTGTCCGTCCGTCTGAGGATGGTATGCAGAACTGAATCGTAGCTCAGTGCCCATAGCTTTTTGTAGACTGATCCAAAAGCGTGAAGTGAATCTAGGATCTCGATCAGAAATTATGGAAACTGGCATGCCATGCAATCTCACAATCTCATTTATGTACATACCGGCAAGACGTTCAAGTGAAAAGTTTTCTCGTATAGGCAAGAAATGAGCTGATTTGGTCAATCTATCTACGATCACCCAAATTGCATCTAAGCCTTGAGAAACTTTGGGAAGACCCGTCACGAAATCCATATTGATGTGTTCCCACTTCCATTCGGGAACCTCAAGTGGTTGTAATGGACCCTTAGGTACTTGATGCTCTGCCTTGACACGTTGACAAGTTAGACACCTTGAGATAAACTCTGCAATCTCTCTTTTCATATTGTTCCACCAAAATGTATGTCGAAGATCTCGATACATCTTGGTACCTCCTGGGTGGATTGCAAACGGCGTGTTGTGTGCCTCCATCATGATTTTATGCTTTAATTCAGGATCGTTAGGAACACAGAGTTGAGAGTGGACTCGAAGTATTCCTTTCTCGTCGATTCTTGCTTCGGGAATGACACCTTCTTGTACTTGCTTCATCATGTTCATCAGTTCCGGATCGGTAGCTTGAGCAGTTTTAATTTTATCGATTAAAGCCGGTTCTACTCGCACGTGAGCAATCTTCGAGTGGGTCCCTGGTGTCTTTAGCTCTATCTCCATCTTTTGCAAGTCGTACAAAATACACTTTTGTGTTGTCAGCAGTGCACTTGTACTCGCATAAGATCTTCTGCTCAAAGCGTCAGCTACAACGTTCGCCTTTCCCAGGTGATACTGGATTGTGTGGTCATAATCCTTCAACAGCTCAAGCCAACGTCGTTGTCGCATGTTGAGTTCCTTCTGGGTGAAGAAATACTTGAGACTTTTATGATCCGTATAGATATCCACTTTTTCTCCGTACAAGTAGTGTCTCCAGATCTTCAACGCGAAAACGACTGCTGCCAACTCTAGATCATGAGTAGGATAATTTTTCTCATAATCTTTGAGTTGTCAAGAGGCATAAGCTATAACCTTTCCATGTTGCATAAGGACACAACCTAGACCTTTGCCTGAAGCATCGCTATATATGACGAATTCTCCTGATCCTGATGGTTTGGTCAGAACAGGAGCTGAAACAAGTCTCCTATTGAGTTCTTGAAAAACTCTTCTCGCATTCCTCTCTCGATATAAGTTTTATACTAGAATGAATGATACCGATATCTAATAATTAAACTTTCAACTCTTGGCGTTTTATGGGAGCCATTTGGTATGGGGCTTTGAAAATAAGCTTACTACCGATTTCAAGGTCAATATAGAATTCAATTTCTCGGTTTGGGGTAAGCCAGGAAGTTCCTCAGGAAAAACGTCAGGAAACTTAATAACAATAGGAATATCATTCAAGTTTGACGTGTTTTTGTTCAAATTAGCGACATGAGCTAAAAAGGCTTGACATCCGTTTTTCAATAAACGAATGGCTTTATGGCTAGAAATAACAGTTATAGATTTCAATGGTTTAGTTGCTTGAATTTGCATAACAGGTTGATTAGGAATATGAAAACTAATAATCTTATGAAAACAATCAATTTTAGCATGATGGGTAGTCAACCAATCAATTCCTAGAATCACATCAAATTCATGCATCTCCAAGGAAATAAGGTCAACAGGTAGTGTGAGGTTGTTGATTTGGACTAGGCAAGATTTATAGACAGTAAATGTAATGGCTATTTCTCCCAATGAGGTTTCAACTGATAAGACAAGATTTAAGTTTTCAATAGTCAAATTTAAACGTTGAGTACATATAGGTGAGATAAAAGAGTGGATAGAGCCAATATCTAACATGGCATAGACTTCTCGAGAATTGATGAATAACTTACCGGTCATCACCTCATTCGATTTCTTGATCATCAAGGCTGTCATCATCAAATCGAGTCCCATATACGTCATCCGGATCTTCACGTATTTCAACCATGGGGATACCACGAAATAGTTCTCTAACGAACTGTTTCTCAGATTCTTCAACTTCATCAGTAGTAGCGTACCAATGATTTCCATTAAAATAGTATTTTCGATAGACTACAGTTTCCACGATAGCGACTAACTTAACCTGAATTCCTCTAAATTGTAACGCCCAAAAGTATAGATACATCATTTTTAAATAATCTTGAAAATCATAGCTAGAACACCATAAATCCCAAAGACTTATATGAAACGTCCATATATTCTGATCCTTTGTTATCAAGCATAACCAGGTGATGATATGTTTCCAACTGTCGAGCAAATTAAAGGCAACAATTTCCTCAAGTTCCGGGTATCCTTTCAAGAACGAATTTGGAAGAACGACGGTAGAACTTTCACCTTCTTCTTCTTTAGATCGGATACAAATAATTTTTGCTTTAGGCAAATTATTCAACTCTGAGTTTGTAGAAGAATTGTTTGTGGCCTCTACATTCACTTCGGGTACTCCGTGGTTAACCTCCTGATTTCCAGATGCCATACTTAACTGTGGTCACAAAATAGATGTTAGTTCAAATAAACTGACTCATCACTTCATGTCTCTATATTCAAATCAAATTATTAGATAATAAAATCTAATTTAGGTAGGACACACTAGTGGCTGATTCTATTCGCCTCTCCCCTCCTAGTTCTACCCCAGATCTCCATTAAAGACCATGTCCCTAAGCTCTGATGCCAACTGTGACGCCCCCAAATCTAGGCCCACACAGCCCAACCTTGAGTCGTCAAAAGACTACAACAAAATTATTATAACAAAGCGCAACGTACAACAATACGGTGTATAATAATACACAACTAAGTCTTCACTATTATTGCCACACTATTTTACAACACGTGAAGACTATAATAGATATCCCTCGGACTCTCACTCCATTCCCCGGCTAGACCCAGCTACATTCTCATCTCCTGTTGAAAAACAATGGAACAAAAGAAAGGGTGAGCTCAAATAGCCCAGTAAGAAATATCATGACTAAGATAATGACGAATAAATTATCATTAGCCTTCAACAGTTGAGTTCTTGATAGAATATAATAGACTACAAGGTTTATATCAAAAACTGCAGTTAAATTCTTAAACAATGTTCAGATCAATAATAGCAGCGGAATGAGCAATCTATTAGAAGAATAATGCAGACTATAATGTCCACTCGCTTCTCTTTTTTTGTAAAAACATCATCAACTTTTTTATCGTCTGAAATACCATTAGTCATGATAATAAAAATTCACAGTTCCTGGTCATAATCATGCAAATCAACAGTTCATCTTTGCACTACGAGCCAAAGATATTCAATATAGCACTAGCGGTCATGATTATACCAGATTCAGCCTTTGGTCATAATCATACCAAACAACAGTTCATCTATGCACTACGGGCCAAAGAGAACTTTCAATATAATACCAACGGTCATGATTATACCAGATTCAGCCTTTGGTCATAATCATACCAAACAACAGTTCATCTTTACACTACGGGCCAAAGAGAACATTCACCACGTGTCATAAAAGACACCGAACAGATGTATCGCCTTTAACCTAGTATATCGCCTTTAACCTATCATCTGTTCAACAATTATATCACATCTGTGCCCCCGGCCACAGATATTCACAACAACTTGATTCTTGAAGATTAATAACAGTGATACGAATGATGAACAGAAGAAACAAGATAAACAATAAGTATCGGAAGTTTACTTTGTGCAGATTCAAATAATGTCCAAATTGTCAACATGATGTGGAGTGAAATTTAAAAATGATATTCAAGATCCACAGTTCAGAATAACGGTTACAATTCAATAGAAAGGTTCAGAAAATAGGAAGGTTCAGTTGAAATAATTAAGTTCAACTATTATGGAACATATAATATTTTCAGGAATTATAGAAGCAATAATTCCATAATAAGTTTCGATTTAGGAGTATGAAAGAAAATAATATCCCTTACCGTAGCAGGTTTGATTAACAAAAGGTGAAGGGAATTAATATCCCTTACCATAGTAAGTTTGAATAATGGAAGATGAAAAAGATGGTATCCCTTATGAGTATAAAGGAAAATGATATCACTTACGAATATGGAATAAAAGTGTCATGTGATAATTCGTGTAGACAAATTATTTCCACACGAGACAAATAAAAAGGGTTATTCACCAACAGGCGGTAATCCGCGCCGTAAGGTTATTCCCATCAATTTGAATACGAATAGTTATTCACCAAACAGGCGATAATCCGCGCCGTAAGGTTTTTTCCATCAATTTGAATACGAAGAGTTATTCACCAAACAGGCGATAATCCGCACCGTAAGGTTATTCTCAAAGATTAATAAGGAATGAATACAAAAGGTTATTCACCAACAGGCGGTAAACCGCGCCGTAAGGTTATTCCCACAATTTAATACATGGAAATAAATGGCACAAGAAAGAAACGATATTATTTTCGAGAATCAAAGAATGATAATCCCTTCAAGTAAGAAAGAAAATAATATCTATTTATGATGATGAAAAGAGTGATACCCCTTACCGTAATAAATTTAAGAGTGTGAAAAGAATGATATTCCTTACCTTAACACGTGACTGGATATTGATTTAAATGAGGTTGATCAACCTATATTTTTATAATAAAATTAGTAATTTCCACATATAAATTTCAAAGTGTATGATAACTCGTATAATATGAATTATCAAAATTATATATATTTAACATAATTTTTTGTAGTATAATATAACTACTTTTAAATAGTTTTAAAAATAATATTCCAAAATAAATCTTCCAAAGAAAGCTTTTAAAAATGAATCTTCTTAAAGAAGAGTCTTCTAAAGGAAGATTTGTGAATACCGTGAAAAATAGGAATTTATGAAATTACTACTCTTTAATAAAAGACTTAGTTGAAAATTTTCTGCACTCCTTTTGGCTTTCAAACTCTCAAAATAACCTCACTATTCTCAGAGAAAACTCATAAAATTCTTATAGAAAAATTTTATGTTTTAGGTGTGATTTTTCTATTCAGCTGAACAAGCTATTTATAGGAGAAAAATGGTACTATGCGCGGTTGTTGGCAGCACGCCAATGTTGAAATCGGGCAGAAGAGGCTGCGCAGCCTCTGCGCAGACGAATTCAACGAATTCAAATTTGGCACAGTAACTTGCACAGTAACTTGCATAGTAACTTCTGAATATAATAATATTTTTCTAATAAAACAAATAACTTTTTTATTATTATATTGTCTAATAAAACAAACAACTTTATGAATATATTATAATAATCAAATTACCAAATAATACTACCATAGTAATAATTCATAATAATGCAACAACTACTGTGTCAATTATTAGATCAATAATATGCATTATTATTGTTTCAATAATCCAATATGTTGTGCCACAACAATTATTAATAAGACAATGAGTAATAACAATTATTGAATTGATAATATAAAATATTATGCAGTGACAATTATTGATGAAATGATGCGCAACAGTTACGGTGTCAATTATCAGACCAATAATATGAGACACTGTGCAATATCGTGTGCTACTGTAGAGTACCGTGTGCTACAGAAAATACCATAATTTACCGTATGCTACTATTCTTTTATCACCGGTATTTTAACAGTTAACACCGTTGACTATTTTTATTTAAAAAGGTTACTTCTGTCGTTTTCTATATCCGACAAATATTCCGTTGTGGGGTCCACCAATAATTAGTTATTTCGGCGCCGTCGTACGACACGAATATTCCCCGACCAAACGAATATTCCCTGACAAAGCGAATATTGTCCGACAAAATAAAATTTGCACATAACATCTTTAACTTTCAATTTTGTTAATTTAACCACTTACTGTTTCAGGAAAAATATATACGAAGAAAAATTAAATTTTATATTTCATAAAATCCGGGGTCTTACAAATATACATATATAGATGTATATATGTATAATTAAAGTAGAAAAATTAAAGGAAAAATAGCTTGAAAAAGGCCATTTTGCTGAGATTGAAGGGGGACCCACTTGGATGGATGTCAAAATTTATTATTGCTTGATTTTGTGAGTGGTTGAGCAAGCTACCAACTCCTACCTGTTAGAGTTTATGCCCTAGAGGCTAATTATTTGATGTAATTGCTTAACATTTTTGATATTATATTTGATTGAATAAATGGATTATTTTATTATGATTTCATTTACTGCGTTATATAAATGTTAACATAATAAAAGCCCTTAGAATAATGATACGAATTATATAGCTTTAAGTATGTGACTTGAACATGAGATTATATAATTATAATTAGTATCATTGCTCTTAAATGTCCCTAGTCGAGTATCATTGTTAATGGGACAACAATGATGCATTGAGACTAGTATGTGGATTGACTGATGGCCAAATCTCATTGGTCATAAATATATGAGATATTTGAGTCAATGCATAGGTACATGTTAGAGAACAATGTACTGGACTGACCCACCATGAGAATTCTACCTGAAGCATTATGCAAAGTGTCATAAGAAATTCTTATAGTGACAATGATGTAATGATCCTCCGACCTGAAGTCACTATATTATTACACGAAAATTTGTGTACTTTGATATCATCAAATGTCACCTTTAATAGGGTGGACAATAAAGGTGATTATTGGGTACATCATGAATCGTGTGAGGAATATGAGTTATCTAGATGGAATTTAACCCTCCTATATATTAGGAGTGATATCCATAGGCCTCTTGATTGAGTAGGACTATGAAATGCATGGCCATGCTCAAATATTGATTTGTTTCATATAGTCTACTCATTGATCAAGAAAACTCAGATTAAATTATGAAGAGTATGACACATTCCATGCCTCGAGTTTAATCTAGGATATAAGGTTAAAAGGATTAAATTACATTGAAACATTGGTCACGAAAAGGTTGTATCGAATCACCGATCTTATTATTATTTGGGTAGCAGTGATGCATTACTAGATGCCGCTCACTGTTTATAATTTTATAATATGATTTTAAAATTATTGCCAACATAATAATAACCTATAGGGTCACACACTTAGAACGTAATTAAAAGGGAATTAATTTAAATTGTAAGTATTTTAAATATGTCAATATGATTGATAGTATTTAAAAAATTACGAATTTAAATAATAGGATAATTTGTATATATGTATATTAATTAAGTAAGACTTAATTAAAATATAATATATATAAATTCGCATTTTATTTTTCTATTTATTTTAGGTTTTAGTTAATTCCTATTAACTACTATATATATGATATATCAGTAGTCTAAAAGTCACGTAAGGAAAAACTAAAACCCTAGCCGTTTTCAGAAAGAGGCTAGAGAGAACAATAGGTTAGAAATCCCGTTCTTGGTGGCTAGTGTGACGCCCCCAAATCTAGGCCCACACAGCCCAAACTTGAGTCGTCAAAAGACTACAACAAAATTATTACAACAAAGCGTAACGTACAACAATACAGTGTATAATAATACACAACTAAGTCTTCACTATTATTGCCACACTATTTTACAACACGTGAAGACTATAATAGATATCCCTCGGACTCTCACTCCATTCCCCGGCTAGACCCAGCTACATTCTCATCTCCTGTTGAAAAACAATGGAACAAAAGAAAGGGTGAGCTCAAATAGCCCAGTAAGAAATATCATGACTAAGATAATGACGAATAAATTATCATTAGCCTTCAACAGTTGAGTTCTTGATAGAATATAATAGACTACAAGGTTTATATCAAAAACTGCAGTTAAATTCTTAAACAATGTTCAGATCAATAATAGCAGCGGAATGAGCAATCTATTAGAAGAATAATGCAGACTATAATGTCCACTCGCTTCTCTTTTTTTGTAAAAACATCATCAACTTTTTTATCGTCTGAAATACCATTAGTCATGATAATAAAAATTCACAGTTCCTGGTCATAATCATGCAAATCAACAGTTCATCTTTGCACTACGAGCCAAAGATATTCAATATAGCACTAGCGGTCATGATTATACCAGATTCAGCCTTTGGTCATAATCATACCAAACAACAGTTCATCTATGCACTACGGGCCAAAGAGAACTTTCAATATAATACCAACGGTCATGATTATACCAGATTCAGCCTTTGGTCATAATCATACCAAACAACAGTTCATCTTTACACTACGGGCCAAAGAGAACATTCACCACGTGTCATAAAAGACACCGAACAGATGTATCGCCTTTAACCTAGTATATCGCCTTTAACCTATCATCTGTTCAACAATTATATCACATCTGTGCCCCCGGCCACAGATATTCACAACAACTTGATTCTTGAAGATTAATAACAGTGATACGAATGATGAACAGAAGAAACAAGATAAACAATAAGTATCGGAAGTTTACTTTGTGCAGATTCAAATAATGTCCAAATTGTCAACATGATGTGGAGTGAAATTTAAAAATGATATTCAAGATCCACAGTTCAGAATAACGGTTACAATTCAATAGAAAGGTTCAGAAAATAGGAAGGTTCAGTTGAAATAATTAAGTTCAACTATTATGGAACATATAATATTTTCAGGAATTATAGAAGCAATAATTCCATAATAAGTTTCGATTTAGGAGTATGAAAGAAAATAATATCCCTTACCGTAGCAGGTTTGATTAACAAAAGGTGAAGGGAATTAATATCCCTTACCATAGTAAGTTTGAATAATGGAAGATGAAAAAGATGGTATCCCTTATGAGTATAAAGGAAAATGATATCACTTACGAATATGGAATAAAAGTGTCATGTGATAATTCGTGTAGACAAATTATTTCCACACGAGACAAATAAAAAGGGTTATTCACCAACAGGCGGTAATCCGCGCCGTAAGGTTATTCCCATCAATTTGAATACGAAGAGTTATTCACCAAACAGGCGATAATCCGCACCGTAAGGTTATTCTCAAAGATTAATAAGGAATGAATACAAAAGGTTATTCACCAACAGGCGGTAAACCGCGCCGTAAGGTTATTCCCACAATTTAATACATGGAAATAAATGGCACAAGAAAGAAACGATATTATTTTCGAGAATCAAAGAATGATAATCCCTTCAAGTAAGAAAGAAAATAATATCTATTTATGATGATGAAAAGAGTGATACCCCTTACCGTAATAAATTTAAGAGTGTGAAAAGAATGATATTCCTTACCTTAACACGTGACTGGATATTGATTTAAATGAGGTTGATCAACCTATATTTTTATAATAAAATTAGTAATTACCACATATAAATTTCAAAGTGTATGATAACTCGTATAATATGAATTATCAAAATTATATATATTTAACATAATTTTTTGTAGTATAATATAACTACTTTTAAATAGTTTTAAAAATAATATTCCAAAATAAAACTTCCAAAGAAAGCTTTTAAAAATGAATCTTCTTAAAGAAGAGTCTTCTAAAGGAAGATTTGTGAATACCGTGAAAAATAGGAATTTATGAAATTACTACTCTTTAATAAAAGACTTAGTTGAAAATTTTCTGCACTCCTTTTGGCTTTCAAACTCTCAAAATAACCTCACTATTCTCAGAGAAAACTCATAAAATTCTTATAGAAAAATTTTATGTTTTAGGTGTGATTTTTCTATTCAGCTGAACAAGCTATTTATAGGAGAAAAATGGTACTATGCGCGGTTGTTGGCAGCACGCCAATGTTGAAATCGGGCAGAAGAGGCTGCGCAGCCTCTGCGCAGACGAATTCAACGAATTCAAATTTGGCACAGTAACTTGCACAGTAACTTGCATAGTAACTTCTGAATATAATAATATTTTTCTAATAAAACAAATAACTTTTTTATTATTATATTGTCTAATAAAACAAACAACTTTATGAATATATTATAATAATCAAATTACCAAATAATACTACCATAGTAATAATTCATAATAATGCAACAACTACTGTGTCAATTATTAGATCAATAATATGCATTATTATTGTTTCAATAATCCAATATGTTGTGCCACAACAATTATTAATAAGACAATGAGTAATAACAATTATTGAATTGATAATATAAAATATTATGCAGTGACAATTATTGATGAAATGATGCGCAACAGTTACGGTGTCAATTATCAGACCAATAATATGAGACACTGTGCAATATCGTGTGCTACTGTAGAGTACCGTGTGCTACAGAAAATACCATAATTTACCGTATGCTACTATTCTTTTATCACCGGTATTTTAACAGTTAACACCGTTGACTATTTTTATTTAAAAAGGTTACTTCTGTCGTTTTCTATATCCGACAAATATTCCGTTGTGGGGTCCACCAATAATTAGTTATTTCGGCGCCGTCGTACGACACGAATATTCCCCGACCAAACGAATATTCCCCGACAAAGCGAATATTGTCCGACAAAATAAAATTTGCACATAACATCTTTAACTTTCAATTTTGTTAATTTAACCACTTACTGTTTCAGGAAAAATATATACGAAGAAAAATTAAATTTTATATTTCATAAAATCCGGGGTCTTACAGCTAGTACCGCAGATCCCTTTTGCTGCTGATCGTGTGACGGTTCGCGGAACGTTCGTGTGGATACTGTAGAGACGCAGTTGCTGGATTGCGTTGAAGATTCGAAGTCGTTTCAGAATTCCATCGTCTCCTGTCTATCTTGAATAATCGGTAAATAATCTAAACTTCTGAATTAATATGGTTTTGCATGGATCCTGGCTTAGGGTTTCGGATTTTTTTTTTTAAATTCCGCTGCTTTCACTGTGTCGAAACCCTAACACTACCAACTCAAGTCCTTTATGTAAGGAAAATCCCTAAAATTTAGCTAAGTGGAGATAAGAGATAAGATGAGATTGGTGATTTAGTAGAGATATAGATGGTATATGTATACAATTTGGATGATAACTCTTGGCTATAAATAAGAGCCTTGAGTAAATGTTAGAGAGTTTGTTCATTTCCTAGAGAGAAAAAAATAGAGGGCAAGAGAGAGATTGAGAAGGAATACACTAGGAGTGCATCTAGTAGCCAAGGTGGAGTCACTAGTGAAGTTCATAGCCAAGAGGAAGAGAGCATTCAAAACTCAAAGGTTTAAAAGTGCTCTAATCTTCTTAAATTCAATTCTTGTAGTCTAGACAGCTTTTGAACGGTTAAAATCTATTTTTAACCGATCAAAACTCTTTTTGATGGTCTAGATGTATTTAACTATGTAATATATGTATATTCATAGCTCTATGTGTTTATAACATGATTTGCTATGTGAGAGATGCATAAAAGTTGTAGAAATACTCATAACACGTTTTACCGGTAAAACCCTTATGATACATGTTATGTTTAATGTTGTATTTTGAAATGTACAAATTGGAAATTTGATTTTTATGGCTAGAAAGTTATATCTATGAGTTTCAAAGAAAAACCCTTTTTGAACCTTTCAAAAATATTGAATAACAAAGAAGTTATAGTGTTTACCGCAAAGGATGTCGTTTTTGAGCCCTAGGTGGTTCGATCTTGAAATTTTGTGTCAAACATTTTCAAAAATGTGGTTGAACCATGAAATATTATAAAACAAGAAGTTAGAAGGTTAACCAAACTGAGTTTGTGTCATTTGGACATATAGATCACATTTTATTCAAGTTTGAACCAATAAAACCAAGGATTTGTGAAGCTAGTTTCCACTCTGTCTTTGTGAGCCATTTTGAGTCTAGTTCCGGTTGGAATTTGGATTTGTGTTCTAAAGAGAAATTGTAGAGGAGGAAATTCTAATGAGAATGGATTCAAGAATCACGTCAAAATCTTTTAAAATGAAGAAGTTATGGCTGTTGGAGCATCGGATGGTCGAGCAGGCCAAACTGTGTAATTTTGCTGCATGAGTGGGGCGGCCGCGCCACATTACGGGGCGGCCTCGCCACTCCCACAGATTTTTTTTGTGTTGTTTTCTTGTCCGGATTGGGTCGGGTCGGTCCGGGTCGGGTCGGGTCGGGTCGGGTCGAATTGTTTTGTGGAAATTTAAGTTGAACTAGGTATAAAATGAATGTGTTTGAATATTAAACCAATATATGAAGTTTATTAGTAACTAATTGGTAGCTAAATGTTTATAATAAAGGCTAACTTTAACACAATTAAAAAGTTATCCATTGGTATTGTTTGTAACAAAATATTATTAAGTGGTAAATAATATTAATATGTGATTAAAAGGTTATTAAATAATTATAACATTGATAAATGATTAAATAAGTCAATTAAATATTATGAAATATGTAATAATATTAGTAAATGAATAAAATATTATTAAATAATTAATAATATTAGATAATGAATAAAATTTTATTAAATGATTAATAATATTAATAAAGTAATAAAATATTATTAAATGGTTAATAATATTATATGATGAATAAAATATTATTAAAAGATTAATAATATTAGATAATGAATAAAATATTATTAAATGATTAATAATATTAATAAAATAATAAAATATTATTAAATGATTAATAATATTACATAAGTAATAAAATATTATTAAATAATTAATAATATTAGACATTGAATAAAATATTATTAAATGATTAATAATATTAATAAAATAATAAAATATTATTAAATTGTTAATAATATTATATAAGTGTATGAACTATATTAAATAATTAATATAGATTTTATGTGATTAAAATATTATCAAATAATGATAATATTCTCTAAGTGTTTATATACCTTTAACTATATGATTATTTGGCTAAATGTTAGAGGTATAAGAAGTATAAAGGTTATCATATGAATGTATTTATGATACTAATTTAAAGATCAACTTGATAAATTGTTAGGTTTATTCAGAGAATATTAAATTGATTTGGTTAAGCTGTAATCTACACGCGAGGCAAGTTCTCTAACCCTACTCAATTATTATTGAACAAGTTTCTATACTTGTATTTATTGTCAAAGCTTGAAGTGGTTTAATTATTTAAAATTATCTCACATCCTTATTATTTATAAAATCGCACTTGGTGCATTTGAAGCTTATTAGTTCTTGATTCATGAACTGTATTAAAAATGTCTAAAGCTAATAGTTCAACTAGACATTGCGTTTATAAATTCAATAACATGAATACTTTTAAAAGCTTATCCAAACCCTTGTTGGGTGCGGATTTCTTATATTAAGTCTGAGAATTGAACAACCCTAAATTAGGGGATTTTGTGTCGGGAAACCGACTTTGGCGCCAGTTACTAAATGTAATGCATATACAGCGGATTGAATAGGCTGATCCCCTTGAAAACTAAACAACTCAAAGGGTCAGAGGAAACTCTATTATACCCTCGTTAGTTCAGGGTCCTTAGTGACCACTCAGCATTTTAAGATTCAAATCTTCTGTTTATTAAAAATTTGAATCCTGTTTCATTCACAATTGTTATATCTATTGTTGAATCATTGATGATATTTTCCATTCATTCATGATATATTAAATCTCTATGATTGTTCTAAACTTGCTGAGCAAACTAGTTGCTCATTCTTACTATATCATGAACCATTTTTCAGATAAACCTGATTGCACAAAGAAGGATAAGGGAAAAGGAAAAGCCAGAGATTAAGTTAGCTTATGCATGCTAATTAGCTATTTAAATGTGTATTTACTGTTGAAGAACCTTTTGTAATTCCTTATGATAGGAACTGTTATTATGTTAAGGTTGATAGACCCTGGTATTGTAACCTTTTGAAGGGAACCAATATGTATTACTCCGCGATATTTAAATGCAATGTATGTATTTAATTGTTGGTAATGTGTTGAATAGTGAGAACCAAACACGAGGTTGTGGAACCCGGATTTGGGGTCGTCACATAAACTTGCTGAGAAAAGTAGTTGCTTACCCTTACTATATCATTAACTATTTTTCAACGAAGCCCGAATGTTCTAAAAAGGATAAAGGCAAAGGAAAAGTAACTGAGTAAATTATGTAGAAGCAAGTTTATTGTTATAATATGTCATATGTAACTCTTTTGTGCAATGAGATTATGCATCTATTTAAGGTTAGTAGAACCTGGGATAATGGTATGTTTTGTAAATGAATTTATTTATATTTTTTCACGAGTTATTGAAGGTTAAGTTTAATAATGTTATATAAGTATTGAATCGTGAGCACTGAACCCGAAGTTCAAGGGACCCAAATTTAGGGATGTCACAGGCATACCTAGTTTGGATGGGAATCAAGGAATCACAGTTTGGAGAGATCCAATTCAAGTTTTAGTTGGACCAGTTACGCATACACGAGCTAAACAATTTAAGGAAGGGCTTGATTCAAGAGGTATGGACTAGATAAATTGCAAATGAATCAAATCATGAAGAACACTCAAAGATGGTTCATGTAATGACCACGAATTCTATTAGACATTGTAAATATATTTATTAAATAATTAGCAATGAATTAAAATTTTTGTACTAATTAATTATGTATTAAATAATTGAATGAATAGACTTGTGTATGTGTGTATTTATTTAAAGTAATAAAGCAAGGTGTATAATTAATTCAAGCAAGTCTAATTGGATTATATTATAAGTCCAAATGAGATATTAAACTAGGTCAAATTAATTAACCTACTAGTCCATGTAATTAATTAAACCCTAGTCCATGTAATTAATTAAACTAGCCCAATACTTGTTTTAATTAAATGTAACATAGGTTATTTAATATTAGCCCAATGTGATAATTAAATTGAGCCCAACCAAATTAAATGGATGAGCCCAATATATTTAATTCCTAAGTCCAATGTGAAGCCCAATAAGAAGTCAAAATTGGTCAAACAATATATATATATATATATATATATATATATATATATGTGTGTGTGTGTGTGTGTGTGTGTGTGTGTGTAAATGTATACATGTATAATTAAAGCAAAAATGGGTGATTAAATCCCTTTTTGGCCAGCAATGTAGGGGCCCCACAAGGGGGGTGGCTTGATTTTTCTTGGTTGCTTAATTCACACATAATTTCATAGTTGGCCAACAACTTTAGTCAATTAACTTGTCCATCTCCTAGTCATTCAAACAAATAGTAATCCTAATTAGCACTAAATTGACCAATGCTAGCAAATTAAGAAAGTTAATGAAGGTTTACTAAAGTCCTATAAATAGGATGCTCCACCAATGCTTTAAGTTTGTTGGTCATTTGTAAGCATTCCTTGAAAGATAAAGTAAGAGCATTTGAGAGAAATATAGTGAGAACTCTTATGAGTGTGGAAAATATTGCTAGAGGTTGAGTTTGGTGGATGACACAAAGCTTCACCACATACTTTGGAAGGAGAAGAAGAAGAGCATCCAAGACCCTAAGGTTCAAAAGTGCTTCAAACCCTTTTTATTTCATTTTTATAGTCTAGATATGATTTGAACGGTTAAAATATATTTTTAATCAATCAAAAATTGTTTTGATGGTCTAGAAGTCTTAAGTTATGTTATAAATGTATATTCATGGTTTGAGGTGTTTAAATCATGTTTTGGTATGAGTGGTATGCATAAAAATGGAAGAAAAGCTTTTATTGAACTTTACCGGTAAAACCTTAGGAGTCAATAGAAATGGAAGTAAGCCCAAATTTGTTAGATAAAGTGAAAGAGGCTCAAGACAACGATGAAGAATGTGACAGAATAAGGAAGAGAATGACCGATGGGAAAGAGGTCAAGTACAAAGTGAATAGTAAAGGATTGCTAAGGTTTAAGAATCGTGTTTGGATACCGTTAGTTCCTGAATTACGAGAGGAGATTTTGCAAGAGGCTCACAGTACGAGATACTCGATACATCCGGGAAGTAGGAAAATGTATCAAGATCTTCGTCAGTATTTTTAGTGGCCGAATATGAAAAGGGAGGTTGCAGAATGTGTCAGCCGATGCTTAATTTGTCAGAGGGTAAAGGCCGAACATCAGAGACCAATTGGATTACTTCAGCCGTTAGATATTCCTGAGTGAAAATGGGAGCATATCACGATAGATTTTGTGGTAGGACTTCCAGCAACACAAAAGGGATACGACGCCATATGGGTAACTGTGGATCGACTAACAAAGTCAGCGCACTTTTTGTCGATCAAGATTCAATTCAGTTTGAATCAGTTGGCTAAACTGTACATCAAGGAGATAGTTTCAAGACATGAGGTGCCGGTATCGATTGTGTCAAACAGACATCCGCACTTCACGTCAAAATTTTGAAGGAGTCTTTAGGAAAGATTGGGGACACAGTTAAGAATGAGTACAGCATATCATCCACAGACTGATGGGCAAAGTGAGAGAACAATTCAGATGTTGGAAGACATGCTCAGAGCCTGTATGATGGATTTTAAGGGCAGTTGGGAAGACCATCTACCGTTAGTTGAGTTTGCATATAATAATAGTTATCATGCGAGCATAGGCATGTCGCCTTACGAAGCTTTATATGGGAGAAAATGTAGAACACCTCTATGTTGGGATGAGGTAGGAGAATATCAACTGTTGGGGCCGAAATTGGTTCAACAGACTATAGAAATTATCAGAGTAATAAGAGCTCGACTAGTAGCAGCTCAAGACCGTCAGAAGAAATATGCAGATCTACATCGACAGAAGCGAGATTTCGAAGTAGGGAGTTTTGTGTTTATGAAGGTATCTCCCTTGAAAAGGAAGATCCGATTTGAAAAGAAAGGAAATCTGAGTTTGAGGTTCATAGGACTGTTCAAAATATTGAAGAAAGTAAGTGAAGTGGCGTACGAGATAGCTCTATCTCCTGAACTGAAGCATATTTATAATGTGTTTCATGTGTCAATGTTGCGACCATACAAGCCTGATTACAAACACGTCATATCCTATGAGCCAATACAAGTTGAGAAAGACTTATCGTATGAATAAATTCTTGTCCAAATATTAGATAGGAAATAGCAGAAACTACGAAATATAGTTATATATTCTATCAAAGTCCTTTGGAGGAACCACAACGCTGAGGAAGCTACGTGAGAACTTAAAGAAAAGATGAGGAATGACTATCTGCATCTTTTTGGGTAGCTTTAATTTGTAATTCCGGGGACGAAATTCTTATAAAGGGGGGGGGGGAGAGAATGTAATGACCACGAATTCTATTAGACATTATTATATTTATTAAATAATTAGCAATGAATTAAAAAATTTGTACTAATTAATTGTGCATTAAATAATTGAATGAATATACTTGTGTATGTGTGTATTTATTTAAAGTAATAAAGCAAGGTGTATAATTAATTAAAGCAAGTCTAATTGGATTATGTTATAAGTCCAAATGAGAAAAAATTAATTAATCTACTAGTCCATATAATTAATTAAACCCTAGTCCATGTGATTAATTAAACTAGTCCAATGCTTGTTTTAATTAAATGTAACATAGGTTATTTAGTGTTAGCCCAATGTGATAATTAAATTGAGTCCAACCAAATTAAATGGATGAGCACAATATATTTAATTCCTAAGTCCAATGTGGAGCCCAATAGGAAGTCAAAAAGAAAAAAGAAATATATATATATATATATATATATATATATATATATATATATATATATATATATATACATGTATAACTAAAGCATTAAAATTAAAACAAAAATGGTTGATTAAATCCTATTTTAGCTAACAATCTAGGGGACCCACAAGGGGTGGCTTGATTTTTCTTGGTTGCTAAATTCACACATAATTTCATAGTTGGCCAATAACTCTAGTCAATCAACTTGTCCATCACCTAGTCATTTAAGCAAATAGTAGTCCTAATTAGCACTAAATTGACCAATGCTAGCAAATTAAGAAAGTTAATGAAGGTTTACTAAAGTTCTATAAATAGGATGCTCCATCAATGCTTTATGTTAGTTGGTCATTTGTAAGCATTCCTTGAAAGATAAAGTAAGAGCATTTGAGAGAAATATAGTGAGAACTCTTGTGAGTGTGGAAAATATTGCTAGAGGTTGAGCTTGGTGGATGACACAAAGCTTCACCACATACTTTGGAAGGAGAAGAAGAAGAGCATCCAAGACCCTAAGGTTCAAAAGTGCTTCAAACCCTTTTTATTTTATTTTTGTGGTCTAAATATGATTTAAACGGTTAAAATATATTTTTAACCGATCAAAAATTGTTTTGATAGTCTAGAAGATTTAAGTTATGTTATATATGTATATTCATGATTTGATATGTTTAAATCATGTTTTGGTATGAGTGGTATGCATAAAAATGGAAGAAAAGCTTTTATTGAACTTTACCGGTAAAACCTTAGGTGTATGTGTGATAGTTAATGCGTAGTTTGAAAATACAAGTTGAAAAATGAATTCTATTGCTAGAAAGTTATATATGATAAACATATGATGTATGTGGAGTCGTAAAACATGATGGTCTAGCAAATAATGCTTGTAGCATCGTGTTTGAACCTATCGAATCAAGGATTTATAAAACTAGTTTTTATTCTGTCCTTGTAAGCGATTTTACACCTATTTACTTTTGAAATTTGGATTTGTGATCTAAAGAAAATTTGTGGAGGGGGAAATTCTGATGAGAATGAACTCAAGAATCACCCCCAAAATATTTTACAATAAAGAAGTTACAATGGATTAATAATATTAGATGACTAATAAAATATTATTAAAGGATTAATAATATTAAAAGACTAATAGAATATTATTAAATTGTTAATAATATTAGATAAGAGTGTGAACTATATTAAATAATTAATATAAATTTTATGTGATTGAAATATTATCAAGAAACGATAATATTTTCTATGTATTTAAATACCCGTAATTAGATAATTATATGGTTAAGTATTAGAGATGTAAAATGTATAGATGTTATCATATGAATGTGTATATGATACTAATTTAAAGATCAACTTAATTAATTGTTAGGTCTATCTAAAGAGAATTAAATTGAATTGGTTAGCAGTAGACTACGCACGATTCAAGTTTTCCTTAACCCTAACTTGTATTTATTGTTGCAAGCTTTCTTCAACTTTATTTACATTGAACAATTCAATTATTATTGAGCAAGTATCTACACTTGTAGTTATTTGACAGAGCTTTAAGTGGATTAATAATCAAAAATTATTTCACATCATTATTGTTATTGTATTCGCACATAGTGCATTTGCAAATGTATAGTTCATTAATTCAAGAACTGTTTAAGAAAGTCTAAGCTAAATTCATCACATTGAATATTTTAAAAGTTTATTCTAACCATTTGTTGGTGCGAATTCTTATAGTAAGACTGAGAATGAACAACCCTAAATAAGGGGGATTTTATCTGTCGGAAAATCGAATTTGCGTAAGATGTCTGAATGTTATGATTATACATATGGTACAAGAGGCTAATCCCCTCGAGTACTAGTTTTTCGAGGAGTCAAATATATATAAATGTATGTTATACCTTAGTAGCAGTTCATGGTCCTTAAAGACCACTCAGTAGTAAAGAGTCAATCCATTCTTATATTGAAAAATTAATTCTTGATTTCTTTCACAATTATTGTCTATTATTGAAAACCCTGATGTTAATTTCTCTTTTATCATGATATATCATATGTTATTTTATTTATAAACTTGCTGAACCATTTAGTTATTCATTCTTGTTATATCATGACTTATTTCAGCTAAGCCCAAATGTTCAAAACAAGACAAAGGTAAGGAAAAAGTCAAAGCTTAGATTAGCTTGATGCATGCTAAATTAATTACTTATATGTAATTTTTGTTGTAAATCTTTTGTATTCCCTTAAGATATGTAATATTTATGTTAAGGTTAATTGACCTTGGGAAGTGTAGCCTTTTTTCTAAGGAACTTATTGTATTATTCTGCGAAGTTTTTATAGGGTTAAATTATACGATATTTTTATTCCCTAATACTTAGTTTTTATATTTATTGTGTGCTTAAATGTTTAATTATTTAGCTTATTTTGGTTTTAATAGGTTTTATAGGATTTTAATTAATTTATGTTAATTTAGGTAATTTTATAGTATTTTTTTTTTCTTTTTATTTATGTGTTTTAATTTATTTTTAGTATTTTAGGAATTTTATTTATTATTATGTGTTTTTATTATTTTTAGTATTTTTATATTATTTTTATTTATTTTTAATTATTTTATATTTTATTTTGTAGGAAAAATAAGCCTGGGGGCAAATCTATAAATTTTGCAAAGATCTAGTGGTAAAATAGTAAATAAGCAGCAAAATGGTAGAACCGTAATTAAGCAATTCGGTGGAAGTTTCGTACTTTCCGAAGCAAAGTTGGTACGCGCAATGCGCACATTTATGTGGACGGTGAATAGAACGACGTCGTTTGGGGTTTCAGGCATCTGCAAGAAGAAGCATCCGCACAATGCGCGGAAGGTATATTAATTCAGGATTAGAGCGACGTCGTTTGGCGGACGGCTGAAGGAACACACGCGCGCCATGCGCGACTCAGGCGGTTGTTGCGCAATGCTGACATCACCGAGCGCGTTTGACCGGTTAACTCCGCGTTAAGGCATGTTTGGCTTACGCGGTTTTGCTGCAGAAATTGGATTATTTTGGGATTATTGCATTAATTTGATTCCAAATTGGATTTTAATTCCAATTTGAATTAAGATAATAATTATTTTATTTTTATATAATTTTATTTTTAATTGTAAATCCAATTAGAGTTTGGACAAGTTATAGGCCTATAAATAGAGGGTCAATCTCTCAGTATTCTTTGTAAGTTTTTGGGAAATCTTTCTTCTAGTTTCTTGGAGAGAGCTTTTCAGCTAGTGGAGATTATTTTGAAGCATGTCAGGATAAGTTTTTATTTTCAGTTCTAAAGGGATGTTGAACCTTATTTTTAATTGATGTTTTTGTTGTCAAATTTATGTATAGACAAATTCACGCAAGTATACGTGGCCAACAAGTAATATAATAGTAAGTAAAGTATCGATCCCACGAGAAAATAATAATAATAATAATAATAATAATATTCAAGTACTAATTTTATATCAACTCAATTTTATTTAAACAACCGATTCAAATTTTATGGAATTAAATTAACTAACTAAAATAAGCAAATTATTAAGCAAAGATGAATATCAGATTTAAAAGTTAAGACTACAACTTCCCCCAATGTTTCGCATAAATATTTTCACTCTCTTGACAACTATTTAATAAATACAATTCATTAAGTGGAAATTCATAAATATTTATTAAACATTTTCCAAGAGTTTGATAAAAATATCTATTCCAATTAATTTACTATATTACTATGTAAAATAATTATGAATAGATTCATTAAGTTTAAATTCCCAAAACACTTACATGCAACGCATAAATATATTCCTATTTTATACATAATGCATGTTATCATATTTAGATCAAAACCTAAATTTTATCTTCCAAAGTCATCTAGGAAATCAAATAATTGTATGGCCAAACAATTATAACATGTAAGCATAAAATATGATAAATGAATCATAAGGATTAATAATTGAAACAAGAGAGAATTAATTTATAATAAACATTGGGTTCCATTGTAGTCTTAAAATAAAAATAGTTCATAAGTAAATAAAAAGAACTCCACAAATTAAACAACATCTTAACAAAAATTAAAGATAAAAGAATAAAGGATAAAATATTTTGTAGCACTTCTTCAATCTCCAATCCTTGAACCCTTGATGTTGCCTCATTTGCTTTAATGCTTCAATGTATCTCTAGGTTATTGAATGTATGTGCTCTCCCTTTGTCATGTATTTATAGGCCTCAAATATATCCAAACCTTAATAGGATTTATTTTTTCAAACCCTAATAGGAATTAAAATCCAATTTGAAATCAAAAAAGTCTCAAAATTCGCGGAATCCGGAATTAATGCGACAGCCAAACGCGGCGTTGACTTGGTCAACGCGCGTTCTATTTTTTTTTATTTCCGCTGAACATCCATGCATTGTGCGGACTGTTCTTCTTCCGCGTCCTTGAAACGACGTCGTTCCACGTCCGTTTCATCCATTACCACGCCATGCGCGGACGCCAGCAGTTTCTGATTGCAACGACGTTGTTTGATCTCCGTGTTTTGGCTGCCTATACGCGCATCATTCGCGGCTGCTCCAATTTTTGGAAATTACAATTTTGCCCCCAACTTCTTGCAGAAATTACAACAATGTCACTAGTGATTACTTTCCTACAAAATAAAATATAAATTAATTAAAAATAAATAAAAATAATATAAAAATACTAAAAATAATAATAATTCATAACATTAAATAAAATACTTAAATTACTAAAAATACTTGAAAACTCACAAATAATTAAGTCTAAAAATATTAAATAAATAGACATAAAATCTAATTATCAAATACCCCCAAACTTAACTCTTTGTTTGCCCCCAAGCAAAACAAGAATAAAAACTACGTAAATATAATAATAAATATGAAGACTCTAATAACTCGAGCAATGATTCCACATAATGATTGAAATATGAGCCTCAAAGATTCATTAGTAACGACTCACGTAAAACTTTACAATCATGCTTCATCAATAACTTAATATATCACTAGTATCACATTACTATCATCCTTTTTTTGTGTGTGTGATTCCAATACATCAAATCAATCAAAATTCGTGTAAGTCTAATGAATTCCAATGCCTCTAAAAGATATTTAACAAATTACAAGGCTCCTCTATATACTTTTTTTTTCATATATATTTCTTTTTCTTACGAGTGCGTCTTACACTCAATCTCGTAAGGAAGAATATATATATATATATATATATATTTCCTTGGCATGTACAATGTTTATTTTTATTAGGCTTTTCAAAGTTACTCATTTAGCGAACTTTCCACCAATGACTCGCAAACCAGATGGTTTTAGGACACTGAGTGTAGAGACACTCCTAAGGGCTTACTTATTCGAGTAATTAAGGCCACAAAAATAAACTTAGCCAATCTACTTTTAACTATCATAATTAATAATATTTTTTCAAATTTCCTTTCTCGATAGTCATTGAAGCAGTTATTTATTGTAACATAATCAAATAAGCAATAGAGATTTTTTTTTATCTTTTACTAACATGTAATCCACAAACCTAGTCCAAATTTCAACTGATGCAACACACTGGATACGTGCATAAAAGTGTATAGGGTCTCAAGAAATGCCAGAACTAGTAAACAATTAAGAATTGGACTAACAATCAATATTCATTTCACACAAGTGATTAACTAATTCACCGAGTTATTATCATTGGCCAAAAGTTTTACCACTGAAATCAAAACATTGCTCAAGTAACTCCAAATGCATGCTCTAAAAAATAAAAAATGTTATGCTTTTTTTTTTATAAATGCAAAAACTATAATGAAATGTAATGCATATAAACCACCCCCAAACTTAGATACGACAATGTCCTCATGAAGTAAATATAGAAAGAATTAAAGGAAGGACTCCCCTGAATAGATCAATCATCGTGAGGGACTTCTTTGTCATCCAAGTGTGGAGGTAGGTAAATCAAAGAAGGTTGAGGCTATGGAAAATGAACTGGATCGACATTCGGGTTGGATGACATTAGCATGAATAACCTGGAACAACACGAGTGAAGCACATTATAAAAACTAACGAACCCAATACTAAGATAATCACTAAAAACTAAAACTAACTAATGTGATATTAATTAAATAAACTTGGGTTGTCTCCCAATAAGCGCTTGTTTTATAGTCGTCAGCCTGACTACTCCCTTTTCTCTAGTCTAGATCGAATTTATGCTTGATGAATTGCTTTGGAAGCCATGCCTTGACCACCCTCGTAACTTTTCCTTGAGACTTGAGATCCCAAACTTGCGTTCATCATTCTTCCTCCAATAACACTGACCTTTCAAACCCCCAACATTAATCTGAAAGCATTCTTCTTGATCACTTGGATATTCCATTGCATTAAACACCTTGAAGGTCACCTCTTCATCTTGAACTCTCATAATTAACTCGCCTTTTTGCACATCAATTAATGTTCTCCCTATGGCCAAGAATGGGCGCCCAAGAATAATCGGTATATCCCGATCTTCCTCAAAGTCTAAGACTATGAAATCAGCTGGAAAAATAAATTTGTCCACCTTGACTAACACGTCTTCAACTATGCCCCGTAGATAAGTGAGTGATCTGTCCGCAAGCTGCAATGTGACATTCGTAGGTTTTGCTTCTTTTAATCCCAACTGCTGGTAAATTGAGAGCGACATCAAGTTGATACTGGCTCCAAAATCACATAACGCTCTCCCAAAGAATTTTCTGCCAATTATACATGGAATTGTGAAGCTACCCGGGTCTTTGAGCTTTGGTGGTAACTTCTTTTGAAGTATTGTGATGCACTCCTCAGTTAACGCCACTGTTTCAAATTCGCCTAACTTTCTCTTCTTGGATAAGATATCTTTCATGAACTTTACATAGCTCGGCATCTGCTCCAGTGCATCGGCAAATGGAATGTTGATCTGCAGCTTCTTGAACATGCACTTCCAAAAATTTTGAGAATTATTTTTCCAACTTTGATTTCTGCAGTCGTTGGGGGAAAGGCACAGGTGGTACAATCGAGCTCTGTTTTCCTTCATCTTTCTTTGACATTGGGGTCTCATGCTCTCTATTATTTTCATCTTGTTTGTCACCCTCACTATCATCTTTCTGTGTCTGATTGGGAGTTTCCTCAACAACTTCGGGAAACTTCTTACCGCTACGAAGTGTTATTGCCTTGCACTGTTCTTTACCATCTCATCTAGGATTGACCTTCGTGTTGCTTGGTAAGGTGCCTTGGGGGTGGTTGTTGATGGCATTAGCAAGTTGCCCCATCTGATTTTCTAGGTTTCGGATTGACACTTCTTGACTGTTTATCCTTGTCTCATTCTGTGCAACGTACCTAGAAAGTAACTCCTCTAAATTTGTCTTCCTCTCCTTCTGCGGTGGGACTTGATTCTGAAATTCGGGTCGGTATAATTGTTTTGGAGAAGGTTGTTGTACTTGATTGTTGCTCCATGAGAAATTTGGATGATTCATCCACCTTAGATTATAATTGTTGCTATTTTGCTGCCGTTGTAATTTCCAACAAACTGAACTGATTCTATGTTGATTGCACATTGGTCACTTGGATGGCTTCCTGCACATAAATTACAAATAGCTGCTACATTCTGTATCGGCTTTACTCCCCGACAAAGGCGCCAAAAATTTGTTGTCAAATTTATGTATAGACAAATTCACGCAAGTATACGTGGCCAACAAGTAATATAATAGTAAGTAAAGTATCGATCACACGAGGAAATAATAATAATAATATTCAAGTACTAATTTTATAGCAACTCAATTTTATTTAAACAACCGATTCAAATTTTATGGAATTAAATTAACTAACTAAAATAAGCAAATTATTAAGCAAAGATGAATATCAGATTTAAAAGTTAAGACTACAACTTTTCCCAATATTTCGCATAAATATTTTCACTCTCTTGACAACTATTTAATAAATACAATTCATTAAGTGGAAATTCATAAATATTTATTAAACATTTTCCAAGAGTTTGATAAAAATATCTATTCCAATTAATTTACTATATTCCTATGTAAAATAATTAAGAATAGATTCATTAAGTTTAAATTCCCAAAACACTTACATGCAACGTATAAATATATTCCTATTTTATACATAATGCATGTTATCATATTTAGATCAAAACCTAGATTTTATCTTCCAATTCCATCTATGAAATCAAATAATTGTATGGCCAAACAATTATAACATATAACCATAAAATATGATAAATGAATCATAAGGATTAATAATTGAAACAAGAGAGAATTAATTTATACTAAACATTAGGTTCCATTATAGTCTTAAAATAAAATTAGTTCATAAGTAAATAAAAAGAACCCCACAAATTAAACAACATCTTAGCAAAAATTAAAGATAAAAGAATAAAGGATAAAATATTTTGTAGCACTTCTTCAATCTCCAATCCTTGAACCCTTGATGTTGCCTCATATGCTTCAATGCTTCAATGTATCTCTAGGTTATTGTGTGTATGTGCTCTCCCTTTGTCATGTATTTATAGGCTTCAAATATATCCAAACCCTAATAGGATTTATTTTTCCAAACCCTAATAGGAATTAAAATCCAATTTGGAATCAAAAAAGTCTCAAAATTCACGGAATCCGGAATTAATGCGCCAGCCAAACGCGGCGTTGACTTGGTCAACGCGTGTTCTATTTTTTTTTATTTCCGCTGAACATCTGCGCATTGCGCGGACTGTTCTTCTGCCGCGTCCTTGAAATGACGTCGTTCCACGTCTGTTTCATCCATTACCGCGCCATGCGCAGACGCCAACAATTTTTTATTGCAACGACGTTGTTTGATCTCCGTGTTTTGGCTACCTATACGCGCACCATGCGCGACTGCTCCAACTTTTGGAAATTACAACAATGCCACTAGTGATTAATTTCCTACAAAATAAAATATAAATTAATTAAAAATAAATAAAAATAATATAAAAATACTAAAAATAATAATAATTCATAACATTAAATAAAACACTTAAATTACTAAAAATACTTAAAAACTCACAAATAATTAAGTCTAAAAATATTAAATAAATAGACATAAAATCTAATTATCAGTTTTAATTGAGTTTTATAATCTATTCCTTCGTGCATGAGATTTATTCTCGATAATCTGTTTTAATTGTTTTATGATATTTGCTTGATTAATTTGATAAGGGTCTGTTAAGTTAATCAATAATTTATCATATGCTAGATTAAGATTTGATATTAAGCAAATGATATTTTATCTGATCATAAGTAGCAATTAATAATATTTGATTTTGGACAATCTTTTGAATATTGTTATGATTATTAAGATAGCAAGTTAAATAATCTGCGATGTTATGATTGTTGCTTGGAATAATCTAATTCTCTAATTTTTAATGCAACTGTTATATTAAATCTAGACTGATAGTTCTACGTTGTATAATAGTTAGGGTCTTTTGTGAGCGATTGTTGCATTAGATTTATAATTTAAGGAGAATTTCGGGTAGCTTGGCGATTGTCAGTTATCTATGATTATTAATTTCAATTGAAGAAAAAGATAATAACAACTTGATTAATTTGTTGATTAAAAGAAGGGGATACTGAACTAAGGAACTGAAGTTTGTTTTAATTGATTTTTCTCATCTTTATTATTTATTATTTAGTTTTATTTGTTTGAATTTTAATTAGTTAATTAATAATTCAAAATCCCCCATTTAATTAGATATTTTTTAAAACATTAGAACTTATTAAAACAATTCACTCTCTGTGGGTTCGACTCTTATTTTCACTACTACATTAATATTTTTCAAAGTAAGATTTTATTTTTGGTTGCCTACGACAGCATCCCAAGTTTAAATGCAATTTATGTATTTAGTGGTTAAAAAGTATTGTACAGTGGAGAACCAAACCCGAGGTTATGGAACCCGAATTTGGGGTCATCACAGTTCATATGTTGCAAGCAAGTACAAGCCAAGTTCTAAAATGTCAACAAAAAGTAAAATTTAAAAATCTGTTAGAGCTCCCTGGCGCTACTTTTTAGAAGGATTTCAGCACCCCGACGCTAATTGATCGAGAGCAACAGGCGCCCCCAGCGCTTTTAGAGAGAACCTTGGCGCATTCGGTGAAAAAGCACAGTGTCTCGTCGCTGATTTTGGCCCGGTGCCAGCGCCCAGGTGCTTGGTCCCGGGTCTAATTTTTTATTTTATGCATTTTTGCGATTTTTATCCAATTTGGCTTTGGATTTGTTAACTTTTAGAGTAGATTTCTTATGTAATTATATTTCCAATTAGTTTGAGGAAAGTGAATCATAGAATTAACATAAATAAACATCAAAGGCTCTTGTAAATAACAATTCATTATTTATTCATTCAATATTTTTTTTGAGAGGATTTATTCTTCATCTTTTGGTTCTTTGAGAATTTATAAGCCATTTCTTAGTGTTCTAGAGAATTCTATCTTTGACTTATCATTCAGTAATACATAGTTGGGTGTGACGTCTTCTACTACATCAATCGTCAATTGTATTGATATTCTTGTCTCTTTATAGACAATGATTTAGGTGTCGTTGGTGTTTCATTCAACGCAATTTTTCCTACACAAGCAATTATACTAAGGTTTTCGCTTTAATACAGGCGAATGGTAGATGTGTTGTGCATGTTCCATCATACAACTTTGCTAAAAAACGATATGGGCAGCATTCACCTTGCACAAGCGTACCTTGGACCTTATCAGTTGGCATTAGAGCCACGTTCATCTAATGGTTTATTTATCTTTACTTTTCTTGTTATAGTTTAATTATTTGATAGCAAAAAAAAGAAGAGAAAAATATATATATTTAGATAAATTTTGTATTATCAAATTCTTGTAAATTACAAGGCTTCCATCAAGTATAATTTGTGAAATTTGGACGCTTCAATCAAGTGCAATCTACAAGATCAAGGAATTTCAAAGCGCATACAAAGGCAAACTACCCGTGAATCATGGCTATAACACAATTGTCATGCTTTACTATTTATTGTTCTTGATAGTTCTTATTGGATTTATAGATACTTTGATTGTGTTTAGTGACTTTGAAAAAGAACCTATATGAGAGAGTATATTTACATGGTAAAAGACAAGAGTTGTGAGTCTATTAGAGGGAAAAGCCTATAAAGTGATACATGAGCGATCTATTGTATTGAGCGAAACATATAAGGGAGTGGTGAGAATTATTTTTGCTACTAACATTTGTTTTGTAGCTAAATCATGTCTGGTATGAAAAATAAGGAACTGTTTGGAGAGGGTTCATCCACGGCAGATCAAAGGACAAAAATGCTAGAATTAAAGGACGTTTTACAAACTATTCTACATAAAATAGATTAGATATAAATCACTTAAAAGGAGAAATCAGAGCTTATAACCGGTTCTCAAAAGAAAGAAAATTCTCGACGAAGAATTACCAAAGAGGATGACGAGGAATCGGTTGGTGGAAAGTACAGTGAAAAGGAAGATTTTGATCCAGAGCTTCGAAGGGTGAATGACAATAAGGATCGAAGAGATAATCAAAATTGACGTGATAGAGACGATAGGAGGGATAAAGGAGTTAAGAATCGAGAAGATGATAACTTGGATAATATTAAGTTGAAGATTCCAGCTTTTCAAGGAATGAGTGATCCTGAATCATTACTTGAGTGGGAGAAGAAAATAGAATGGGTATTCGATTGTCACAACTATTCGAAACACAAAAAGGTTGAATTGGCAAGCACAGAGTTCACTGATTATGTGGTTACTTGGTGGGATCAATTGAAGATTTGTAGGCAAACATGTGATGAGCCATAAATTAAGACTTGGGAGGAGATGAAGCGGGTAATGAAGAAGAGATTTGTGCCAAGCCACTACTATAGAGATCTTTATAGGAGTCTACAAATACTCAAGCAAGGAATTAAGTAAGAGCTTGGAGAACTACTATAAGGAGATGGAGGTTATCATGGCACGAGCAAATATAGTGGAGGACCGTGAAGCGACTATGGCGAGGTTTTGAACGTGTTTAAATTGGGAAATTCCTGATTTGGTGGAGCGAAAATATTATGTACTATAAGAAGACATGGTACACAAGGCCACCAAGATTGAGAAGCAACTCAAGAGGATAGGAGGTCAACGATTAATGTTTACTACACGTTCATCATAGAAGTTCACTACATCGAAGAAGGAGGAAAAGCTAAACATAAACAAACATAAGATTAAGCCTAAACAAGAATCAACCAATCGGGAAAATCAAGGTAAAATTGATTCTTTTTCAAATAAAAATTATGACATTATATGTTTTAAATGTCAAGGAAAGGGGCATATTTCGAGTCAATGCCCAAATCGGAGGACTATGCTAGTATGTGATGATGGAAAGATAGAAACCGAGAATGATGATAGCGACACAAATTTTATGCCACCATTAAAGGAAGTCGACGATAGGGAGTTTGCTATTCCAGGTTCGATGTTGGTTACTAAGAGAGTTCTTAGTGCACAAGTGAAGGAAGATCATATGGAACAGTGGGAAAATCTCTTTCACATCAGATGTCTTGTCAATGGGAGGATCTATTGTGTGGTAATTGATGGTGGGGGTTGCACCAATGTTGCGAGTACAACTATGGTAAAGAATGTAGGGCTACCTTCAACCAAGCATCAATAGCCATATAGATTGCAATGGCTCAACGATAGTGGTGAAATAAAGGTGATGAAACAAGTAGTGTTTCCATTTAGTATTGGTAGACATGTTGACGAGGTGAAATGCGACTTGATTCTAATGCAAGCGGGTCACTTATTACTTGGGAAGTCGTGGCAGTTTG
This sequence comes from Hedera helix, assembly GCA_947179155.2. Taxonomy (NCBI): domain Eukaryota; kingdom Viridiplantae; phylum Streptophyta; class Magnoliopsida; order Apiales; family Araliaceae; genus Hedera; species Hedera helix. The sequence goes on from OX359279.1 coordinate 27,349,710, forward strand.
ATAGGTGCGTGAAATATTAGGGTTTTATAAATCAATGTTCGTTTGTTCACAATAAAAGATCAGTCACTCTTTATCATATGACACCATAGCAAATGCATAAAGATCAATTGCATTTATAAAAAGATTATGTACAAAAGAGAGAGTGTGAGGAAAAAGAAAAGAGTGAAAAAGAGAATAACAAGAAAGAAAAGATTGAAAAGAAGAAGGTTGAGAGAAAGAAAAGTGAGGAAAAATTATAGCGAAAAGCGAACTTCTTGGCAAAAAAGAGTGACGTGAAGAGAGCATTAATTTCTAAGCAGACGATAATTGTACTTTTGTACAATGAGGCATTGAATACTAACATGTCTAATTCTTCTTTGTCTAGTGTTGTTGCATCTCTTTTGCAGGATTATAACGATGTGTTTCCCGATGATCTATTAAAGGCGTTACCACCAATTCGAAAAATAGAACATCAAATTGACTCTATATCTAGTGCAACCGTTCAAATTCGACCGGCTTAAATGAGCAATCCAGAGGAGACAAATGAGCTACAAAGGCAGGCTGCTAGGCTTACGGAGAAGGGGTTCGTGAGAGAAAGTATGAGTCCATGTGCAATTCTAATAATCTTAATACCTAAGAAGGATGGAAAATGGCGTGTGTACATTGATTGTCGTGTGGTAATAATATTATTGTAAAGTATTGACATCTTATTCTTAGGTTAGATGATATGTTAGATAAATTGCATGAATCTTTCATATATTTTAAAGTTGATTTAAAAAATGGATATCATCACATTAGAATGAAAGAGGGAGATGAGTGGAAAACTGGTTTTAAAACAAAATATGATTTATATGAGTGGTTGATTTTACCTTTTGGATTAACTAATACACCTAGTACTTTTATGACATTAATGAACCATGTTTTACGATCTTTCATTGGGAAATTTATTGTTGTTTACTTAGTTTTGTTGTTAGCTCAAAGGGAATTCAAGTGGATGAAGAGAAGATACGTGCAATCCAAGAATGTTTGAGTCTTACGAATGTGAGCCAAGTCCGCGGTTTCCATGAGCTTGCGAGTTTTTATCGATGGTTTGTAAGAGATTTTTGCAGAATTACTGCACCATTAACCTAAGTCATTAAAAAGAGTGCAATTAAGCATTGGGAAGAATATTTACCTGATGTTGAGTTTGCTTACAATTGATCTGTTCATTCTACTACAAATTACTCACCTTTTGAAATTGTATATAGTTTTAATCATTTAACACCATTGGATTTATCATCGTTACCTGTTAAAATTTACTAACATGGATGGAAAGAAGAAGGTTGATTTTGTTAAGTAGATACATGAGAAAACTAGACTTAACATTGAAAGAAGGATAGAGCAGTATATGAAGTATGCAAACAAAGGGTGTAAACAAGTGATCTTTGAGGCTGGTGAATGGGTGTGGTTACATTTGTGAAAGGAAAGATTTTCAGCTCAAGGACGATCAAAATTGCTTCCACGAAGGGATGATTCTTTTCAAGTTCTAGATCGTATTAATAACTGCGCATAAAAATTAGATTTACCTAATGAGTATAATGTTAGTGCTACATTTAATGTTTATGATTTAAGTTGGTGTTATACAGGCGATGATTTAAGGATAAATCCTTTTCGAGATGAGAAGAATGATGAGGGCATGCTTGGTTTGGATGGGAATCAAGAAGTTAAAGCTTAGGGAGATCCAATTCAAGTTTCAGTTGGACCAGTTACGTGTGCACGAGCTAAGCGATTCAAAGAAGGGCTCGTTGGATTGATTCAAGAGGTATGGATTAGAGAAATTGCAAGTGAATCCATCATGAAAAACACTCAAAGATGGTTCATATGTTGTAAGCAAGAACAAGCCAAGTTTCATAAAGTCAACAAAAAGTTAAACCTGAAAATCAAGTAGCGTGCCCCAGCGTTGTTTCTGTGATGGATTTCAGTACCTTAGCGCTAATTGACCGAGAGCAATAGTGCCCCCAGCGCTTTCAAAGAGAGCCCCAACGCATTCGGTGAAAAGGGACAGTGCCTCAGTGTTAATTTTGGCCTAGGTGCCTGTGCCCCGAGGCTTGCTCCCGGTTCCAATTTTTTATTTTACGCGTTTTTGCTATTTTTATCCAATTTACTTAAAATTTGTTACCTTTTTAGAGTAGATTTCCTATGTAATTATATTTTCTATTAATTTGAGGATTAAAAATCATAGAATTGGTACAAATAAACATCAAAAGCTATTGTAAACAACAATTCACTATTAACTCATTCAATATATTTTTAGAGAGGATTTATTCTTCATCTTTTGGTTTTTTGAGATTTTCTAAACTATTTCTTAATGTTCTTGAGAATTCTATATTGACTTATCATTCAACAATACACAGTTGGGTGTGGCATCTTCTACAGCATCAATCGTCGATTGTACCGAAGTTCTCGTCTCTTTAAAGATAATGGGTTAAGTTGTCGTTGGTGTTCCATTCAATGCAATTTTTCCTATAAAAACAATTGTACCAAGGTTCTCACTTCAATACAAGTGAAGGGTTGACATGTTGTGCGTGTTCCATCATACAACTTTACTATAAAAAGATTCGGACAGTGCTACCTTACGCAAGTGTACCGTGGATCTTAACGCCTGATTTTATATATCCACCTAAATAAAATTTAAAAAAAACGAACAACCTGCACAATAAACAAACTTGGGACATCAAGGGATAGTTCCGGTGTGAAAATAAGTACATGCCAAAAGCATAAATAATGGAAGGATTAATTGCTGAAAAATAATAGTAAAATTATGTTGTAAGTATGCATTTTTATACCGCGAACCTTTACTTAAGGCTGTATTTATAGTTGCTATGCGCGACCGAGACCAATTAAAAGTAAAAGCCCTTATCAAAATTTCCTTATAACTGTAATTCATAACTAATTGAGTCATTAATAAATTAAGTCTCCTTATCATTCTAAAATTAGGAAACCCAATCATATATAAATCGGGACTTTGACCCTTCTAGAATAATATGTCGTCAAAATATATTATAATGGGTCATCCCCAATACTAGGCCCAAAATACAATATTGGTACGAACCTGCACCAGAATCGGGTCTAAATATAAATTGATGTAAGCCTGCACCTGGATCGGATCCTAAATAATTTTATCCCAACATTACCCCCCCCCCCAATCCCCGATTATAAAGAATTTATAATAAAAAGAGTAATTAAAAGAAATAACCGTCTTTCTTCATTACTGTATACACGTACCTCCATAAAATTTTACCATGTCCTTTTAAATTAGTCGCCCTAAATATTCGCACCCATCATTAATCCTCAAACCTCAAAACGGATGAAACCCCTTCCATTTTAAATTACTTTTGTAAAAAACTCTCCAGCTCTCTCGCTTCTCTCTCTACAAAAACTTTTTGATGACTAGCTTCTTTCTACGGTCATTTTTTCCTGCAAAAACCTCTATTTTTCAGTCACCCATGGCCCAAAATCCTTCCTCTTCCACACATACAAGCCCTTCCAATCCTCCTCTAACTAATGTTGAGAGAGCAGAGATGGCTAATCGTGAGTTTTATAAATCAGATAAAGCTTATAATCACACCTAAATCATTTCCACCATAACCACTAAATCCTTCACTGATATTCGTGAACAGTTCCAAATTCCTACTCAAGACGACATCCAAGCCCCAGATTCAAACAAAATGATGTACTTTCGTCCCAACGAGGAGTACATCGGCGTCCCGACCTAAACACTATAGTACGGCGTATGCTTCCCCTTTCATGAATTCATCTATTCTTTCTTCACTTTTGTCGATATCGGATATGCCGAACTTGTCCCAAACTCATACGTCCACCTCATTTGCTTCATTGCCTTCTGTCATGAATGCAAGATTACCTCTTCCTTGGACTTTTTCTTTTCCATCTTTACCCTTACCAAGACCAAATAATCGGGCTTCCGAGCCCTAAACAACTTTCGGTAAACAACTTTCAGGTCGCTAAGTGTGGATGCAAATCCCCTCTAATAACAAAAGGTGGAATTAATCTTGGTTCTTCCTTTGCGACACCGACACCGACACCTTCCTTTTTCCAACCTAGGGCAAACCTCAATAGATGAAACTCAGCCTCGTCCACCTCCCAAAAGACCGAAGAAAGAGTTTAAGATATTTATTAAAAAGATATTGTCGAAACCCTGGGACCTAAACGTCATCTCAAATCAACAATGGTTGTTTGACCATAAATGTAAGTTCTCGAACCAATCCTATTTAAACTGTATTAATTAATTTTCTTTATTTACCATTTTTAACCTTATCTCTACTTCTTTTATAGTAGTAACAGTACTTAAGCCTCAAACTCAATCTCCAACCCATCCCACATGCATCATTGAAAAAAATAAAGCTTCCTCTCAAAGTCTAAAAGCCATCGAACCTCTCTATGATGCTACAACACCCCAATTTAACAAGTCGAACCCACCTTTAAAAACACCGAACCCACTTCTAACACTGTCGAACCCACTAAACCACCTTTTGAACCTTCAATAATTATCGTTGTGCCTATTTCAACAATCAAACCAATAGTTTCACCTACCGCCAATCCCCCTCAACCAAAATACAAAAAAGAGACATGTCCGAAACTGAAAAAACACCAATTCTGAAAGCACAAACGCTGAAGACTAACTAAAATATCCTCCAAAGTTCAACCCAATCCTACTTACCCATCACACCTGACCCTAACCAATCCCTAAAACAAAGAAATACCCCATCCGGAACCATAAAACCAATTCCAAACTGAAACAACTCCATCATCCTCTCCAACACAACTACCTCTAATAGAACCTACAATTATCCTTGATCCCTAACCTCCAACTTCCACCAACCCACCATTCCCTAACTTCTAGAAGTCAGACCTAACAAACATTGATTATCCTTTATATATCTTCGAACACTTCAACCTACTAGGAGACAACCACTAATTTAAAGGATTTACCTACCGCCAACTCTTTTTCACTGCTGTTGTACATGGAGGTCGAGTAAGTACTCGTCCGAACTCTCTTTTCCATTATCAGCTTATTTTGTTCCTTCTTGTACAAACTATATTTCCTTCTGCAGAGCCTTGTTGCCTTCAGTAGAATCCTGGCACAAGAAAGATGTTAACATAACCCTGGCAACATCTTTGACGATCTAAAGGCCAAACTTGAAGCTGCTGAAGAAGAAAAGGCTTCCCTCAACCTCTAACTGAATGAAGCCAATAAACTGAACGATGATCTCCTACAATATAACAACATGCTTCGGACACAAATGATTGATTTAGTTGAGAGCGGGAACCAGCTCTGAGACAAAACAGATGAACAACGCAACCTCAACAAACAAATTTAACAACAAATCAAGAGATAAGAAAAATAACTCAATGAAGTTGCCAACGAATTTAAAAAAACTTAGCACAGCACATCAAAATGCCATCAAACTTGCTTGCCACCTCCACAAAGAAAATAAATCCCTTAAAGAAAAAGCCCAAACCATAACTGACAAACAACGACAACAATACGTCACCACGGAATACTGATCCTCTAACAAACTAGTCAACCAAATAATAGCCGAATTCGATAAAGGCTACTAGCCTGCGAAATCCAAGATCTGAGCAACTGGTGCAAACCCAACAACCTTAGGTTTCTCTAAAGACAATAAAACTAATGGCGTTCCATCAAACAACTAAACTTATTGTAATTTTTCCTTTTTTTTTGAACAATTATAATATATTGATCATTTGTAAACAAACAACTTGATAAATGAAATTACGCCTTCTTTTATTGACGTCTACTAAACATTACAAATGAATGAACTGTATAAACACATACATTGGCTATTGATAATATCTCGTAAGTCTTCCTACATGCCAAGTATTTTTCAATTCTAAACTATCTATACCCTGAAATATATATATCCCAGGCTTTAATACTTCAATAATTCAATAATCTCATAAGGACTTTCCCAGTTAGACATCAACTTATCGACATTATGTGGAGTTGAAGCCTCTGCTTATCGAAGCACCAAGTCCCCAATGTAAGACCCCGAATTTTATGAAATATAAAATTTAATTTTTCTTCGTATATATTTTTCCTGAAACAGTAAGTGGTTAAATTGAAGAAATTGAAAGTTAAGGATGTTTTGTGCAAATTTTATTTTGTCGGACAATATTCGTTTTGTCGGGGGATATTCGTTTTGTCGGGGAATATTCGTGTCGTACGACGGCGCCGAAATAACTAATTATTGGTGGACCCCACAACAGAATATTTGTCGGATATAGAAAACGACAGAAGTAACCTTTTTAAATAAAAATAGTCAACGGTGTTAACTGTTAAAATACCAGTGATAAAACAATAGTAGCATACGGTAATTTATGATATATTTCTGTAGCACACGGTATTGCACAGTGTCTCATATTATTGGTCTGATAATTGACACCGTAACTGTTACGCATCATTTCATCGATAATTGTCACTGCATAATATTTTATGTTATCAATTCAATAATTGTGGTTACACAGTATTTTGCATTATTGATTCAATAATTGTCATTACACTGTATTTTATATCATTGAGTCAATAATTGTTGCTACACTGTTTTTAAAATTATTGAACCTAATAATTGTCATAGTAGCAAATACATTGTAATTTATATTATTAAATATAATATGTAACGTGTTTCTTACATTATTGTTGAATTATTGTTGTAACATTATTTTATTTTATATGTTGGACTCACAGGAAGAATAAAAAAATTAAAAAAAAATAGAAAAAAAAAATTAATTTTACTATTTGAAATAGTAACGTGAATAGTAACATGTGGGCCCCTATGGGACCCACCTGAGGAATTTGGGTTTGAATTTGCTGGAGAAAATCACAGGCTGCGCGGCTGCTGCAAAAATTTTCTCAGACTGGTGTGCGCACGCCAGTCCTCACCTACCACGCATAGTACTAATTTTCTCCTATAAATAGCTTGCTCAACTGAATAGAAAAATCACACCTAAAACATAAAATTTTTCTATAAGAATTTTATGAGTTTTCTCTGAGAATTGTAAGGTTATTTTGAGTGTTTGAAAGCCAAAAGGAGTGCAGGAATTTTTCAAGTAAGTCTTTTATTAAAGAGTAGTAATTTCATAAATTCCTATTTTTCACGGTATTCACAAATCTTCCTTTAGAAGACTCTTCTTTAAGAAGATTCATTTTTAAAAGCTTTCTTTGGAAGATTTATTTTGGAATATTATTTTTAAAACTATTTAAAAGTAGTTATATTATACTACAAAAATTATGTTAAATATATATAATTTTGATAATTCATATTATACGAGTTATAATACACTTTGAAATTTATATGTGGTAATTACTAATTTTATTATAAAAATATAGGTTAATCAACCTCATTTAAATCAATATCCAGTCACGTGTTAAGGTAAGGAATACCATTCATTTCAAACTCTTAAATTTATTGCGGTAAGGAATATCATTCTTTTCACACTCTTAAATTTATTACGGTAAGGGGTATCACTCTTTTCATCATCATAAATGGATATTATTTTCTTTCTTACTAGAAGAGATTATCATTCTTTGATTCTCGAAAATAATATCGTTTCTTTCTTACTCATAAGATGTGCCATTTATTTCCATGTATTAAATTGTGGGAATAACCCTACGGCGCGGATTACCGCCTGTTGGTGAATAACCTTTTGTATTCATTCCTCATTAATCTCTGAGAATAACCTTACGGTGCGGATTACCGCCTGTTTGGTGAATAACTCTTCGTATTCAAATTCTATTAAATTGTGGGAATAACCTTACGGTGCGGATTACCGCCTGTTTGGTGAATAACTCTTCGTATTCAAATTCTATTAAATTGTGGGAATAACTTATAGCGCGGATTACCGCCTGTTGGTGAATAACCCTTTGTATTAATTTCCTTCACCTTTTGTTAATCAAACCTGCTACGGTAAGGAATATTATTTTCTTTCATACTCCTAAATCGAAACTTATTATGGAACTATTGCTTCTATGATTCCTGAAAATATTATATGTTCCATAATAGTTGAACTTCATTATTTCAACTGAACCTTCCTATTTTCTGAACCTTTCTATCGACCTGTAACCGTTATTCTGAACTGTAGATTTTGAATATTATTTTTAAATTTCACTCCACATCATGTTGACAATTTGGACATTATTTGAATCTGCACAAAGTAAACTTCTGATACTTATTGTTTATCCTGTTTCTTCTGTTCATCATTTGTATCACTGTTATTTATATAAATCATCAAGAATCAAGCTGTTGTGAATATCTGTGGTCGGGGGCACAGATGTGATATAATTGTTGAACAGATGATAGGTTAAAGGCGATATACTAGGTTAAAGGCGATACATCTATTCGGTGTCTTTTATGGCACGTGGAGAATGTTCTCTTTGGCCCGTAGTGCAAAGATGAACTGTTGATTGGTATGATTATGACCAAAGGCTGAATCTGGTATAATCATGACCGTTGATGTTATATTGAATGTCTTTGGCCCGTAGTGCAAAGATGAACTGTTGATCTGCATGATTATGATCAGGAACTGTGAATTTTTATTATCATGACTAATGGTATTTCTGATGATAAAAGTTGATGATATTTTTACAGAAAAGAGAAGCGAGTGGACATTATAGTCTGTATTACTCTTCTAATAGATTGTTCATTCCGCTGCTATTATTGATCTGAACATTGTTTAAGAATTTAACTGCAGTTTTTGATCTAAATCTTGTAGTCTATTGTATTCTATCAAGAACTCAACTGTTGAAGGCTAATGATAATTTATTCGTCATTATCTTAGTCATGATATTTCTTATTGGGCTATTTGAGTTCACCCTTTCTTTTGTTCCATTATTTTTCAACAGGAGATGAAAACGTAACGGGGTCTAGCCGGGGAATGGAGTGAGGGTCCGTGGAATAGCTATCATAGTCTTCACGTGTTGTAAAATAGTGTGGCAATAATAGTGAAGACTTAGTTGTGCATTATTATACACTGTATTGTTGTACGATGTACTTTGTTGTAATAATTTTGTTGTAGTCTTTTGACGACTCAAGTTTGGGCTGTGTGGACCTAGATTTGGGGGCGTCACACCCAACTTCAAACCTTCTTTGTTAAACCCTGTTATTATAATGTCAAGCAGTCTTCTGCTGATAGATTGCTAACTTTAGCACCGCAGCATCCGAATCTCATTTAACATATCCAAATTGAGTCGAAGACCTTCTTTATTGTATAACTCCATAAAATGTATCACCCGGAATAAAGTAGCTCCAATCTTATCTGAAATCAAAGCCTTAGTACTGTATGCTAATCTGAAAGGTGAATTTTCAGTAGTAGTTCGAGGAATAGTTCGATAGGACCAAAGAACACTCTGAAGTTCCTCAGGCCACCTTCCCTTAGCTTTATATAACCCTTTTGATCCCAATGAGCAAAGTTCAGTTAGTCATTTTTACTTGACCGTTAGAATGATGATGTGCAATAGAAACCCTTCAATGTTAAATCCCCAGATCTGATAAAAATTGTTCAAATTTAGACCCCACAAACTGTAGACCATTTTCTGGCACTAACACCATCAGAATATCGAATCGGAACACTACCGACTCCTTAAAAAAATGTAAACAAACCTACTCAAGGATATGCTGAAGTGGTTTTGCTTTCACTCACTTGGTCATGTAATCAATAACCACTACTATGTATGTAAGTTATCCCTTCGCCTTGGGCATGGACCCCAATGATCAATCCTCTGAATTGCAAATAGGATCAGAGACAGTACCGATGCCAACTCTTCAAGAGGCTGATGAAGGGATTGGACTATTTAGCTGGCACTTTGGGCATTTCTTGACAAATTCCACGGCTTCCTAAAACATTGTCGGCCAATATTACCCTTATTTGGTCAGCTTGTATGCCAACACCTTAGCTCCCATGTGATCCTCGCAGATGCCTTCATGCACTTCTCGAAGTGCGTATGATGCCTCTGATGGGACCAAATACTTTAGCAATAGTGAAGAATAAGCCTGCCGATATAAATTTCCATCAATCAAGCAAAAGTAAACACTTCGGTACTTGATTCGTTTAGCCAATAATTTATCGGATGACAACTTACCCTCACTAAAGTACTCCAAATACAGTGTCAGCTAACAGTTCGATCTCTCAATCGACATTAACTCATTTTTTAGAATATTGTGTTCATTTAGAATCTCCAAATACACTTAACCTCCAAAGGATTCCACCTGGGAGTAGCCAGCTTAGACAACGCATCGGCTACCATTTATTGTTTTATTTAATCCCCCGTAATGAATAAGAATCAAATCGTTGTAAAGACATCATCACCTTGGATAAATACTTGGTCATCCTAGCCCCTTGAGCTTCATATTCCCCTTTGATCTGCTGGACAACTAACTGTGAATCACTGAAAATAAGTATATGGCGCACCTCCAAACCCCATGTCAATCTCAACCCCGCCAATATAAGTTCATACTCAACTTCATATTTAGTGGCCCTAAAACGAAACATGATCACCTGCTAAACTTTAAACCTTTCTAGACTGGTAAGGATGACCCCAGCCCCACTAGCATCTACATTAGACGACCCATCCACGTATAGAGTCTAAGATGATGACGGAGCTTGTTGGCCCCAGTTATAACCTTGACTTCTATAATTGACAAGTTCTTTGGATCCTCTTTAGAAAAAGTACACTCACCCATAAAGTTTGTCAATGTCTTCCCTTTGATGGTCGTCTGAGACCGAAGTCCAAAATATATTGACTGAGTTCAACGACCCATGCCACCATCCTTCTCAAAGCGTCTAGTTTGTGAAACACCTTCTTCAATGGTTGATCAGTATAAACGACAATAAGCAGACCTTGGAAGTAATGGTGAAACTTTCTGCTAGTAATCACCAATGCATAGGCACATTTTTTCAAGTTTGGATATCTTGTTTTTGTATCTCATCCCTCAAGGCATGAGTGATATAGTAAATTGGACACTGCTTGTCTCCTTCTTCCTGAACCAATATCGCCCTCGTAACTAAAGAAATCACAACTAAGTACAAAATACAGGGGTTCGGATGGTAATGATTTTTATAATAATGGAGCCGAAGATAGATACATCATGATCATTTGAAAAACATCCTCGCATTTCGAAGTCCACTATTTCAAAGTCCACTAGAATGTCTTCTCATTCATCGGACCCTTCAATGTATCGAAGAATAAAAGACATCACTTTATGGGTTTAGACATGAATTGCCGAAGAGCCGCTAGTCGACCTGTTAACCTTTGCACATCTTTAAAGTTATGGGGCAACTTCATGTCCAGTATAGCACGAATCTTCTCCGGGTTAGCCTCAATTCCTCTCTTGTTGATCAGGTAGCCAACGAATTTACCGCATCCAAGACCAAATGTGCATTTCGTGGGATTGAGTCGCATATTGTATTGTCTGATTATCTGAAAGCACTCCTCTAAGTCCTACAGATGATCTTAAGCCCTAGCGCTTTTGACGATTATATCATCCACGTACACCTTCATGTTCTTCCCGATCTACCTTCGGAACACTTTATCCATCATTCTTTGGTATGTGGCCCCGACATTGATTAGACTGAATAACATTTTCTTGTACACATATATTGCCCGATTTGTGATAAAAGTCATCTTTGGGATATCCTCCTTGCATATTAAAATTTGATTTTACCCCCAAAAAGGCTTTTAAAAAACTAAGGAGATCATGCCTCAATGTAGAGTCTATCAGCTGATCAATGTGGGGAAGGGGGTAAAAGTCCTTCGGGCACGTCTTGTTCAGATCTATGTATTTAATACAGTTTGAATTTCCCGTTCTATTTTTTAACTAGAACCACGTTCACCAGCCACTCCGAGTACTATATCTCAAACATTACTTCGGCGTCCAGAAGCTTTGTAATTTCTTCATCAATCACCTTTTGTTATTTTGGAATGAATATTCACCTTTTTTGCTGAACAAGTTTCCTATCTAGATCCACTTAAAGCCTATGAACTGCCACATCTTTTGTAATGTCAGGAATATCATGGTGTCTCCAAACAAAGATATCAGTATACACTTGAAGTAGTTCTATGAAGCCTGTCCTAATAGTTGCCTCTAACCCCACACCTATCTTCACTGTTTTTGCCACATTGCCCGTTATTAAATCTATATCCTTGGTCTCTTCGATGGGTTAGGACAACAGCTCAGTAACACCTTTGGTAAAAGATTTCACATCCACCATCACCATTTACTTCTCTGTTTACTGATCTCAATGACCGATGATGTAAAAGTGTGGCGGTAACACCTCTTAGCAATATCTAGATCGTCTTTTACCTCATTGGCCCCATTAGGTGCAGAGAATTTCATCTTAAAGTGGGCAATTGACGTGATACCATGCAGTGGAGATAGAGTAGTATAACCCAATATTGCATTATATGCAGAATCAACCTGAACTATGAATTTTTTTACGTTAATTTGCATTTGTTGGGGAGCCGTACCAAATACTACTTGTAGTTCTACTGTCCTGACCACGTGCACTAGTTCATTGTCGAACCCATATAGAGGGGACTCCTGATCGACCTCCATCTTTACCCCTTCCAGGTCCATCCATTGGTAAGCATGACTATACAACACATCCACTGATGATCCATTATCTATCATAATTCTCTTTATGTCAACCAGGCCCACCTGCGTTGTGATAACTAAGGCTCTTTCATGAGGTTTCATTGCATCGGGAAGGTAGTCTTCATCTGAGAATGAGATCACTATGTTAGGAAAAGGCCTATCCACCTTTGTTGTTTAATCAGAGACCGTTATCACTATATCTGAACCTCCTCGGCGCTTCTTCCCAGATTGCCTCCTAAGAGATCCTCCTGTAATAACATCGACTACCTTCATCGATTGATTATCCCGACCTTCATCCCAATGTTCTTCTTGAGGTCGACCTGTAGCTGGAGTCTCCCGTCCTACAACATATTGAATGAGTTATCCCTTCTGAACATTCTTATCAATGAGATCCTTAAATCCAGATACGATTCAGTTGAATGTCCCACCACCTGATGGTAGTTACATAACAAATTCTTGTTTCTCCGCAACTGACAACTAAATTATGTCAGTCGGCTCAAAGAAGGGTTTACTCCTGATTTCCTTTAAAATTTGCACCCTATTAGTGTTTAAATGAATGTACACCTTATTTTCAAGCTTCGGCCTAAAGAGTGGCTTATTGACTTATGGAGGATTCACCTTCGGTTCAATCCGATCCCATATTTTTTGTTTTTTGTCATTGTTCTTGGACCGATCTACTAACTTCTAATTTTGATTGAGGCTTGTTATAGCCTCTTTAATTGGAATGAAATTCTCTGCCCGCTCATAGGCGTCTAACAAATCCTTAGGAGGATTGAGCATGATATCCTTCATGAGCTTCCGTGATTGTCCGATGTCCAACCCTGTAGTGAAGAAATCCAAGGCATAAGTCATAGTTAGGTCGATTATTGTGCTACCGCCTCCATGAACATCTACTCATATTAACTCAACGTCTCGTTAGGCTTCTACTTGACTTGCATGAAAGAAGCGGTGAACTTTCCCCTCAGTTTATTACTTCCATACCGATCATGAAACTTATTGCACAACTTTTGCCATGAATTGATGCAGTTCGAAGGTAAAGACATCATTCACTGTTTGACTCCCTTTTTTTATGTAGTGATGAATATCTGGCACATGCCCGCATCCAAATGACCATAATTGCGCATAATGCGTTTATAAGAGTGTGTGTGGTCATAAGGATCTCTCGTGTCGTCGTATGCCTCCAATAGTGACAACCTTTTTGAAGGATCGGCCCTGGCTTCATCAATTTTAGGTGAAAAAGGAGACTTCGGGTCTAGGGGCTTAAGATCTGTTCGTGTAGCTGTTATCTTCTGTTCTAACTCAGCTATCTTCTACATAATTGGATTAGGGATGCTTGGTTAGGGGGTTCTGTCACACTGATCCTAAATCTGGTCAAGAGACATAGCCTGTGTTATATCGTCTCTCCTTATGCTGCCATGATCCAGATAGTAGTAGAGGACCTGATCCGTGGACGTAAACTGGAATTTGAATAAACTATCTCCTGATCTTCGTAATATACCTGCTTTTTATCTCCCATCCTTGTATCATCATAATATGGCTTTCGATCCTTATGGGAGACTTTCTCCTTATAGGGAGGCTCTGGAGAGCAGTCCTACCTTTTATCTCCACGCCTTGTTTCACCATGGTGGCACTCTTTGAAGGAGGCTTTGTATTGCAGTCTGGAAAATCCATCTGCTTGCCTCACTCTACTATGACTTTGTTGTGTGATTTTTCGAGAACCCCGAACAGTAGTTGGAACCCCATTATCCTCCTATAGTTCAAATAAAATCGCGATCCATTATCTTTTCGAGAAAGGGATTGGTTGTTTGCCCCTCTCCTATGTAGATCTGAAACTAGTAAATTAGGAGGAGTAAACAACCGACGTCTTATTGGAGTCGATTGCATCATCTTGGGCCTAATCCTATGAGCAGAAGTACCTAGCCTATCCTTAACTGAACCATGTACTTATGTACTAGCGGCACCATAAATGACTTTGTCTGGTCCAGCACTTGATCACCCTTATTCGCCATGAAAATTGATGTGAAAGATTCTAGTAATTTTTTAACAAAATTTTACTAAAGCCCTCATTCTAGTGTCAATGTTGACGCCTAATTTTGACGGGCATTATGTACGCCCGTCAAAATCACTAAAAAACTAACAACCTGTACAGTAAACAAATAGTGATCACACCAAAAGCTTGACGGCTTGGGCCGTCGAGAGATAGCTCCGGTATGAGAATAAGTACAGGTCAAAAGCGTAAATAATAGAATGATTAATTACCGAAAAATAATAATAAAATTATGTTGTAAGTATGTATTTTTGTAACGCGAACCTCTGCTTATGACTGTATTTATAGTTGCTATGTGTGCTCGAGACCAATTAAAAGTAAAAGTCCTTATCAAAATTTTCTTATAATTATAATTCATAACTGATTGAGTACTTAATAAATTAAGTCTCTTTATCATTTCTAAAATCAATAAACCTAATTATATATAAATCAGGACTTTGACCCTTCTAAAATTAGAAGTTGTCAAAATATATTATAAAAGGTCAATTTCTCTACCGGGCTCAAAATATAATATTAGTATAGACTTGCACCAAAATTGAATCTCAAATATAAATTAATGTGGGAATGCAACTAGACCGGGTCCGAAATAATTTTATTCCAACACAGACGTATCATGTGAATGCTTCTTTATCCAAGTTGGAGCAAGCATGCTTAAATTATGTAAATTTGCTTGTGTGGAATGCAAAGTATGTAACCTAATTTTGTCAGCATGCTTCAAAAGTTGAAACATAAGAAGACATATATATATATAATCCAATAAAATTTAGGACTCTACATGGCTTTATTCTTACTTTATATATAGCTAGCTCAGTATGGGTTTTGTTTCTTTATAACCAACAACTCTTTATAAGCCTAGCCTAGTTAAGGTTTACGACCTCTAGAACTTTACTTTTCATATTGCATTCAATTATTTGCTAAAAAGCATATTATATAACTAAACACATGATAAATCTTTTTACTTCCTTGGTTTACCTTCTTTATAAACGTAACAAAGTCAAAAGGTTGGGACCTCTACTTTACTTTTCTATTTTTAAAATTTTTTTCTTTTACTTTTTGTACTACTCTTATATTACTTTTAGATTAGTGAAATAAGAGTGTAATGAATGAATTTTATTTTTTGAAAAATATGATAAAATAATTTATTTTAATTAGAATGAATCGTTTTAATTATAATAGAATAAATTATTTCATTCTTTATTTTATTTTTATTTTTATTTTATTTTTATATTTATTTCATTCTTTTAACCTAAAGATACTATTAAATCTTTCATTCCTACTGCATATAGCTTCATAAGGTGGGGATTAATTAAGCATGTGATGTGGACTTATTATTCATTGTTATAGTATAATAATCACAAGCCCTGTGATTTTTAAAATTTTGAGTAAATTTAAGACATAATTAATTATTTTTTTTAAGTCTACATCTTTCTAGGGATAATATTACAAGTAAAATGAATTAATCACTCAGTCAAAAAAAGGTGGTTTTTAATCCAATTCACGTTGAAAATGCTTAATGGCTGAGTCACCTTATAAAAAATTAGGAAAAATAAAATAAAAATGCTCAATTTGCATGAACATTGCTATATATCACATTGATATAATTTTTTTTTGTCCCAGTCACAGTATATGATTGATTGTAAGCAATAAGTAGGACTTCTTTGTTGGAAATACTCAAAATTGTTTGATTTAATCTCATGGGGTACTTTATTAAATTAAAAATAAGAATTCACTACTAAAGATTAATGTAATTTAAAATTTAATGTTTTGCGCTCTGATGTGAGCAATACGGGAAACGTAGAATCTCGTGTGAGTCAGCAATTAAAATAATGGAAAAAATTAAATATAAATTTCTATATTTAAAATAAGGGTGAAAATATAATCACTGATAACAAATACCTACAAAACTTAACCTCCTAATTAACTTCTCAGTTTCACAACAAAATTATTTTATAAAATAAATTAAGAATATACTTTTAATACATGTTTATTCTTAAATTAATTAATTAATTTAAAAGTGACAAAATAATAATAATAAATTAATAATATTATGTTATTTTATATTATATTAATGTCAATATATTTTGTAAACGCCACCAAGTCTATGGGTGGGACCTCTGTTTTACTTTATCATTTCTTAATTTATTCTTTTACTTTTTTTACTAATCTTTCTGCGTGTAGGATCAAAGGTGGTTTTAGAATGTGATGTAGACTTATTCATTCTTATAGCACAATAATCACACCCACGCCTTTTTTATAATTTTATTAACATGTTTGCTTTTCAACAAAATTTGAATAGCTGAAATATTATGAATTTTCTATGGTATTCTTTTATATCATTCAATCTTTTGAATTGGCAATGACGTTACAATAATTTATTATTATATATAATAAGACAATTGAAAATTTTATTTAAATTAATTTAATTGGTCTTTTTAAAGGTAATTTAAACATCGACTTATAATTTTTAAATATAAATTACATAATTATAATAATATAAGCTCATATTCAATTAATATAATTATAATTTATTATTTATATAGTCATACATGTATGAATTTTATAATAAAATAGAAAAAATCATAAAATATATATACACACACACACATAAATAATAATTTATAAAAGAATTTATAATTAAATTAATTTAATAAAAAAAAAATGGTGCAAGTGTAGCACGAATTTCAAATTTATTTCCTTAATAAATTATTCAACTAGTCTTTGTTAAAGAAAAAATTATTAAATATTCTAAAAACACTTGTCACATAATATTTTATATTATTTATGTGTTATTATTTTAATATTTAAAATAAAATAATTTATTTTAAATATTAAAATAATAACATATAAATAATATGAGAGGCAACGTCACAGGTGACCCACCAAAAGTGATAATATGCTGAATTGTGGGAAAGTAAAGAAAAGCGTAGTGGGTGGAGTCAAATCAAGATTTTTGGAATGAGTTTTGAATTGGAATTTCATGCGTTCGTCAAATGTCCTATTTGGATATAAAAAAAATGTAGACATGATCGAAATTTCCAAATCTATATAAATCTTAAGAAAATTAGGATTGTATTGAAATTAAGCTAATATCCTCTCATACAAAGAATTTCATTAACACGCACACAAAATGTTTATTTCACAAAAATATGCATTTTTTTTATTGATACTAGTATAAAATGATACAATATTTTTAATAAAGAAATATTTTTTTCGTAGATCAAATGAGTAATATTTAATATGAATTTTTAAAAAAGAAAATGAGAGTTTTTTATTATATTAGGTTGAAATTTAACAATTTTAATTTTATCAAGATTGAATCCCAAAATCTCATAATCACTCTAAAATAATTTTACCATTGAGCTACATGAGGCGAGGTTAAATTTTCTAATTTTTTTTTATCATAAATAATATACAAATAAAATGTTTTGCTATAAAAAACCATCATCCAGTTTCACTTGTGGACATCCAAACCCAAAGCTAGAAGTGATTTTATAATGTTACGAGTCACAAATTTCAGTTTTCAAATTCATATGTTATCATTATATTGTTATATAATGATTTTCACATAGTAAAAGTACCCATCATAATATTAAATAACCAATAATAATAATATTTGCATTTGAGACATATTTAAAACATATTTTTTTGAGACCTAAATCCGTATTACACACACTTGAAACACATTTAATAATTCAGAGAACTTAAGTCTCAGCTGCTCAATAAACAGAATAGTCGTGGGAGTGTCCAGTGGCAGAACCTTGCCGGGACGCCCGTGGTCCACTCTAGGTAGTTGATGGTTGCTGAAAAAATTAAACATTTTTTAAGGATGGTACTAAAATAAGGCAAAAAGAGAGGTGATACCTCATGCAAGCGTAATTCTTAAAATACGTCGTTTAGATACTTAAATATATTCTCTCTCATATTATGTATAAAAAATTATTTTATAATTTTTTAAAACATTATTATTATAAAAAGATAATTTATACAAGAGCGTAAGATAATTTCCACCTCCGATGTCCTCTAAAAATATAATGAATTTACATAATTAACATTAATTATCATATTCAACTTAAAATATTGGTTTTTATAGATAGTTTCTTTATTATCCAAATCCTGGTGTTGATAGATCTGTTAATTATGTTGAAATTAATGCTGTTAATTATGTTGAAAGTACTGTAATTCAGAGTGGTTTGGAATTTGTTAAAGAATGTGGTGTTTGGAAGATTTTAGTGGAGAGTGACTGTTTATTATTATTTTTTAATACCTTACAATATTTTCGGTTCCTTTTTAATTGTTGGTTGGAAGATGCACATCCTAATGTTCTTTCCTTGACTGTCTCGGACAATTTGACGCAATAATATTTCCCAATCTAATGATTGTTTTCTTTTAAAAAAAAGGAAAAATAAACCCTACAATATTGGTGTGTATCAAATTTTAACAACCTTTACATCACAATAATTATAAACCCGAGGAAATAACAAATTTATTAAAAGTGAGAAAATAACTCTCACAATATCGGCGTGAGTAAAATCTAAGACCTTATTAACTACCATTTATACCTTAATTTATGAATAATTGCTACAAATTTTTGAGACAATTTAAAAGAATATAGGTGGGTTTTCATCCAATTCATGTCCGAACTCCGAAATGCTTGATTGGCCAAGGCACTCTATGAAAAATTAGAAAACAAAATAAATGCTCGATTTACATCAAAGTTGTTATCACACTGATGATTTTTTTTCCGTCGCAACATGTCTGGTTATAAGCAATAAGTTTGGAGATAGTCAAAAGAAAATAATGAAAAAAAGAATTAATTCCTAAAAATTAAAAACACAAGTTTATTTTATAATTTATTTATATTCTTTGAAATATTAGAAGAAACTAAATATAAATTTCTATATTTATAATAAGCACGAATATAAAAACTTTATCCGTGTTCGGGAAACAAGTGAGCTCTACGCCTACGTTAGGGAATCCAATTATGTAGTTTGCTCATTTGGGAGATTGGTCCACAATAATGCATATGAAGATATTACATGTCTTTACAAAGCATATTTACAAAATAGGCCTACTCCTATGCTCATCCGTGCCAACTGCCTAAGCCTGCATTACATGCCCAGAAGTGAGAAGAGTTCAACAGCCTAAATTATACACGGACTCGTTCGTCCTTCGTTAATACTAGCGTTTGGTGATTATATGTGCAAATAACACGGAGATAAAACAAAAAAAATTAAAAATTTAGAAGACTGAATAAATAAATATAAAAATTTTAATTTAAAAGAATAAAATACTAATATAATAAAACTTGTAAAAATAAAATAAGGGGAAAAATTATTGTGACCCCAATTACACGAATAATAACAGTCTCAAATTTATAATGTTACGGTCTCAAATTTTAATTTTTAAATACATATGTTGTTATTATTATATTATTATATAATCATTTTAATGATTTTCAAATAGTAAAAGTACCCACCATAATATTAAATAACCAATAATAATAATATTTGCATTTGAGACGTAATTTTTTGAGGCACTTGAAACACATTTAATAATTCAGAGAACTCAAGTCTCACCTGCTCAATATTACAGAATAGTCGTGGGAGTGTCCGGTGGCAGAACTTTGCAGAGACGCCCGTGGTCCACGCTAGGTAGTTGATGATTGCTGAAAAAATAACATTTTTTAAGGATAGTAAAAAAATATGACAAAAAGGGAGGTGAGCGTAACTCTTAAAACGATGCGATTTTGAATACTTAAATATACTCTATCTCATGTTATGTATAAAAAAATATTTTATAATTTTTTAAAATATTATTATTATAAAAAGATAGTTCATGTAAAAGTGTAAGATAGTCCCCACCTCTCATGCCCTCTAAAAAAATAATGAATTTACATAATTAATATTAATTATCATATTCAACTTAAAATATTGGTTTTTATAAATAGTTTCTTATCATCCAAATCCTAGTATTGATAGATTTCAAGATGATAATGCTGTTAATTATGTTGAAACTAATGCTTTCAATGGAATTTGTTAAAGAATTTGGTGTTCGGAAGATTATTTTAATGGAAAGTGATTGAGCTAGTGTGATGAGAAGACTTTCTGGTAGTGTTTTGAAGCAGTCATACTTATCATCGATTATTGGTGATTGTGATGTATTAATTGACTTTTTTGAGTCCATTGAATGTCCCTATGTTTGTAGACCAAAGAATAGGATAGTGCATGGTCTAACTGAGCTTGTTTATATACGTTTGATTTTTTTGTTCTTGCCTTTGGTTGAAAGATGCAGATCTTAATGTTCTTCCTTTGACTTTCTCGGATAATTTCATGTAATAATAAGACCTTATTAACTACCATTTAAACCTTAATTAATCTATGAATAATTACTACAAATTTTTGAGACAATTTAAAAGAATAGGTGGGTTTTCATCCAATTCATGACCGAACTCCGAAATGTTTAATTGGCTGAGAAACCCTATGAAAAATTAGAAAATAAAATAAATGTTCGATTTGCATTAAAGTTGTTATCACACTGATATAATTTTTTTTTTGTCCCCGTCATAACATGACTATCTGGTTATAAGTAATAAGTTTGTAGATATTCTAAAAATAATAAAAATAAGAATTAACACCTAAAAATTAAAAATACAAGTTTATTTTAAAATTTATTTATATTGTTTGAAATATTAGAAGAAACTAAATATAAATATCTATATTTATCATAGGAGGTAAGAACATAAACTTTTATCCGTCTTCATGACAAGAAGTGAGCTCTACGCCTACGCAAGTGAACCCATATGACATCTATTTCATATGAGGTCTCAAACAATGCATATTTACATAATTGGCCTACTCTTATGCTAATCTAAGGGTCTCAAACAAAATGCACTACCCTATGCTCATCCGTGCCAACTGTCTAAGCCTGCATTACATGGCCGGCAAAAAAATAATATTATTGTGATCCAATTAGACCAATAATATAAACGACTCAAAAAAAATATTCTCCGTTATTAACTATTATAAATTTTTACTCTGAACAGGCTTAAAGAATCAAAGCGTTGAAATCTTATTGCTAATTGTCAAAAATCTAAGTTTGAGTTCAATATAAATTTTATCTCACTTTGATTAACTACTACCAACATGTTCGGGTAACTGAAGAATTATTAAGTTTATCTTTTATTAAAATAAAAGGTTTCTAAATTTTCCAATTTTATGCTTTAAAGCTAACTCTAAAAAAAAAAAATCAAAATCTGCATATAAGATTTGGATATTTTTATTATTATTGTATATAATCTTATTATACATACCTTTTAAAATTATGAGTAATTGGAGATGTAAAGGAACAATAAATTTTTTGAGCAATATTGAGTTGAATTTGTTGATTCAATTAATGTGAAATGACTAAACCACCTATAAAATCTTTCAATATAGAATTGAGTAGTATTTTATTTTATTTTTTAATCTTAATTCTCCTTTGATATTAAACTAGAGTAACATAGTTTAGTTTAATTAGAGTAATTAACTTGGTAACTAACCATCTAACATCACTTGCAATACATTTAGGATCTCATGTTTGTATCCATTTTTTAGATACCAAATCATTATTAGTTTTTAAAGATGATATTACAAGTATAATGAATACACATAATTAACCTCATGTATCACATTCAAATTATATAGTAATTAATATTTACTAAATCTGACAATGACAAGAATCAGTACGTAGCTGGAGGAAATAGGAAACTTACAAAATATCTCTCACGAGATCGGCATGAATTAAATTCAATTGCTACATATTTTTGGGACGGTTTATTTTTTTTTTAAAAAGAACAGGAGGTTTTTAATACAACTCATATTTAAAATGCTTGTTGGTTGTGACACGCCTTATGTGGGGGGGGGGGGGGGGGGGGGGGGGGGGGGGATGCTCAATTTGCATGAAAGTTGCTATACTAATATGAGTATTTTGTCCCCATCACAATATATGACTGGTAATAATTAAGCAAGCAGTTGTTAGAGATTTTTAAAGTTGTTTGATTTGATCTCATGATAATCACGTTATTAAATTAAAAATAAGAATTTATCTCAAAATTATCACATATATCTATTAAAAAAAATGAACCTAAAATAATTTCAATCGCATGAATTACTTTTCCGTCTTTATGCAATTAACTAGAAAATCAACAAACTAAATAATGAGGATAAAAATAATAAATTAAACATTCACAACCAAGAAACGATATTTAATTAGAGTAATTTTGGTATTTTTTCCCCATCACAATATATGACTAGTAATAATTAAGCAATACATAGCAGTTTGTTGTTAGAGATTTTTAAAGTTGCTTGATTTGATCTCATGATAATCACTTTATTAAATTAAAAATAAGAATTAATTTCAAAATTATCACATATATCTGTTGAGAAAAGTAAATTTAAAATAATCTCAACTTCAGGAATTATTTTTTCGTTTTTGTGCAATTAACTAGGAAATCAACAAACCTAATAATGAAAACAAAAATAATAAATTAAACATCCACAAGCAAAACACAATATTTAACATGAAAAATTCTTAAAGGAAAAAAATCACGAATCAAACTCTGAATTTTCACTGTATCAAAATAATATACTTACAATAATCCTCTTAAATTTTACACATTAAAACTTGAGATTACACAATAATAAAAAGAGTACTAATTATTTCTTCTAAATTCAAAATTCCAATCTTAAGTATATCAATTTAAAAATATTACCGAATTTATGTAACACCGAAATACCAACTTTCCTTACTCTCTTTATTTCTTTCGGATGTCTTTGCTTTATTGCTCCCGATATATCTGTCTTCTTGCTTGTATATTCCATAAGCAACCATCATGCCACCAAGGGCGGAGCCAGAAAATTTTTTCGCCCTGGGCTACGAAGTCCCAACCATATCCAGTCACCACCAGCCCTAGCCCTTTCAAAGGCAACACCTGCACATGCTAGAGAATTGAGTAGTATTTTATTTTATTTTTTAATCTTAATTCTCCTTTGATATTAAACTAGAGTAACATAGTTTAGTTTAATTAGAGTAATTAACTTGGTAACTAACCATCTAACATCACTTGCAATACATTTAGGATCTCATGTTTGTATCCATTTTTTAGATACCAAATCATTATTAGTTTTTAAAGATGATATTACAAGTATAATGAATACACATAATTAACCTCATGTATCACATTCAAATTATATAGTAATTAATATTTACTAAATCTGACAATGACAAGAATCAGTACGTAGCTGGAGGAAATAGGAAACTTACAAAATATCTCTCACGAGATCGGCATATAAAATGCTTATTTAAAATGCTTATTGGTTGTGACACACCTTATGAAAAATGAGGGGGGGAAATGCTCAATTTGCATGAAAGTTGCTATACTAATATGAGTATTTTGTCCCCATCACAATATATGACTGGTAATAATTAAGCAAGCAGTTGTTAGAGATTTTTAAAGTTGTTTGATTTGATCTCATGATAATCACGTTATTAAATTAAAAATAAGAATTAATTTCAAAATTATCACATATATCTGTTAGGAAAAGTGAACCTAAAATAATTTCAACCGCAGGAATTATTTTTCCGTCTTTGTGCAATTAACTAGAAAATCAACAAATTAAATAATAAGAATAAAAATAACAAATTAAACATTCACAACCAAGACACGAAATTTAATTAGAGTAATTTTGGTATTTTGTCCCCATCACAGTATATGACTAGTAATAATTAAGCAATACATAGCAGTTTGTTGTTAGAGATTTTTAAAGTTGCTTGATTTGATTTCATGATAATCACTTTATTAAATTAAAAATAAGAATTAATTTCAAAATTATCACATATATCTGTTGAAAAAAGTAAATTTAAAATAATCTCAACTTCAGGAATTACTTTTTCGGTTTTGTGCAATTAACTAGGAAATCAACAAACCTAATAATGAAAACAAAAATAACAAATTAAACATCTACAAGCAAAACACAATATTTAACATAAAAAATTCTTAAAAGAAAAAAATCACGAATCAAACTCTGAATTTTCACTGTATCAAAATAATATGCTTACAATAATCCTCTTAAATTTTATGCATTAAAATTTGAGATTACACAATAAATAAATAGAGTACTAATTATTTCTTCTAAATTCAAAATTTCAATCTTAAGTATATCAATTTAAAAATATTACCAAATTTATGTAACACCGAAATACCAACTTTCCTTACTCAGTGGCGGAGCTTAAGGGGGCTGAGCAGGCTATAGCCTGGCCCCCATTCCAGAATCCCTTCATACTTTTTGTACTTGAAAAGAATGTGCATCTGCTAAATGAACAATCCAAGTTAATAGTTATTAATGAGTACTTTCAGCATCTGCTAAATGAAGAACCAGTAGCAAAAACACTTTGCTTTACTACCCACCCATAATAGTCACATCATATGACGGAACTCAAACATATAACTGACAACAATCTCCTTAATGAATGATGAAAAGCTAAATAGTCCATTATATGTAAAGTAGAACGTAGATTTTACATACCGTTGATAAAAAGTACCATGGTTATCTTCTTTGCAATGTAATTTGAATCTGAAATAAGACCACTCATTTCGAAAACTGAACTAGATGGATCATCATCAGAAGCTTCTATTGCCATCAGATTGTGAGCAACAGACACCCCATAAATAGATTTGATCACATCAAGCCTTGAGGATGCAGCTATTGAGTGAACATCTGCTCTAGCTGCTCCATGTTGAACAGAGTTAAACAATAATGAAAAATAAAATGTCATCCTGTTTTCTATAGAACAAGACAAGTGCTATCAAATTTAATAAATTTTCCCAAAATAAAAAATATTTATTGAACAGGACAAGTAATATTCCAGGAACGGTATAGAGAACCAACCTTTCTACAAGAAAAGCTCACATTCATGTGATGAATGGCAAACCGACTTAGCAGGTCTATCATCTAAGTGTTTTTTCTCTCCCTATAATTTTACTTCATTTTCATTTTTAAATTTTCATATCTTATAACTGATTTTGATTCTATTAAGAATCGTAGGGTACCATTTCGTTAGGTTACTATATATATATATATATATATATATATATATATATATATATATATATATATAAATTTTGTACAAATCTATATCATATTTAACTAGATATATGATATTTTATGAAGTAATACATTTTGTATACTTTTAAATATTGACTTCAAATATCATACTATGGATATATTTTTTTTTTTTTTTTTTTTTTTTATATTTTTATAATTAACTCAATTTTGACATTATAATATTTTTAGCCCACCCCAATTAAAGTTCCTGGCTCCGCCCCTGTCCTTACTCTCTTTATTTCTTTCGGATGCACCGAGCCTTCTCTGCTTTATTGCTCCCGATATATCTGTCTTCTTGCTTGTATATTCCATAAGCAACCATCATGCCACAACACATATATATAACCCAAGAAAAAAATTAATCCACATTGGTTTCGGAAGTAACCGCCCATACACATGGCCTCCTGCCATATCAATCCTATTGACTAATGGTAACATTCACCGCCACATCACATGCATGTATAATCCTTTCCTAGTTGGTTCTTGCTATATGCCTTTTAAACTCCTAAAAGAGTTCAACGTGTGGCCCGCACTTGCCAATTAATTTCCATGCACCTAACTTTTCAAGTCTAAAAAAATCATTTTCCAAATTGAACTTTAACTTTCCAAATACAAATTGGATTAATAATCCAATTGACCTAGTATACTTTGTCATCAAGAAAACTAATTCAATTTGGATCTACCTCATAAGTGAGGATTTACACCCAACAATCTCTCCCTCCGAACCCATAAGAGTGAGACTTTCATCGTGACCCTGTCACTTAAAATTAATCTTAACAAAGTCTTGATTCAACTCAAGTTTCTTGAAATTGTTAACTGTCTTCATATCCAACTTTTTCTCATTGGCATAGTTCTTCTCAAAGGGAGAATCCAACTCAAACTTGACAGCTTTTTTCTTGCTAAATTCTTTCACAACCGCTTTGTTCCCTGGTTGCGAGCTATCACTTTCCTTCTTCACTTTTGGTACGCATTTAAAGCGAAGAGCTTTTCTCTCTTGGTTCTCATGCAAGACTTTTCTCCCATCTCGCACGGTTTTGTACCACATATTTTTGTTCCTAACTCCCTCATCTTCAACACATCTCACATACGCCCGCATCGTGTAAAGACTGTCTACCTTCTTACCTCTAGTTACCACTAAAGAACCTTTGGTGAGCTTCCACTAACCTTCACCAAAGAAGCAATTATAGTCATTCTAATCAAGCTTATCGGTAGATATCACATTAAGGCGGATATCTAGAACATGTCTGACATCTTTAAGTATCAACCTACAACCACTGTTAGTCTCCAAACAAATATCTCCAATGCCGATAACCTTTGATTCACTTCCGTTTCCCATCCGTACATAGCCAAAATCACCACTAGTGTAAGATGTGAACCATATGACGTTGCATGGAATGAAGTATCAGAATCAATCACCCAATCATTAACATGGCACTTAAGTTTACCATCATAAACAATGGCTACATCAACAACGGATAGATACACAATCGAATTGGTATCCTCATCTTTTTTCTTAGACTGTTCCTTCTTCAAAAATCTGCACTCTCGCCTTATGTGACCCGACTTCTAGCAGTGAAAACAAATTATCTCTTTTCTATCTCTATATATTTCCCTAGATTTGTTATCTTCGTGAGAGCTTTTCTTTCTATTTCTGCATCTGCTCTGTGTGACAAAAACTTGTGTCTCAACTCAAAAACAACAAAGTCTGCATCTCATCGTCAATAATCATCTTCATCATACTCAAATGATTTATCAAACTCTGAAAATCACTCACGTGTTCTACAACGGAGTTTCCATCCTTGAACTTAGAATTCACAAGCTTCCTGATCAAGAAAGTTTTATTATGTGTCGTCTTTCTTTCATACATGGACTCTAATTTCTACTAGAGATTACGGGCTTTAGTTTCTGTGGCAACTGTAATATCCCAAATGTAAGACCCCGAATTTTATGAAATACAAAATTTAATTTTTCTTCATATAGATATTTTTTTAAGTGGTTAAATCGATAAAGTTAAAAGTTAAGGATGTTATGTGCAAATTTTATTTTGTCGGACAATATTCGCTTTGTCGGGGAATATTCGTTTGGTCCGACGGCGCCGAAATAATAAATTATTGGTGGACCCCACAACGGAATATTTGTCGGATATAGAAAACGACAGAAGTAACCTTTTTAAATAAAAATAGTCAACGGAACTGTTAAAATACCGGTGATAAAAGAATAGTAGCATACGGTAGTTTATGGTATTTTCTGTAGCACACGGTACTCTACAGTAACACACAGTATTGCATAGTGTCTCATATTATTGGTCTGATAATTGACACCGTAACTGTTACGCATCATTTCATCGATAATTGTCACTGCATAATATTTTATATTATCAATTCAATAATTGTTGTTACACAGTATTTTGCATTATTGATTTAATAATTGTCATTACACTGTATTTTATATCATTGAGTCAATAATTGTTGTTGCACTGTTTTTAAAATTATTGAACCTAATAATTGTCACAGTAACATATGCACAGTAATTCACATTATTGAATCAATAATTGTCATTACACAGTAACGTATGCTTTATTTTACATTATTGTTATCTCTATTATGATGTTATTTAAACAGTTGTATTTCATTAATTTATTGACTTGATATCTAAGAGCTAACTATACTGTATTTATAACAATTAGTCATAATAATTGAATTGATAAAGTTATTTGTTTA
Source organism: Hedera helix (assembly GCA_947179155.2). Classification (NCBI taxonomy): domain Eukaryota; kingdom Viridiplantae; phylum Streptophyta; class Magnoliopsida; order Apiales; family Araliaceae; genus Hedera; species Hedera helix. The sequence continues at coordinate 27,378,265 of OX359279.1, forward strand.
TAATATAAAGTTAGGTGATTATTAGGTGATATGAAATGAATGGTGTAGATTAAAGTGTGAATTATTGTTGAATAATTGAATTGATTTGTTTATAATATAAAGTTAGGTGATTATTAGGTGATATGAAATGAATGGTGTAGATTAAAGTGTGAATTATTGTTGAATAATTAAATTGATTTGTTTATAATATAAAGTTAGGTGATTATTAGGTGATATGAAATGAATGGTGTAGATTAAAGATAATATAATATTTGAAATGGATGGTGTAGATTAAAAGATGATCTTTAAATGAATGGTTTAGATTAAATGAATGATAAGATTTTTGGCTATAAATAGAAGCCTTAACTTAAGGATTTTTCATAAACTTCCTTACTTGTTCTTTCTTTCTCTCTCTAAATACTTCTTGTGAAAGTTCTCTCTAAGTGTGCTTAAGTCATCTTGAGTATTTGTGAAGATCTATAAGTATACGTGTACTGTTCAAGTTAATCAACCTCATTTAAATCAATATCCAGTCACGTGTTACGGTAAGGGATACCATCTTTTTCATCTTCCATTATTCAAACATACTATGGTAAGGGATTATCATTATTTGATTCTCGATAATAATATTGTTTCTTCCTTACTCATAAGACGTGCCTTTTATTTCCATGTATTAAATTGTGGGAATAACCTTACGGAGCGGATTGTCGCCTGTTGGTGAATAACCTTTCGTATTCATTCATTATTAATCTCTGAGAATAACCTTACGGAGCGGATTGCCGCCTGTTTGGTGAATAACTCTATGTACTCAAATTCTATTAAATTGTGGGAATAACCTTACGGAGCGGATTGCCGCCTGTTGGTGAATAACCTTTCGTATTCATTCATTATTAATCTCTGAGAATAACCTTACGGAGCGGATTGCCGCCTGTTTGGTGAATAACTCTTTGTACTCAAATTCTATTAAATTGTGGGAATAACCTTACGGAGCGGATTGCCGCCTGTTGGTGAATAACCCTTTGTATTAATTTCCTTCACCTTTTGTTAATCAAACCTGCTACGGTAAGGGATATTATTTTCTTTCATACTCCTAAATCGAAATTTATTATGGAACTATTGCTTCTATAATTCCTGAAAATATTATATGTTCCATAATAGTTGAACTTCATTATTTCAACTGAACCTTCCTATTTACGTGAACCTTTCTATTGAATTGTAACCGTTATTCTGAACTGTGGATCTTGAATTTCACTCCACATCATGTTGACAATTTGGACATTATTTGAATCTGTACAAAGTAAACTTCCGATACTTATTGTTATCCTATTTCTTCTGTTCATCTTTTATATCATTCTAATCATCCAAAAATCAAGTTGTTGTGAATATCTGTGGCCGGGGGCACAGATGTGATATATTTGTTGAACAGATGATAGGTTAAAGGCGATATAATAGGTTAAAGGCGATACATCTGTTCGGTGTCTTTTATGGCACGTGGTGAATGTTCTCTTTGGCCCGTAGTGCAAAGATGAACTGTTGTTTGGTATGATTATGACCAAAGGCTGAATCTGGTATAATCATGACCGTTGGTGCTATATTGAATATCTTTGGCCCGTAGTACAAAGATGAACTGTTGATGTGCATGATTATGATCAGGAACTGTGAATTTGTATTATCTTGACTAATGATATTTCAGATGATAAAAGTTGATGATGTTTTTCCTAAAAAGAGAACCGAGTGGACATTATAGTCTGCATTATTCTTCTAATAGATTACTCATTCCGCTGCTATTATTGATCTGAACGTTGTTTAAGAATTTAACTGCAGTTTTTGATATAAACCTTGTAGTCTATTGTATTCTATCAAGAACTCAACTGTTGAAGACTAATGATAATTTATTCGTCATTATCTTAGTCATGATATTCTTTACTGGGCTATTTGAGCTCACCCTTTCTTTTGTTCCATTGTTTTTCAACAGGAGATGAAAACATAACAGGGTCTAGCCGGGGAACGGAGTGAGGGTTCGAGGAATAGTTATCATAGTCTTCACGTTTTGTAAAATAGTGTGGCAATAATAGTGAAGACTTAGTTGTGTATTATTATACACTGTATTGTTGTACGTTGTGCTTTGTTGTAATAATTTTGTTGTAGTATTTTGACGACTCAAGTTTGGGCTGTGTGGGCCCAGATTTGGGGTGTCACAGTTGGCATCAGAGCTTAGGGATATGGTCTTTAATGGAGATCTGGGGTAGAACTAGGAGGGGAGAGACGAATAGAATCAGTCACTAGTGTGTCCTACCTAAAATAGATTTTATTATCTAATGAGTCGATTTGAATGTAGGAACATGAAGTGATGAGTCAGGTTATTTGAACTAACATTTATTTTGTGACCACAGTTAAGTATGGCATCTGGAAATCAGGAGGTTAACTATGAAATTACCGAAACAAATGTAGCTGCAAAACAAGAGGCGACGAATAATCTTCTTACAAACTCAGAGTTGAATCATTTGCCTAAGGCAAAAATTATGCGTGTTCTATCCAGTAAGGATGAAGGTGAAAGCTCTGCTACAGTCGTTCCAGATCCATTCTTAGAAGCAATTAAAGGAAGTAACGAACTTGCGGAAATTATTGCCTTTAATTTACTCACTAATTGGGAGAGTGATATCACCTGGTTATGCTCTATAACAAAGGATCAGAATATATGGACTTTTCATATTAGTCTTTGGGATTTATGGTGTTCCAGCTATGATTTTCAAGATTATTTAAAAATGATGTTTCTATACTTTTGGGCGTTACAATTTAGAGGAATTCAGGTTAAGTTAGTCACTATCGTGGAAACTGCAGTCTATCGAAAATACTATTTTAATGGAAATCATTGGTACCTTACTACTGATGAAGTTGATGAACCCGAGAAACAGTTTGTTAGAAAATTATTCAGTGGTATTCCCATGGTTGAAATACGTGAAGATCCGAATGAAGTATTCGGGATTCGATTTGACGATAACAGTCAAGAAACCGAATGAGGTGATAACCGATAAGCTATTCATAAATTCTCGTGAAGTCTATGCCATATTAGATACTGGCTCTATCCACTCTTTTATCTCACCTATATGTACTCAACGTTTAAATTTGACTATTGAAAACTTAAATCTTGTCTTATCAGTTGAAACCTCATTGGGAGAAATACTTATTACATTTACTATCTATAAATCTTGCCTAGTTCAAATCAACAACCTCACATTACCTGTTGACCTTATTTCTTTGGAGATGCGTGAATTTGATGTGATTTTAGGAATTGATTGGTTGACTACCCATCATGCTAAAATTGATTGTTTTCATAAGATTATTAGTTTTCATATTCCTAATCAACCTGTCATGCAAATTCAAGTAACTAAACCATTGAAATCTATAACTGTTATTTCTAGCCATAAAGCCATTCGTTTATTGAAAAACGGATGTCAAGCCTTTTTAGCTCATGTCACTTATTTGAACAAAAACACGTCAAACTTGAATGATATTCCCATTGTTAATGAGTTTCCTGACGTTTTTTCTGAGGAACTTTCTGGCTTACCCCAAACCGTAAAATTGAATTCTGTATCGATCTTGAACCCGGCACTAAGCCCATTTTTAAAGTCTCATACCAAATGGCTCCCATAGAACACCAAGAGTTGAAAGTTTAATTACTAGATATCGGTATCATTCATTCTAGTACAAAACTTATATCGAGCGAGGAATGCGAGAAGAGTTTTCAAGAACTCAAGAGGAGACTTGTTTCAGCTCCTGTTCTGACCATACCATCAGGATCAGGAGAATTTGTTATCTACAGCGATACTTCTGGCAAAGGTCTAGGCTGTGTCCTTATGCAACATGGAAAGGTTATAGCCTATGCCTCTCGACAACTCAAAAATTATGAGAAAAATTATCCTACTCATGATCTAGAGTTGGCAGCAGTCGTTTTCGCGTTGAAGATCTGGAGACACTACTTGTACGGAGAAAAAGTGGATATCTATACGGATCATAAAAGTCTCAAGTATTTCTTCACGAACTCAACATGCGACAACGACGTTGGCTTGAACTGTTAAAGGATTATGACCACACAATCCAGTATCACCCGGGAAAGGCGAACGTTGTAGCTGACGCTTTGAGCAGAAAATCTTATGCAAGTACAAGTGTACTGCTGACAACACAAAAGTGTATTTTGTACGACTTGCAAAAGATGGAGATAGAGCTAAAGACACCAGGGACTCACTCGAAGATTGCTCACGTACGAGTAGAACCAACTTTAATCAATAAAATTAAAGCTGCTCAAGCTACCGATCCGGAACTGATAAACATGATAAAGAAAGTACAAGAAGGTGCCATTCCCGAAGCAAGAATCGACGAGAAAGGAATACTTCGAGTCAACTCTCGACTATGTGTTCCTAACAATCCTGAATTAAAGCATAAAATCATGATGGAGGCACACAACACGCCGTTTACAATCCACCCAGGAGGTACCAAGATGTATCGAGATCTTCGACATACATTTTGGTGGAACAATATGAAAAGAGAGATTGCGGAGTTTATCTCAAGGTGCCTAACTTGTCAACGTGTCAAGGCAGAACATCAAGTTCCTAAAGGTCCATTACAATCACTTGAAGTTCCCGAATGGAAGTGGGAACACATCAATATGGATTTCGTGGCGGGTCTTCCAAAAGTTTCTCAAGGCTTAGATGCAATTTGGGTGATCGTAGATAGATTGACCAAATCTGCTCATTTCTTGCCTATACGAGAAAACTTTTCACTTGAACGTCTTGCCGGTATGTACATAAATGAGATTGTGAGATTGCATGGCATGCCAGTTTCCATAGTTTCTGATCGAGATCCTAGATTCACTTCACGCTTTTGGATCAGTCTACAAAAAGCTATGGGCACTGAACTACGTTTTAGTTCTGCATACCATCCTCAAACGGACGGACAATCGGAAAGGACGATCCAGACCCTCGAAGATCTTTTGAGACTTTGTGTATTAGACTTCAAAGGAAGTTGGGATAAGTACTTGCCGTTGGTGGAATTTTCTTACAACAACAGTTACCAAGCAAGCATAGGCATGGCTCCATTCGAGGCATTGTATGGAAGGAAGTGTCGCTCTCCAATATGTTGGAATGAGGTAGGAGAAGCAAAATTGTTGGGACCCGAGTTGGTACGCTTGACGACCGAAAAGATCCAAATGATCCGACAACGAATACAGACCGCACAAGAACGACAAAAGAGTTATGCTGATCTTCATCGGAGAGACGAAAGTTTCAACGTCGGAGATCATGTATTCTTACGTGTTTCTCCATGGAAAGGGGTTACGAGATTCGGAAAGAGAGGAAAGCTTAACCCTCGATTTATTGGCCCATTTGAAATCCTAGATCGAATAGGAACCGTAGCCTACAGACTAGCCCTACCACCAAGTATGTCTCGCATCCATAACGTTTTTCACATATCTATGTTACGTAAATATGTGAAGGACCCAAACCACGTCATTGAGTTAGAACCAGACGTTATAGCAGAGGATTTAACATACGAGGAAGTACCTGTTAAGATCCTGGATAAGAAGGAGCATATCCTACGCTCAAAGGTTATACCTCAAGTTAAGGTTTTATGGAGGAACAAAGATACTGAGGAAATGACCTTGGAGCTAGAATCTGAGATGAAATCTAAGTATCCTTACCTCTTCGATATGTCAGGTACGTCAATTTCGGGGACGAAATTTCATAAGGAGGGGAGGTTGTAAGACCCCGAATTTTATGAAATACAAAATTTAATTTTTCTTCATATAGATATTTTTTTTAAGTGGTTAAATCGATAAAGTTAAAAGTTAAGGATGTTATGTGCAAATTTTATTTTGTCGGACAATATTCGCTTTGTCGGGGAATATTCGTTTGGTCGGGGAATATTCGTTTGGTCCGACGGCGCCGAAATAATAAATTATTGGTGGACCCCACAACGGAATATTTGTCGGATATAGAAAACGACAGAAGTAACCTTTTTAAATAAAAATAGTCAACGGAACTGTTAAAATACCGGTGATAAAAGAATAGTAGCATACGGTAGTTTATGGTATTTTCTGTAGCACACGGTACTCTACAGTAACACACGGTATTGCATAGTGTCTCATATTATTGGTCTGATAATTGACACCGTAACTGTTACGCATCATTTCATCGATAATTGTCACTGCATAATATTTTATATTATCAATTCAATAATTGTTGTTACACAGTATTTTGCATTATTGATTTAATAATTGTCATTACACTGTATTTTATATCATTGAGTCAATAATTGTTGTTGCACTGTTTTTAAAATTATTGAACCTAATAATTGTCACAGTAACATATGCACAGTAATTCACATTATTGAATCAATAATTGTCATTACACAGTAACGTATGCTTTATTTTACATTATTGTTATCTCTATTATGATGTTATTTAAACAGTTGTATTTCATTAATTTATTGACTTGATATCTAAGAGCTAACTATACTGTATTTATAACAATTAGTCATAATAATTGAATTGATAAAGTTATTTGTTTATAATATAAAGTTAGGTGATTATTAGGTGATATGAAATGAATGGTGTAGATTAAAGTGTGAATTATTGTTGAATAATTGAATTGATTTGTTTATAATATAAAGTTAGGTGATTATTAGGTGATATGAAATGAATGGTGTAGATTAAAGTGTGAATTATTGTTGAATAATTAAATTGATTTGTTTATAATATAAAGTTAGGTGATTATTAGGTGATATGAAATGAATGGTGTAGATTAAAGATAATATAATATTTGAAATGGATGGTGTAGATTAAAAGATGATCTTTAAATGAATGGTTTAGATTAAATGAATGATAAGATTTTTGGCTATAAATAGAAGCCTTAACTTAAGGATTTTTCATAAACTTCCTTACTTGTTCTTTCTTTCTCTCTCTAAATACTTCTTGTGAAAGTTCTCTCTAAGTGTGCTTAAGTCATCTTGAGTATTTGTGAAGATCTATAAGTATACGTGTACTGTTCAAGTTAATCAACCTCATTTAAATCAATATCCAGTCACGTGTTACGGTAAGGGATACCATCTTTTTCATCTTCCATTATTCAAACATACTATGGTAAGGGATTATCATTATTTGATTCTCGATAATAATATTGTTTCTTCCTTACTCATAAGACGTGCCTTTTATTTCCATGTATTAAATTGTGGGAATAACCTTACGGAGCGGATTGTCGCCTGTTGGTGAATAACCTTTCGTATTCATTCATTATTAATCTCTGAGAATAACCTTACGGAGCGGATTGCCGCCTGTTTGGTGAATAACTCTATGTACTCAAATTCTATTAAATTGTGGGAATAACCTTACGGAGCGGATTGCCGCCTGTTGGTGAATAACCTTTCGTATTCATTCATTATTAATCTCTGAGAATAACCTTACGGAGCGGATTGCCGCCTGTTTGGTGAATAACTCTTTGTACTCAAATTCTATTAAATTGTGGGAATAACCTTACGGAGCGGATTGCCGCCTGTTGGTGAATAACCCTTTGTATTAATTTCCTTCACCTTTTGTTAATCAAACCTGCTACGGTAAGGGATATTATTTTCTTTCATACTCCTAAATCGAAATTTATTATGGAACTATTGCTTCTATAATTCCTGAAAATATTATATGTTCCATAATAGTTGAACTTCATTATTTCAACTGAACCTTCCTATTTACGTGAACCTTTCTATTGAATTGTAACCGTTATTCTGAACTGTGGATCTTGAATTTCACTCCACATCATGTTGACAATTTGGACATTATTTGAATCTGTACAAAGTAAACTTCCGATACTTATTGTTATCCTATTTCTTCTGTTCATCATTTATATCATTCTAATCATCCAAAAATCAAGTTGTTGTGAATATCTGTGGCCGGGGGCACAGATGTGATATATTTGTTGAACAGATGATAGGTTAAAGGCGATATAATAGGTTAAAGGCGATACATCTGTTCGGTGTCTTTTATGGCACGTGGTGAATGTTCTCTTTGGCCCGTAGTGCAAAGATGAACTGTTGTTTGGTATGATTATGACCAAAGGCTGAATCTGGTATAATCATGACCGTTGGTGCTATATTGAATATCTTTGGCCCGTAGTACAAAGATGAACTGTTGATGTGCATGATTATGATCAGGAACTGTGAATTTGTATTATCTTGACTAATGATATTTCAGATGATAAAAGTTGATGATGTTTTTCCTAAAAAGAGAACCGAGTGGACATTATAGTCTGCATTATTCTTCTAATAGATTACTCATTCCGCTGCTATTATTGATCTGAACGTTGTTTAAGAATTTAACTGCAGTTTTTGATATAAACCTTGTAGTCTATTGTATTCTATCAAGAACTCAACTGTTGAAGACTAATGATAATTTATTCGTCATTATCTTAGTCATGATATTCTTTACTGGGCTATTTGAGCTCACCCTTTCTTTTGTTCCATTGTTTTTCAACAGGAGATGAAAACATAACAGGGTCTAGCCGGGGAACGGAGTGAGGGTTCGAGGAATAGTTATCATAGTCTTCACGTTTTGTAAAATAGTGTGGCAATAATAGTGAAGACTTAGTTGTGTATTATTATACACTGTATTGTTGTACGTTGTGCTTTGTTGTAATAATTTTGTTGTAGTATTTTGACGACTCAAGTTTGGGCTGTGTGGGCCCAGATTTGGGGGCGTCACACCAAATATTTCAAAAGTGATCTAACAAGATATAAGCAAGGTTGTCAATTCAAAACCTAAGATCGATTGCTCAAGCATACCTTGAGCTATCTTAAAGAATATATACGACTCGAAATTACGATCGTATACAAACTAAGAGGTTAAATTCTTTAACCTAATTTGTGTTATGTGATTAGTAAAGCTTGAATTGAGCTTTTAAATGTGATATGTGAATTATCTATGTGTAGGATTTTGTGTATTGGTTTGAGTAGTTAACCTTAACACTTATTAAAAATCAGAAGTCAATTTAGGGCAAAAACCTAAATTGAAAAAAGAGTTAAAATCTAAACCCTAACCCTAGAAAATAACCTAGGCCATTGAGCAAAATGTGAAGGTCAAATTGACATTTTGTTTCAAGATTCAACCTTCCTACGATTTCAAAAACACGTAACAGTCAATAAAAGTTTTTCTCGAAAAACGTGTACAAGCACTATTCACAAGGTGACGTTTTTCATTCGTTTGACTGTTTCTTTCATCTGTAGGACTTCTTACATTTCACAACATAGTGATAATATGAGGTTTAGATGTCAGGGAATCAATAAAATTTTCTTGGGAAAAAGACGAAAAAGACACGATTTACGAGAAAACGTTTGTCGTCTTTTTTAACGTTCTTTTCGACGTTTGGACTTTTTCCATTTCACGATATAGCATTTATAACGGGAATAGATACCAGGGAGTCACTGATATTTTTCCCAAATTAAAACGTAAAACGCTCTTCAAACGGAAACGCTTTCTATTTTTGATCAAACTGTTGATGGATACAGTGTTTGTATGCAACACCGGTGCGTAATAAGCAATAAAATATTTTCTCGAAAAGTGTGTAATAAGCAATAAAAGATTTTCGTATGACAAAGTTATGGCTGTTACTATCAAAGAGGTCAAAAAAATGAATCAGTTTTAGATCAGTCCCATTACTGGCGAAATATGTGTAAATCAGTAAGGAATCTCGAACCTTGGTCTGAATAAAAGTTGTAGATACGGAAGTTAAGAACGCGTGAAATTTTGAACGACTCAAAAATATTTTAAAACGAAGAAGTTGTGGCCGTTTGATCGAGCCAGGGTCTAGCAGCCATACATGCTGCCTATTTTTTTAAAAGTGACTTAAAAGTGAGTTTTTGAGTTGGACAATTTTCCAATTATTTCCACCTATGGAAATAGTGTAGTTAAGTTATTCTAAGACTTATTCAAAAGGAAAATTTGATAAACTAACATTCGGGGTCGCGTAACCCTTTTTGTAAGCGTTTGACGATTTCCCGGGAAAACCCTAAAATGGTTTTAAAGCAAGTCTTTTAACTCTTGCTATGTGTTACTTGTTTAGTATTGTTAAAATGATAAATGAGATGTATAATATCATGTTATTATGCAATAGATGATATGTGAAGTCTTTAACTGATGTTTACAAGCCTTCTAACTGTTATGCGTTATGTTTACGATGTATGAACATGATTTATACACTTTGTGTGTCAATGTGATATAAATTATTGGAACATGAGTTATATGTGATATTAAATGGATAATTATGTTCAGTCAATGCATGTTAAAGTTTATATGAAAGCATAAACTGCGTATGTGTTGTATGTTAGACTTGCTGAGCCGTCGTGCTCATTCTTGCGAACAAACAAACATGTAACCGAATATTGAATGAATGATATAGATTATTATCATCAGAATGTTTTTATGTCTTTATTTTGATATAACCTAAAATTGTTAAGACTTAACATAGTATTGATAATGATGTACTTATCTGGATGAGGATCGGTAAATAACTTGTGAGTGTTGTACATCCGAGACAGGACTAAGCGATGTTGACTGATCAAATCCATCGTTAAGGTTCCTCGGACCCAGGTATAACTCGTTATTACTATTCTGAATACCATATAAGTAGGATTATTGATATGAAGAGATATTACTATAAACAAATATGTTTCGAATGAGGGTTTTAACTAGTTGGGTAATGTTCTGTACGAAAAGAGAATTTTGCACCGGACAAAGATACAACCATTTGTCACGGATAAAGATGCAAACATTTATCACGGGTGAAGATACAAACATTCACCGCGAGATTCTCTGTTCCCAAGAGCCGTCCTAATGATTTAATACCGTGGATGTTGGAACATGTAAAGTTATAGAATATTTAAATCTTAATGTTAAAATTAGACCGTTATATATGGTTTTATCCATTTATACGGATAAAATACAAGTTGATACTTATATACTTATGAGACTGAGATCAAGTTAAGATCCAGGGACAAAGTTAAGAGAAATTTTTAATGTATAGTCTAAAATAAAACTAATTCAACCAACATGATTATGGGATCATTGGTTAAGTCGATAGTTGTATGAAATTAACGCACAAGGTCCGTCACAGGTAAAAGTGCGAGGATTTTGGGGGCGTTACAGCAACATTGTGACGACCCCGAATCCGGGTTCCTTTAACCTCGAATCTGATTCAACACGAGTTTTACCTTTTCCTTATTGTTCATGAATTACAACAATATTATAATTGTTAAATAATCATTTATTTACAATTTTACAACATCTCTTTTTATTCCAGAATCGTAATCTTTATACATTCCTAGTATGTCTCAATATCATACATGATACGACATTCTATTACAATCAATTTGAGTATTTAACACTCATATTACATATCAACCAATTCTTATACTACACAATCATTTTACCTATCCAATTCAGACTGATATCTACAATAGTCATATTAGACCTTCAGTGAATGTGATATGCATTCCTGTTTCTTGATCTTTATCAAAAACTTCGACTAACTTGCACTATCTGAAAATGTTAGTTTTAAGCAAGAGTGAGCACGACAGCTCAGCAAGTTTAACAGCTACACATAACACATTACATGCTTCACATATTATACATACTCTGCATTTTATTCTTAAATCATGCATTTCGTGTTTTTTATCTTATGAATGCTTCATACTTCTTATACATCACATATACTAACCAACTAGTCTCTAGGATTTCATGATTCATATTTCATATGCAATAATAACTCATGCTTTTCATATATCACAAATATCATCAATAAATCAGCATATCAATAATATAAAATCACGTTGTAGCATATTAATGCACCAAAGAGCAAGTTCTGAAAAACTTGTCTGGTTCGCTTCTATCGTTTATGTTTATTTTGCGTCTTTCGTTCAACCTACAATTTATATATGAAATTGACATCATCATTAGTTAAAATGACTATTACTTAGTCTTTATATAAGACTCTAACTTCAAATTATTAACTCTTAAGATGTCCGACAAACGAACCCTTAAGTTCCGGACAAAAACCCTTCCCCAAAACATAATTCGGACATATCAGGTACGCTTAACCAACTTACGCCTTCATTACACGTCCTCGTACGACCCACTTTTATTAAGTTGTCTAAATTAGTCACAAATGGATTACTTACATTAATTTAATTCAATTAAACTTTATTCTTTTACATAAATTAATGATTCGGACATTTAATAATGTACCAAATACCTCAAAATATTATCTACCTTTGATAATATACAACTACCTTCAAATATTATTAATCAATTAATAATATTTTAATCACTTATTAATATTATTAATCATTTAATAATATTTTAATCTCTTAGTAATATTATTAATTATTTAATAATAATTAATCTCTTATTAATATTATTAATCATTTAATAATATTTTAATCTCTTAGTAATATTATTAATTATTTAATAATATTTTAATCTCTTAATAATATTATAACCATTTAATAATATTTTAATCACTTATTAATATTTTTAATCATTTAATAATATTTTAATCATTTATTAATATTATTAACCATTTAATAATATTTTAGTCACTTATTAATATTATTAATCATTTAATAATATTTTAGTCACTTATTAATATTATTAATCATTTAATAATATTTTAATTATTTATTAATATTATTAATCATTTAATAATATTTTAATCACATATTAATATTATTAACTATTTAATAATATTTTAATTACTTATTAATATTATTAACCATGTAATAATATTTTAAACATTTATAAATGTTATTAATCATTTAACAATATTTTAATCACATATTAATATTATTCACCATTCAATAATATTTTAATCATTTACTAATGTTATTCATCATTTAATAACTTTTTAATCATATACTAATATTATTGATCATTTAATAATATTTTAATACACTTCAATTAATACCAATAGTTAACTTTTTAATTGTGTTAACTTTAATTGTTATTTTATACATTTAGATATCATTAAGTCACTAATAAACTCTACATATATTGGTTTAGTATTCAAATACATTCATTTTACATGTATTTTAACTTAAATTTTCATAAAAACTCCGACCCGGATCGACCCGACCCTACCCGGAATGACCCGACCCAACTTGGACCAAATCTGCTCCCAGAGACAACGATTTCAAACGCCTAGGCGCTCGGTAGGCGCTTGGTAGGCGCTCGGCCAATTTTCAGAAAACCTTAATTTAGACTGCCCGACCCTCAGTCGCTCCGACAGCCATAATTTTTTCATTTTAAAATATTTTGGGGTGATTCTTAAGTCCATTTTCATCATAATTTCCCCCTATACAATTTCTCTTTATATTACAAATCCAAATTCTAAACAGAACTAGTCTAAAAACTGCTCACAAGGACAAAGTGAAAATTAACTTCACAAATCCTTGGTTTTAATGATTCATACTTGAATAAAATAAACTCTACACATCCAAATGACACCAACTTAGTGTTGTTGTCTTCCTAACTTCTTGTTTTATAATATTTCATGGTTCGATCACATTTTTGAAAACGTTTTGACAAAAAATTTAAGATCGAACCATCTAGGATTTTACCGGTAACACAATATGAAATTTCCTTCCATATATTTGCATACCACCCAAACAAATTCATGAAATAAATATACCAAATCTTGAATCTACCTATATATCATAGTTTTAAACTTCTAAAGCATCAAAATAACTTTTGATTGGTTAAAAATATTTTTTTTGACCGATTAAAACATATATAGACTATAAAAATGCACTAAAGAAGGTTTAAAACACTTTTGAACCTCTTATACATAGATACTTTTCTTCCTCTTAGTATGAACTTAACTTGTGACTCCTTATTGACTATCATCTAGCAACCTTCTTGGTGATTCTCAATCTCACAAAGATTTGCTTACTTTTTCTCTAGAACTTCTCATTTTTCTCTTTTGTTGCTCTAACAAAATGTCTAACAAACATAACACATAGGTGAAGCACTCTATATATAGCACTTCCTTAATCACCATCAACTCTTACTAATCAACTAACATTGGTCAAATTAGGACTAATCTAAGCTTACTATAGCATGGAATGACCACTTGATAGACACTTTGATTGACCATATGAATGACTAGGGTGGTTGGGAAGTTGTTGAATCATTTTGCACTCAAAATTCATCCAACAAGCAAGCTTTACATCCATGTGGGCCCCAAAATTCGGGATTGCTTTATAATTATACTAATTTGGCTTTATTTTTATGTCTTACACCAATATATATGTATACATATATATATACACCAATATATATGTATACACATTCACCTATACATGCACAATACTTGCATTTTCTCATATTTGAACATTAAAATGTCACACATCAACTTGACACATAGACGGTAAAGTGCAACATAAGCAACATAACACCAACACCTAACCTTGGTCACTCAATACCCAACTTTAGTTAAAGTTCATCTTATTTATATATCTCACAACAATTGACCACAATGTAGTTAACTCTCTACATTCCAATGGCCTAGGTTAGTCCACACACCCAACCATGGTCTAAACTCATCATATAAATAGATATACTTATTTTATCATTTTTCCTCAATTAACCAAGATATGGTTAATTCTCTACAACATTCAACCCATGGTTACCTAACAATTCTACATTGGAGAATTATATACATACATAATTGTATCTATAATATTCTTCCTACAACTAACTCATACATAGTTAAATCTTTAATTTATTTACTACCTAGGGTTACTCAATTAACTCTTCTATAGTTAATTATCATCATCACATTCATTCACCTAGCAATTAACCAATGTTTGGTTAATACTCTCTCTTGTCTACCAACTAGGGTTATTCAACTAACCATACATTAGTTAATTCTCTACACTTAACAATTCTTGAAATTATTCTCCCAACATTTGACTTTTAAGATGTTTGGGCTACATAGATTACTTTGCATTGGGCTTTCTATTTAATTACCCACTTCATACAAATATTCTCATATTGGGCTAACATCTATAACCCTTTTAGGCTAGTCCACTAGTAGTAATTAAATTACTTGGACTCTTCATGAGACTAGATCCATAAATTTATTTGGACCTCTATATAAATTACCAACAAGACTTTCAACCATTCAAATATTGGGCTTGTTTTAATCCATTAATGGACTCTATACAACCACTTAATAATTAAATTAATTACTTAATTAATCACTTCAAATTATTGTCATCCAAGACAATCATCCTAAATTTTCCACAACTTTAACTCATACTAATATAATTAATCTAATTAATTATATTTCATGACATCATATATTTAAACTAATTAATTTATTAGTTTAATTGAGTATTAACTTACTCATCCTCTTATTTGACAAACAAGTACGCTTTAGGTATATATATTGTAGACACCCAAATTTTGCACTTCTATACTAACCCTGTCAGGAGGGCAAAATCGTCACTTGACCCGACACGCAAAAAGGAAGGTGGACCCCAACACGAAGCCACCCCAACAACTTACGGTCAAAGCCGCCACAGCAAACAACGAGCGTCAGGCCAGGCAAACAGCTGATCCAGAAGAACCTGATCGGATCACCAAAGACGACAAATGGCCACTACGCTTACGATGTTCGGGGGTCTCGCTCCCCGGTGAGCGAGCGGCTGCCCAGCTCGCCGGTGAGCTGGCGGGGGTGGTAGGGGGCAGCGCCCCCTGGAAGCCAAGCACAACGAGCGATTTATACACCAAGGAACAGTCTTTCAAAATAATACAGCAGAAAATGAGGAGTTAAGACTGCGTGACACGAAAATCGAGAAATGGAAGCCAGACAACCGCGGATGTATCTGCGGCCGACGACACGTGGCACCTTTTTGTGGCTCGAGAAAACAACACGGCAGCCGAGGCGACGGCTTAGACGGCCACAACAGGCCCAGCCGCAGATGCATCTGCGGCTGCCTCCGATCAGCTATACATCGCCATTGTTGCGTCCGAGAGAAAGGAGAGAAGAAGTTTTGAAGGTTTTTAGAGAGAGAAAAATGGCGGAATAGAGAGAGAAACCTTCGGGTTTGGTAAAAAGTGTGATATTTCTTCTCATTTTGTTCAATCTTCATGCTATACATTGTATCCTACATTGGATTTGAGTGCTAGTGCGTGATTTCTATCAATATCAAGGCAAAAAATTCAATCTCTCTTTGTATTGGTGCTTGTTTTATAGATCTATTAGATTTAATATTTTATCTTGTTTTGGTAGTTTAATCGGTAAATATTTGTTTATTTGTGCATTTGTTGGGTGGATCTTCTGTGGATCCGAAAATATTTGGTGCATTGCTATGTAAATAGTTTGATTTAGTGTATGTGGAAGTTAGATCCAATGTAGTCGATATTTGTTTTGGGATCTATGGATTAGGGACGGTTAGAGAGGATTTATTGTGGATGGAATCTCCTCCTAACCTCCCGATGATATCCCTTTAGTTTATTTTATAGTTTTTACATATGTAACGATGGCGATGCACTTGTATTGTAAATATGTAATTTATGGGCCTTAAAACGATATCGATACCGAAAATCGGGTTTAAGGCCCCGTAATAGTGAAACATGTGATTGTGGGCGTTTGGGGTTATTTGGATGGCTTACATGCCCGTGAATAGCCGCAACGCCATTTTAATGCTTGGTTTTCCCTTTTGATGCAAGGAAATGATTTTGGAATGAAATTATAAAGATTTTCATAAAAGTAATCAAACTAGGATATTAGATCATTCGTAGGCTAAAATAAAATTGTAAGTGTCGGATGAGCTCTATTCCTATTTGGCGAAGGATTTGAAAAAATATGTTTTACAAAATATCATCGGTTTTATTATCGAAACAAAAACAATAAAAATGAACTCTTCGATTAAATCAAATCCTTCGTGCATAGGGTCAACGAGATTTCTTAAGCACTTTCAAAATAAAGTATTCCAATAACATTCATTTAGGCACACACACACATGTTTTAGGATTTAAAAGATAGGAAAACATCAAGATTGCGGTAACCGTGTTTCACGGAAGTCGGGGGGTGCCTAACACCTTCCCCTCGCTTAAGCAAGCCCCCGAATTCTATGAATCTCGGTTTGCGGACCAATTGAATTGGAGTCACATATGAGCCATTACGATTACGAAAACAAAATTCGGATGAGTTGGTACATCCATTTCAACAATACCAACTGGCGACTCTGGTCAATTGACTCATTAAAATTCAACATTTCAAAACCCCGTCGACACTAAGCCGACCCTTTTCAAAAGTCACATCTTAATCTAAAGGCTAAAATTGGAAAGGGCATTTTTATTATTAAAAAACGAAACGACGAAAATCCCGGCGTCGACATATATATATATATATATATATATCCACATTTACTTCTCAAATTAATTTATTTTCTTAATAAATTCTTTACATGCATCATTAAAATATTTTCACATTTAATTTCTAACAAATAAATTATGTTAAAAATCTACACATCTCACTTCGACAACTCTAGGTAATTTTAAACCATAACCTTTAATTAATTATTTCAAATTTTATTTATAATTCTTGTAAATATCTGGGATATTATATTCACCCCTTCTTATAAGAATTTCGTCTCCGAAATTTCATCATACTCATTTCTACCAATTTTCATCTCTGAAAATATCTCTTTACTCATCAAATTCTATGACCACCCTTTTCTAGGAAGTTCATATTTCTAAACTCACAATTCCAGAACAATGGAATATCTTGCAGAAGAATAAATTGAAAATCAATATCTTACAAAAGAATAAATTAAAAATCAAAATATACATTAAAACTTTCATACTATGCTGAAGGGTCATAAAGACCATGAACATCTACGAGAAGGTTTATCAATCACAAAGACTGAAAATATTCCACAATTATTTTGTACGCTAGGTGATCAGCCTATCGTACTCAGCGTTGTGCACAACGACTTCACTCAGGGTTGAACTCTTTGGATTTGTCAATCCATATTTTATTATATCAGCATGCCACCACTCTTGGGCGCCCCCTTGCGAGTTCTTTATTCATGGCTCTGACATATCCCTCATTATAGGGTTGTTCACCTCAGACTTACTACAAAATTCCGCTCCAGCATAAGTTGAATTAGAAAACTTGAGTCATTTCTGACCAAAAGTGTCCAGTCAAAATAAATGGCATAGACTCACATCATTAATCTATTCGTACATTACGAACTAAAAATCATTTTAAATTAGTTAACATAACTAAAATTCATTTATAGGACTTCATGATACCGCATCATCTTGACACTGCATTGAGAATTTCGTCATTACTTCATGATACTGCATATCTTGACAGTATGTTGAGAATTCCGTCCTTTTCATCTCCACCCCAGGCCTTTAATGGAGTGCGATGATTTTATAAATACATTTTGATATTTTTAAATCAATTTGTCCAGCCGAAACAATTAGCACAGACTCTTCTTTAAACGTTTCAAAATACTGAAAATTATTTTATGATTTTGTCATACTACATCATACCATAGTGGGCTTAAAAATACATCCAACACTAGATTACTCTGCATTGATGATTCAATTGTTTATCATCTCTACACTAAATGCATTAATGATTACTAAAACACATTTTTGACATTTTTAAAAGCACAAAGTGCGAATTTAACACGATTTTAAGAATTTCAAAGTCTAGCATAGCTAGAAGATTTGGAATATCCTATAACCTCAAAATACCTCAAATTTCTCCTCCGCATTCTTTTCCAGCTTAATGACTACATATAGTATAACTCTAATCTTGCTAATTAACTCTATCCATACTCACTGTTCATCAAACTTACCACACATGAGGAGTTCAGGAACTTGCCACAATCATATGGGTTGAGGAATTTATCCTAGTCAGACCAACATCGTCTATTCGCTGAAGGATTTCACCATATAATTATGAGTCACGAACTTATCATCAGTATGAGTTTTAAGAACACGTACTTATCTTAATATTCTCTACCTATCCAATATATTATGAGAAAAGAATCACCTTATCACCATATATACATCAAATAGTGTGACACCAGGTTCAAATCGATTATCACTATATAAAGCTAAGTGGTTGTTAAACCAAATACAATCTCCTACCCATACAAGAAATTGGTCAACTCGACCACTAATCAATATAGAAAGTTAAGCGGTCGTTAAACCAAGAACAAATCTCATGCCCATACAAAGAACTGTTCAACTCAACTCCACTACTATATTAATATAGGAAGCTAAGTGGCTCTAAAACTAAGCACAAATTCCCCGCTCATACAAGGAATCGTACAACTCAGCCACTACTATGAGTCCTCAATTAAAAACCCATAACCCTCTAATTTTCTTAACTGAATACGAATTCTCTCCATTCATATTTTAGCACATCTGACTCATTACGAGTTCATCTCTCTAGATCATTTCATGACATTGTTAGCATTTTTTTCTACTTCTCAAAATCTTATTATAAGATATCTTCTATCATTTCTTCAAATTAGGTACAACATGACCCTTTTCATTTCTCTTATATCTTCTCAAATCCATCTTTGAATAATCTTCTATATATGAATTTTTTAAATTCATCTTTTATTACTTAAACTCTATCTGAGTTTATTCCTTTATCATTTTACTTATCTTCAACTACGGTTATAACCTAGGGTACTCTTACCTAAGGTTTTTAACCTATCAGCTCTGATACCAACTTGTGACGACCCCGAATCCAGATTCCTTTAACCTCGAATCCGGTTCAACACGAGTACTACATTTTCCTTATTATTCATGAATTACAACAATATTATAATTACTAAATAATCATTTATTTATAATTTTACAACATCTCTTTTTATTGAAGAATCACAATCTTTATACATTCCTAGTATGTCTCAATATCATACATGATACGACATTCTATTACAATCAATTTGAGTATTTAACACTCATATTACATACCAACCAATTCTTATACTACACAATCATTTTACCTATCCAATTCAGACTGATATCTACAATAGTCGTATTAGACCTTCAATGAATGTGATATGCACTCTTGTTTCCTGATCTTTATCAAAAACTTCGAATAACTTGCACTATCTGAAAATGTTAGTTTTAAGCAAGAGTGAGCACGACGGCTCAACAAGTTTAACAGCTAAACATAACACATTACATGCTTCACATATTATACATACTCTGCATTTTATTCTTAAGTCATGCATTTCATGTTTTTCATCTTATGAATGCTTCATACTTCTTATGCATCACATATACTAACCAACTAGTCTCTAGGAATTCATGATTCATATTTCACATGTAATAATAACTCATGCTTTTCACATATCACAAATATCATCAAGAAATCAACATATCAATAATATAAAATCACGTTGTAGCATATTAATGCACATAAGCAAGTTCTGAAAAACTTGTCTGATTCTCTTCTACCGTTTATGTTTATTTTGCGTCTTTCGTTCAACCTACAATTTATATATGAAATTGACATCATCATTAGTTAAAATGACTATTACTTAGTCTTTATATAAGACTCTAACTTCAAATTATTAACTCTTAAGATGTCCGACAAACGAACCGTTAAGTTTCGGACAAAAACCCTAGCCCAAAACACAATTCGGACATATCGGGTACGCAACCAACTTACGCCTTCACTACACGTCCTCGTACGACCCACTTTTATTAAGTTGTCTAAATTAGTCACAAACGGACTACTTACATTAGTTTAATTCAATTAAACTTTATTCTTTTACATAACTTAATGATTCAGACATTTAATAATGTACCAAATACTTCAAAATATTATCTACCTTTGATAATATACAACTACCTTCAAATATTATTAATCAATTCATAATATTTTAATCACTTATTAATATTATTAATCATTTAATAATATTTTAATCTCTTACTAATATTATTAATCATTTAATAATATTTAATCTCTTATTAATATTATTAATCATTTAATAATATTTTAATCTCTTATTAATTTATTAATATTATTAACTATTTAATAATATTTTAGTCACTTATTAATATTATTAATCATTTAATAATATTTTAATCACATATTTTAAAATTTGTATGAAAGCTGCTATCACAGTAATATGATTATTTTCTGCCATTCACAATATATGACTACGTTATAAGCAATAAATAGGACTCGGCTAGTACTGGAGTTACTCAAAATTGTTTGATTTGATCTATTGATTGTACTTTGTTAAATTCAAAATAAGAATTAACTGTTAAAGATTAATGTGTTTAAACGATCAGACAAGTGTAGGATGCGCCATCCGCATGAACTAAAATATTGGAAGAAACTAAATATAAATTTCTATATTTAAAATAATGGTTAACAATATGAAATTTCCAAGTTCGGAGAAAGGAATTTTTGGCTTCTTATTTGAGAGCAATAAATAATTATGTTAGTTTAGTTGTGAGGGATGATTATTTTTGTAAATATAATTGTCAATTATATATGTAAAATTAGTTTCAATATAAACTCATTCTAATCACTACCAATGTATATATGGCTAACCCAATAACAAAGTGTTAAACTTTAAAAAAAAAAAAAAAAATCCAAATATTACGAATTGATTTTTAAAGTTAACTTTGGAAATATTTACCAAAATGATATTTCAATCAAAGAAGAATTATTGATCATTGTGTTTTAGAGAGGGACAGGTGAAAATATTATTTTTTTCACTGAATTCTCCTTTGATAAACTAGAGGTAGAATAACTTAGTTTAGTTAGTAACTTGACAACGAACCATCAATAATCACTTGAAATACATTTTGTATCTCATTTTTGTTTCATTTTTTAGATATTAAAACAATATTACTTTTTAGAAATATTATTACAAATATATTGAATAACATAATTAACATCAAGTATCAAATTCAAATTATAATATTACCAAATCTCATAAGCACTTGATGGAGGAAATAACAAACTTACCAAAGGTAAAAAAGTAACTCTCACAATATCTGAATGAATTAAATCTAAGGTTGTATTTGATTTGCGTTAAATCAATATAATAATTTTGTTGTTAGAGATATCAAAGTTGTTTAATTTGATATGATGATTTTGCTTTAATTTATCAAATTAAAAATAAGAATTAACACCTAAAGGTTGTAAGTGGTAGTTTATGTTTGAGTTTTGGTCTATTCTTTCAAATATTGGAAGAAACTAAATATAAATTATTATATTTAAAATAAGAGTGAAAAATATAAAACAATTCCTCAATTTTTGTGTCAACCACTGCACACTTAGGTACGTGCCAATAAAGTGATGATATGTCTGCACTTATTTATATTTAGTGGCATATGATTTAGTTAATTCATGTTGATGTTATAAGATTCTTTTGCAAAGGTAGTGTCCCGACGAAAAGACCCACTTTTGAGCTATGAAAGGGAGACTACGGTTTGAGCTATGAAAGGGAGACTACGGTTGTTGGGTTAACGACTGCACATCTTTCAAAGTTTAGGAATGTGCCAATATATTGATTTTTAGACGGGTGCTATCCTAGTTAATAAAACAATGGAGCCATTGCAAACTAAGTAAATATACCTAGCATAGATTGTCATTATACCCATACTTCTTAATGACTATTATATCAATCAACCTATTATCCCCATAGCTAAGTAACAGTCTCTCCCTTTGAAAATAATGGCTTAAACAAATTTTAAAATAAGAAGGTTTTAATTTTTTTGAAAGTTGCACTTTGAAACTTTTTCAATATTTCAAAAACTACATATAACATTTTGAATTTCTTTTAGAGATGTTTTACTATATTTATCTGTATCTGACACATGAAAACTATGAGTAATTGGAGATGAAAAGGTACAATAAATTTTTTAATTCGATGCTAAATGACTAAAGCCACTAAATTAATAAAATCTTTGTATAGAGAATAGAATTGAGTTTTGTTTTAGAAGGAAGAAGAATGAATGGGGAAGAAATGATATTATTTTATTTTTGCAAAATTCAACTTTATTTATTTTTTGCGAAGGGTAAAAATATTATTTTATTTTTGCAAAATTCAACTTTACCGATTCCTACCTCTCACTGGGTTGAAATTAGCATGAAAATTTCTGTTGAGCTTGCAATGAACACTCGCAGTGGAACATAATGGCACTAAACTGTATGGCAAAACCACAAGTTTAGAACCAAAACTTGGAATTTTGGCACAGATCTGAGTTTTGCTATTTCTAGATAAAGCAAGCAACTAAACAGTGTGTTGCTATTAACCAGTGCTTCAAAAAGGCAAGATTTTGCATGGCTTGGGTTGCATTTTCTCGCACTTTTCTCGTATTGATTGGAATAGAGCAGAGGATAGATAGTTAGCTTGGAAAAACTACAGTTTTTATCACTTATTAGTGAATCCTAATCCGAACTTTAATTCAAATATAATTGTAAAGTTATCTAAAAAGTAATTGAGGGTAATTTTGCACTTTCGATTATTATATTGTGTTATAATAGGGAGATCCTGCAATATATGCAAAGAGAAATAAGTTTGCAATAAAATAGGAAAATATTTTTATAATTAGTTAACTACTAATATAATAAAATGAAATATAATATAATATAATACTATAAAATATAATATAAAATTAAATTAAATTAATAAATAACATCAAATAATATAATATAAACTAAGTAGCATTTATTTAATTTTTACTACTAAATAAAATTAAAAATATATATAATATAATTAAAATAATAAACTAAGTAGCATTTGTTTAGTTTTCACAAATAATAAAATAAAAATAAATATAATATAATATAATAAAAAATAAACTAAGTAGTATTTACTTAGTTTCCACTATTAAATAAAATAAAATAATAAACTAAGTAGCATTTACTTAGTTTTTCACAACTAAAATGAGCATAATAAATGTGCATGTAGTTTACTTAGGATCTTAGAAATCCATTCGATATTCACTCACTAGGAGTGATGCCAAATAGTCCTTAGTCGGGGACTGTTCATGAATGTTATGCCTCTTATTTAGACTGTTGTCAACAGCTTGAGTACGTCTTTTCTATTTTGAGGATTTTTCAGCTAGTATCTTTATATGTTTTTCAAGTGCATACTTAGACTAAGTTGTCTTGGTCTATTTCATTTCATGTGCTTGGAAAACATGAACAGGTGTTGCCGAAATTTTTTTGAAGTAAAAGAAACATACTCAAAATGTTGGCACTAGTGAAGAGACGCGTCCAGAAATAGGATAGAAGTATGACCCTTAAACTATAGATGAAAATATGTAGGATCATGCATGGAGCACATATGTTAACTCTGATTTGATTGTGCCTTTTGTTCAATTAAAATGTTAGACGATTGGAGTTAGATATACCGTAAGATACCACCTGATGGCAGGAAATTAGTTAATGAGTATCATAAAGGGGTGTGCAAGTTTTTGAAATTTGCACATGAACATGTTGATGATCCGAATGAAAAGATGAAATGTCCGTGTGTTAAAAATAAAAATCTAATCTGAAAGAAAGCTGACCACATCAAATTTGACTTATTTTCACGTGTATTTGTCGATAATTATGTCGATAATTATTTCATATGGATTCATTACAAGGAATCAACTAAAGGGAGGGTATCTCATATGGTTTCCAGGCACCATTGGACCCCATCTATTCCTCCTTCGTCTCATGTATTAAGATAATCATATCTTACAATCCGAGAAAAATTAGGAAGCATGACACCCCAATTCAAAAACTGGTTTTTTTGAGACCTTCACAACATAACATGATTCACATAAACTAAAAAGCAAGAACTGTATCAGGCTAATAAAGAGAGATACCATATACAAACACCTACAAACCTAAACCTAACAGAAAAAATACGCATAATTCCCTCACCAAGCATACCCTTGGGTACCTCGTATTATATTACACAAATTTAGATGTTGTGTCCGGGTTACACACGATTTTTTGAAGAATCCTACACAAATACCAAATTTTGTTAATTTTTCATATCAAAATAAAGTGTAAATTATCCATTTTGTTGTTCAAATATTGACTGTCAAACATAGATACTTTAAAAGCAAATGAAGAGTCCATGCTCATATAACAGAAACCAATTCCCCACTAATTAACGAGTTGATAGGTATCATAGGTTAGAGGATGGGTTGATGGGTTGATGATATAACCAAAACCAAGTCCGCACCTAATGAACGGCTTGATTGGTTGGGGACTGGTTGATGTTTGATGGGTCATGCTTAAATTTGCCTCCAAATTCAAATAAAGGAAGGGAGCTATAATAGTATAAAACAGGGGAAGCATATATGCATAAACTGAAATGATCAATGCAGAACATATCTGTATTTCACTTATGAGTTCTTGCAAGACACTCAAAGCTGTCAAACAAGTCCAAGCTTATGCGTCTAAAACCGGCATCGACACCGACCTTTTAATCGCCGGAAAATTCATTCTCCACTGTGCAGTATTGATCTCCGATGCTCTCAACTATGCTCACCGCCTTTTGCTTGATTTCCCTAACCCAGATGTCTTCATGTACAATACCCTCATCCGAGGATTCTCTGAATCAAATTCCCCAGAAAACTCGTTTATCACATTCGTTGACATGCTCCGAAAATCAAACACTTTTCCTGACAGTTACTCTTTAGCTTTTATCCTCAAAGCTGCAGCAATTTCGAGGTCTTTAAGGGGTGGAATTCAACTCCATTCCCAAGCAGTTAAACATGGGCTTGATACCCATATCTTTGTTGGGACAACACTTGTGAGTATGTATGCAGAATGTGGCTGCGTTAACTTTGCGAGGAAGGTGTTTGATGAAATGCCTGAGCGGAATGTTGTGGCATGGAATGCGGTAGTTACGGCTTGTTTTAGGTGTTGTGAGGTGAAGGGTGCGGAGGAAATGTTTAATCTGATGCCATTGAGGAATTTGACCTCGTGGAATGTTATGCTTGCAGGGTATACAAAAGCAGGGGAGCTTGAGCTTGCAAAGAAATTTTTCTTAGAAATTCCTGATAAGGACGGTGTCTCTTGGAGTACTATGATTGTTGGGTTTGCTCAAAACGGTTGTTTTGATGAGGCTTTTGGTTATTTTAGAGAATTGCAGCGTGTTGGGATGAGACCAAATGAGGTGAGCTTGACGGGAGTTCTCTCTGCATGTGCACAAGCTGGAGCGTTTGAGTTTGGGAAAATATTGCATGGGTTTATGGAGAAATCTGGGTTTGTTTGGATCAGTTCTGTGAATAATGCACTCTTGGACACTTATTCTAAATGTGGGAATGTGGTCATGGCTCGTTTGGTCTTTGAAAGAATGCCAGGAGTAAAGAGTGTTATTTCTTGGACATCGCTGATGGCTGGACTAGCTATGCAGGGGTATGGTGAAGAGGCAATAGCACTGTTTAGTGAGATGGAACGGTCTGGACTAAGGCCTGATGGGATTACTTTCATTTCTATCCTCTACGCTTGTAGTCATGCTGGGTTGATTGAACAAGGATGCATGTATTTCTCTAAGATGAAGAATATATATGGCATTGAACCGGCCATTGAACATTATGGTTGTATGGTTGATTTATATGGACGTGCTAGCCAGTTGCAAAAGGCCTATGATTTTGTAGTGCAAATGCCAATTCCACCTAATGCCATTATTTGGCGGACTCTTCTTGGAGCTTGTAGCATTCATGGAAATGTTGACTTGGCTGAGCAAGTGAGGAAAAGGCTATCTGAGCTGGATCCTAACAATTCTGGTGACCATGTTTTGTTATCAAATATTTACGCTGTTGCAGGGAAATGGAAGGATGTCGCCATTGTCAGAAAGTCAATGACGGATCAGAAGTTGAACAAAACTCCTGGTTGGAGCATGATTGAAGTTGATAAGATCATGTATAGTTTCGTGGCTGGTGAAAAACGAACTAAGATTACAGAAGAGGCTTATGAAAAGCTTAAGGAGATTATGTTGAAGCTTAGGACTGAAGGAGGTTACGTCCCAGAGGTTGGGGGTGTTTTGCATGATATCGAAGATGAAGAAAAGGAAGATGCAGTGTCTAAGCACAGTGAGAAGCTTGCTGTTGCATTTGGCATAGCAAAACTGTGTGAAGGAAGAGTCATAAGGATTGTAAAGAACTTGAGGGTGTGCAAGGACTGTCATACAGTGATGAAGCTGATATCAATGGTTTATGGATTGGAGGTTGTGGTGAGAGATAGAAGTCGTTTTCACTCTTTTAAGGAGGGGTTTTGCTCATGCAAAGACTACTGGTGATTGATAAATTATTTTCTCACCAGGTGAAGCAACTAAAACCACCTTTGCATGAAGAAGATATTTGATGTTAATGATTTGAAGGTGAAGTTATCACACCACGTACCACCATAAAACGTACCACCATAAAGTTCTAATAACTTTTGGTTGCATTGATTATGACAAATGTTACATTTTGTGTTAGACCAAAGCGCTAAAGTTAAAATGTAACATTTGCTATATCAAATGTTACAAAAAGTTAAAGTACTTCAAAATAACTTAGTGTAACTTTACGTAAACCGGATCTTAAAGATTTGGAGGTTGTGGCGAGAAATAGAAGTCAATATAACTCTTTTCAAAGAGAGTTCTTCTCATGAAGTGATGAAGAGGTTGCTAATGATCAATGGTGAAGCAAAATTAACATTACAAAACCACATTATAATTCTCAAAGCAGAAACAAAAATAACAGATGCAACTACTACTTGGAAACATATTATAATCAGCAAGATAGCCAGACTTTAGGAGGATTGTACTAAAAGTTTTAGCCAAATTCAGATAGCAACAAAAGAACCAACATGCAAAACTCTCACTAAAATTTGTCGAAAACTACAATTGGCACCAAAGTTTCATGGTTCCACCACTGGGAATGTCTAAATTCAGCTTAAAAACAACAGAAGTTTCTAATATCACCTTCACAAACAACTGCGCAAGTAGTAGTTTCTAACGTCACCTACATAATGATTTGTGGGAAGGGTAATTGCCAGTGTAGATTAGATCTCCCCAAGAAATATCTGTTTATCACTACCGCAGGATCCAATAATAGGTTCACTAGGATGGAAAGCACATTCATTCACAGATCCAGTATGGCCAGGGAGCTTATATAATATGCGTCGAGAAGTCGTGTCCCATATGTAAACCATGCGATCAGAACTACCAGCAGTAACCTTGCTTCCATCTGGCGACCAGCCACATTTCAACAAATTCTTTTCAAAGTTATGTTGGTGCCCTTCCAAGATCTTCACACAACGATTTTGTGGAGCGTATGGGCGCATATCCCATATGCGAAGTGTGCCATCCATGCCATTGGTAAGAAGATAAGACCCATCTGGACTCAATTGCATACCAGTTATCATATCCTGATGGCCTTGAAGTGTCATGGTAACTTCATTTCTACGTAGATCCCACACCTTAACATCATTGTCGATTCCACCCGTGTATATCTTATCTGATGCATCAGCAAAACCCACAGCTGTTGTTTGATACTTATCAGGGAAAGTCTGGATGGCACCGCGTTGACGCAGATCCCAAAGTTTGGCAGTGCCATCATCAGATCCACTGACAACAAGGGGAGGACCCCTCCGGGAAGGGCAGCATGAATTTACACAAAAGGAGTGCTCTGCCATCTTTTTTATCTGTTTCCCTGTTTCAACATCCCATGCCCTCAATGTCTTGTCTGCACTGGCTGAGATTATTTGTGACCCGTCAGTAGTCCACTGGAGATCAAGAACTGCATTCTTGTGCCCTTTCAAAACCATGAAGTTCTTGCATTCACCACGGACATACCAAAGAAAAACTTCTTTGTCATGAGACCCAGATGCAACCACTGTTCCTGCTGAATTGAACTTCATGGTGTAAATGGCACTCTGATGACCTGTAAGTAACATAATTGGCGATTCCAAACTTGATGTTCGCTGCTTTCCATTTGGCCCAGGTGCTTGTGAAACAATAGATATATCCATCGGTCTTGGGGCCATCACAGAAAGGGCATTTTCACCCTCACTGGGAAATGCTTGCATCATGGCTTCTGTCTGATGCAAAAGAATGAAGAGATAAACTAATTGTTCTCAAAGAAAATAAGTTCAATCAGTTTTGTCCTGAAAAAAGACCAAGTAAATCAATCCTCTGATCAATCAAATAGGTCAATATTAACTATATTGATGGAGATCGTAAATTAGCAGAGAATTATGACTCAATCCTCACCATACTGAAACTAATGTTGACTTCTAACTATTAGTAGTGAAGTAAACATTTCCTGGGATCCATAATATGGGTATCATGAAAGGGAAAATCTAACGTCAAACAGAAGAAAGGAATTGCATATATCAATCACACCATAAATTAGAAAGTTTCAAGTACCGGAACCTAAAGGAAAGGAAAGTTTGCAAATAGAAGTTTCATATCATACCACCAATTTGACTCATGAACCGTGATGTGGAATGGTATATCAACATGGAAAAATTATTTGTTAATAATTTTGCATTATTATTTAGAGATAAAATACTATTAATTATATACTTATAATAGGTATAATTACGAATTCAGGTTAATTAGGCTGTTGAAGTATTTTAGGCACTAATAGGTATAATTACGAATTCAGGTTAATTAGGCTGTTGAAGAATTTTAGGTGCCTACTTTAACGAGTCACTTAACCAAATTGATTTCTTAATAGGATACTTATATTGTTACTGCTACAGTTTATTTGGTCTCTAAGTCTTTGTTTTTAATATAAATATTGCATCCTAAAAGTTTTATAACATACTGATTGATTTGAAATTAAGTTTGTGCCTTGCAGCCTTTGGGCCTTAGTGTTACCTTTTTTTCCTTAGTTTCTACTCATTCAGCACATCCTTAATCACTTTTTGACCTCGTCATACAAACCAAACTTTGTCCTAAAAACCTATACCGCATCATGTGTCTATAAAAGTGATAAACAATAAACTCAAGGAAGGAAACTATCAGTGTCAGTTTGACAGTAATGCATAAAATGAGACATAGCATGATGTATAACTTTTGATCTTAGATTCATGGATGATTGAAATGCACATTTTTATTAGGAATAGCCCGTCCTTCCATGCATCCCATTTTATGCATCACTGTCAAACTAACACATGCTCAACTCAACTTAACACTGCCTTTAATCTCAAATCGTCGAGATAACACATAATTCTTTTAAAAAATTAAGTGTAACCACCTTGTTCCATCAATGCCCTTCCTACAACTGTAGCATTAATGGGTCGACAAGTTTTGTTTTCTGGTTTCTAAAAGGGTAATCCGGTCTGCGCCTAATGAAATTGCCTTGGTATTTTAAACATGGCAAACATATAGGAATTACCAAAAGGCCATAATCGATAGCATATACATAATTTGGAACAGAGGGAGTATCAATTGGTGCTAACTAGCTACGGAACTTACAAAGTGAAGACAAAGGAAAAAGATTGGCTTAAATTGCTGACGGTGAGTAAAAGCCTATATTCTGAAAAGAAAATTTTCATACCTAATCATGAGTAAGCACAGATTTATACCTTACATAGAACTCATAATCTGGATACATAAGCAGAGAAGACTAGGAATTGTATACTAACATATATATTATATTTGAACATTACTTCTACCTAAAACTGAAAAGGTACCATCCCATTACATAATACTAGTGAATGTATTATATTACTGAAATAAGCCTCTATTATGAATCAAGATGATAGCTATAAAATCAGTGTTCGCAGAACCTAGCAAGCCAAATCTTACAATCACGACTCCTATCAAATTATCTAGAACCCTTAAATCCTGTAGGATTATACTTGAGCATAAATTTCACGTATGATATTAGTCATGACTTGTGAAATTGACAGGTAAAGAGCCAAGATTATAATTGTTCCTGGAGCCTAAACAATATGATAACAAAAATTAAGACTCAAATTCCACACTTAAAGAAAGAAAAAGGTACATTTGTTCAAGCATCAAATATTAGAAACGATACAGTGGAAACGCATTTAAAATTTATCAAATGTAAGAGATCTTATTTTTCCAAATTTCACATCACAAAGAAAATGTAATCCAACTATTTAGGGCAAAGTAGAGACTTTATAGTGAACATATGCCTGCACAAAGCATAATTAAGGGCATGCATGTGCATAAAGATATGTTCTCCTTTAATGAGAAACTACATAATTCATTTTACAGAAGATTAACCATCAAGAAGCTAAGAACAACCTTTCAACTAAATACTGTAAATTCCCTAATAACAATTGCTCGAGATTATCTCTTTATCAAGAGGCTCGAGATCAACCTTTCAACTAAATACTGTAACTTCCGTAATAACAACCGATCAAGAGCTGAATCCAAACTAATAACAAACAATTTGTCAAATCACAATGCATTTTTTTAATATATAATTCTACCAAAAAACCCACAGATTCGAAAAATTAAGAGAATAGGATAGTAAGGTAACAGATCAGTTACAAATACAAACCTGTTACTACCAGAATAGTAAATAAACAAAAAGTAAATAAAATTAAGGAGAATAACTAAATCATTGACTCGATATAACTTGCACTCTTTGATTTATCTATTTGATAATAAAGCACAAAATATAGACGACGATACACCAAGCATGTACTTAAAAATTTGTAACCACCTATCTAGATCGACAGATATACAGACAGAGACGGAGGGATAAGAAATTAGGGGTGCAAAAAATGTGATCGTTTTACCAAATTTGATAGAACGAGAAGTATAAAAAAAACTATGTTTCAAAGCAGAAATACCATTCATCAATGAGAGTTCATAGCCGTGCGGAATAGGCTTAAAATAAGATATATAACATCTTTCAGCTGACCTTTACAAAAGACTCCCCCCTCTTCCCGGTCAAGATAGATGGTATATATAAATGGATTTATAGCAGCATACCACCCGTCAATTACTTTAAAAAAACACTGGTCAAATTTTGTTTATCATTACTGTTAAAACTAACCACTGCTAATCATATTGGGACTCCATTTTCAAGAAAAAGAAGCTACTTCATTTTCTATTGCAAAGCCCAAATTGTATATATAGAGAGTTTTTCTTTCTCATGTAAGTTTAATGATGAACCATGAATGAACCATTAAAAAATTAATAAAACCTGATGTGGTCTATTTGATTTTAACGTATAATTTAGACCATACTATTATATCCTCTTTAATTTCCATAACCAACATTTAGATGCAACTGTATATATAGCATTTCGTGACACATTATCTATTCACTCCTACCTAAGAAATGTGGGCAAAATAAACAACTCGATCATACTGACATAGAAATACAAACCACTATAAGCAATCACTAGAATTCAAAATACAAGAAGATCCTCTTTGGAAAACTATTTAATGGTAAGTACATTATCACTAATATTACTCTCCTTCATTTCCATGATCAATATATATCAATAATAGATTCTCAAACTCCCAATGGAGTAACAAAGTCATCTGTTACTAATCAAAATGTAGCAGCCACCAATTCTTTATGAAGCTAAAAAATACGCCTACTTTATTTTCTTTTTAGGTTGTCAAATAAGCCTACTAAGTTGAGAAAATATAGCTTTTAAAGCAAAGATACAAGTGCAAGTAGAATATATTTCCAACCAAGCAGGTTATGGCCTATCAGATAGTCCGAGCATAAAATTGTGAAACTGTAAATTGAGAAATGAAGAAAAGAGATGGCAAACCGAAAATCGATCTACCGTTTATATCATCTATGGGGAGAGAAAAAAAACTGATTGATGAAAGTATACCCCATACATATGAAACATTAGGATAAAGAAGATCAAGTGAAGGCTAGTGAAGTTAACAGTAAGTTTAAATTAGAAATAAAAGAATATGAAGAGCTATGTGTAACGAAGAGTAGGAAACTAGACGCAGTCGTTTTGGTATTTTAGATTGTTATCCTTTAGATGCCAGGTGTCAAATTGTTAGTGGTTCAGTTTGTTGTCAATTTAAAGTTTGTTAGGCTTCAGAGGTTATAAAGCAGCATCTCTGTACATGAGGGAGTATATGAGAAGACTTAAATGAATTTTCAGTTTCATTTCTTTTCCCGCGGTTCCTTTTATTTCCTTGCTTTTCCTTTCTGCAATTCCTTCCTTATCTGTTAATTCCTAATTCATCTTGTTCCATGACAATTCATGATTATATTCCTGATTACCGGTGCATTCCTGGGTATATGGTTGCTCCAATTCCACCATCTTGCTGTTTTACTTCCAGTGATGATTCTCAAGCTCCATTTCGTCGCAATGATCCGGTAATTATGAATCCAATTCGTGACACTATAATTTGAAAGTTACCCAGCCAAAAGACTAAGAAAACTGGAAAACACAGTTGTAGATTTATATAATCAAATTAAAGGAAACTACGAATAACTAGACTGACCAGCAGAGGTAAGTAATTTTTCATGGAAGCAAATGAGTGATGACAATGGACACATTATGAATATATATATATATATAGAGGATTGGAAGCCGGGAATGTGAAGGGGTAAACATATTTAACATAACAGAAAGAAAATGCAGCAGGTGACTGATAAATTTCAACAAATATATACACAAAACAATATCATAATCAAAAAAGCCCCAACTTCTAAGCCCTAATTTTTAAGACCTAAATTAAGGAAAGAAACACGGCGGTGAACGGGAAATACCAAAATAGTGCGAAATACGGACGAAGAAAATCAGAGTAAGAGAGATGTACCTGTCAACGTCGCCGGACAAGAAGAGAGAGCTGAACAACAACTTCGCCGCCGGCGTGAGTTTTGGGCAGGAAGTAATGGAGTGGTATTTTATACAAGATGGTTATGTTATTAGAGATGGATATGGGCCGACATATTAGTATTTTCCAATTCACCGAGTTCATGTTTATTCGTAAAAATTATAATTTTGGAGTATCAATTATAATTTCAAAATTATATTTATTGATAAAAATTAAAATTATTTAATATTATATTCAATTAAATATTATAATTTTAAAATAATTTAATTTTAAAATAATTTAATTTTAAAATTATAATTTCATAAATTATAATTTTAATATTATAATTTTTATAAATAAACATGGCCAGGTGTATTACATTCACACGGATGTGTATTACATTCACACGGATGGATCCTACACCCTTTCTTCCAACGTCTCCTTTCTTCTTCCCCATCTCACATTTGAGTATTTACCATGTTTAATTTTTATTTTTCTTTTTACATAAAAATAAGATCAACAAAGTCAAATTAATACATTTTTAAATTCAAAATTAATGAAATTAATTTAACTTTTAAGCTAATAAATCTTACGATTAGTACGTAATACTATTTCAATAACTTGCAGTTATTATAATTATATTATTTAAAACTAATATATATTAATTTTGAATTTAATAATATTATAAATTAATTTTAAAATATAAACCTATATTTTGAAACGGAGAGAAGATATATACGCACATTGAGGTACCTTTTAAATGATTCATATAGTAGATTCAATGTAAAATCAGATTTTGTTGCTCATTCTTTTTTTTCTATTTTTTCATTATAAGAGCCTACAAAACTATGAATGATAGTTTTAGGTTAGAACATATATATGCTCCTCTTCATCCAACGTCAACTTGCGTAAGTATGCGCTTATGCTGTCGCAATTTGTATTTTGTAGATTGAATTATATATTTACATATATAGTTATAAAAACTATAATTTGGATCTATATAAACTTAGAACTTAGTAATTGTTGAATCATAAATGTTGTTTGGTCAATATTTTAAGAAGTGGTTTGGTAATTAATTGATAAAATAAATAGTATGAATCTTGTACATTTTACGTAGATCTGAAGTTGAATTGATAAGTCAAATAATATATATATACTAGTAATTGTCCGTGCTTGAAGGTACGACATAACGAAAAATTAAATTAAAATTCAAAAAATAAAAATATTATTATTATTAAGCATATTATAAAATATAATTATTATTATTATTATTATTATTATTATTATTATTATTATTATTATTACCGTTATTATTATTAGTAGTATTAGTATTATTATAGTGTAGGGGTGAATTTGATTTGGGCGAAAAAAAAATTATGAGATGAAATATGAGTTATTAGATTAAGTTGGAAGAATCTGAACCGTCTTTGTGTTTTTAGATTCAAAATGGGTTATGTTTTATTATATATATATATATAAAATAGAGCGGTTCAAATCTCAAAATTTTAACATCCAACAGTCTCAAATCAATTTAAGTTTCAACATCCAACAGTTTAAAATCATTTGGGAATTCAACATCCAACGGTCAGCAATCTATCTCTCATTTTTCCTCCCAATTCAACATCTTTTTTTCAAAAAATCTATCCACTCACATTTTTCGCCCAAATCAAATTCACCACTATATTATAATAATAATAATAATAATAATAATAATAATAATAATAACAGTAATAATAATAAATAATAATAATAATAATGATAACAGTAATAATCATAATAATAATAATAATAATAATAATAATAATAATAATAATAATAATAATATAATAACAATAATAATTATAATAATAGAAATAAAAATAATAATAGCAGTAGTAGTAGTAGTAATAATAATAATAATAATAATAATAATAATAACAACAATAGTAATAATAATAATAATAGTAATAATAATAACAATAATAATTATAATAATAGTAGTAATAATAATAATAATAATACTATTACTATTATTATTATTATTATTATTATCATTATTATTATTATTATTAGACTAATAGTAATAATAATAATAATAATAATAATAATAATAATAATAATATTATTATTATTATTATTATTATTATTATAAAAAAAAAATTGAACGTAAACAATATGGGTCACCCTTTTAGCATTGACGTCATTTTCCTGTTTTTCGGATATTGCAGTCGTCATGTTTCCACATGCAAATTGATTTGGGCGGGAAAATCACAAGGACAGTTTAGATTTATTCTAATTGATTTGTAAGTTGTTTTAGATTACAAAGAATTTTTAGGTAATAGAGTATTTTTGTAATTTTAATCTACGTCGTGCCTTTAAGCACGGGCAATTACGTGTCCTCTCTTTATTATTTTTGTGGGTTATATCGTGAGCAACTATTGTAGTATGCTCTGACTCATGGTATGTGAATCTTTTGTCCAATTTCAAGAAAAAATATAGAGAAAAAATGTTATGATGATGCGATTTAGTTGGTGTTATGACAGTACTTTTTTGTTTGGACTTAGATGACTCATTTTATACTTTTAGGTATATATGGAAAAACCTTTTTTTTGGATTTTTACATCTTTTTTTCCCCTTACTGGATCTCACCAAATGGCTTGCAGTACTACCATTTTTTCACAGAAAATACTGTTCATGGATCATATTGATCGATGGTTAAAGATACTAGAGCCAAATAAATGCTGCCAAACTTCTCATTCCGTTTTGTCAATAAAGAAAATGTGTGTGAGATACCCGAAAATACTATATTACACAAATTTGAATCTGTTATCGTTAATCAATTAATTGCTCAAATTTGCCAAGAATTATTTTTAAGTTGGGAATGAGTAGCACACTAATGTTTGACTCAAAAATAAACTATGATTGGATTGAGTATCAATATTTTTGTATTAATGGTTGGACTCTCAATTCTATTATGAAACTGAGAGTCCACAACAATTTTAGATTTTTTAATCTAAAAATATTTGATATAGTACCCAACTGTTATATTATTTGCACCGTGCCTTTAGGTATGGGTTATCCCTAGTATATATATATATATAATCAATAATAAGTTTACCTTTTTTTGATGATACCTTATTATTATTTGTTAAATGTTTGTACAAAATACCTTGAGTAGCAAGAAATTATTTATCTGATTTTGTCCTAAATAATCTTCTTCATTAGTTATTGAAATCCATTATATTTAAATAAGTTAGGAGTTCTAAAACTAATTAAACATACCACTGATATATTAATATATCCTAATCACAAAAAATATCATTAATAAATTGTAATAGAGTCATAACGCTAACAAATATCTAACAATAAAGAAAGAAAGAAAAAAAAAAAAAAGGAGTTCAAATAAGACAAATCCACTAACTAATAAAAAACAAAATACTAGAAAAAATATTTATAAACCAGACGAAGGAGAGTTATTCACCATTAGACTATAACATTTGATATTTGAATTCAGTCTTTAATTATTATTCTTGAATAAACTTAAAACTTAAATCAACATTACATTACAAAAAATAGAAATATTTATTGAACAATTTATCAACTTTATAGTTTTTTGTTTCCCACAAGCAACATTATTAATTAATTATATATCCATTTAGGAAAGTGATATATATATATATATATATATGTGTGTGTGTGTGTGTGTGTGACGAAAATGAATTATAACTAACTTAGAACTCTATGAATAAGATAGAATAAATTACAATGAGATTATTCATAATTTTTATATATCTCATTTATTAATATATGTCACAATTATGGTTCACCTAAAAACTTTCACAATATATAACAATACTCTTTTATTTATCTAATATCCAGTCAAAATAAATACTATTTGTAATCACATCCCTTAACAATGCTCACAAATATAAAATTAGTTGTATCTATATTCATTAGCATTTATTTTTTCAAATATATCTATTTAATTATATTCATTAACAACTAAATCGATCAAGAATCACTCCAAACTCTGCTATTTGATCAATGATTAAATATAATTTGATGAAGTTGCACAAATGGTTATCAATCTCTAAAAATAATATTGAGAATATTCGGCTTATATGTACTTATCTGAAACCACATCTTAATTCAAAAGATTAACTGTAAGACCCCGAATTTTATGAAATATAAAATTTAATTTTTCTTCATATATATTTTTCTGAAACAGTAAGTGGTTAAATTAACAAAATTGAAAGTTAAAGATGTTATGTGCAAATTTTATTTTGTCGGTCAATATTCGCTTTGTCGGGGAATATTCGTTTGGTCGGGGAATATTCGTGCCGTACGACGGGCCGAAATAACTAATTATTGGTGGACCCCACAACAGAATATTTGTCGGATATAGAAAACGACATAAGTAACCTTTTTATATAAAAATAGTCAACAGTGTTAACTGTTAAAATACCGGTGATAAAATAATAGTAGGATACGGTAATTTATGGTATTTTATTGTAGCATACGGTATTCTACAGTAGCACACGGTATTGCACAGTGTCTCATATTATTGGTCTGATAATTGACACCGTAACTGTTACGCATCATTTCATCAATAATTGTCACTGCATAATATTTTATGTTATCAATTCAATAATTGTTGTTACACAGTATTTTGTATTATTGATTTAATAATTGTCATTACACTGTATTTTATATCATTGAGTCAATAATTGTTGTTGCACTGTTTTTAAAATTATTGAACCTAATAATTGTCACAGTAGCAAATATACTGTAATTTATATTATTAAATTAATAATAATCTGTAACGTGTTTATTACATTATTGTTGAATTATTGCTGTAACATTATTTTATATGTTGGACCCACAGGAAGAATAAATAAATAAATAATAATAAAAAAAAAAAATTATTAATTTTACTATTTGAAATAGTAACGTGAATAGTAATATGTGGGCCCCTGTAGGACCCACTTGAAAAAAATTTGCACAAAAATGTGCAGGAAGGAAAAGCAGCCAGCGGCTGCGTGCTGAAAATCTTCAGCACTGGCGTGCAGCACGCCAGTGCTCACCTACCGCGCATAGTGCCCTTATTTCTCCTATAAATAGCTTGCTCAGCTGAATAGAAAAATCACACCTAAAACATAAAATTTTTCTATAAGAATTTTATGAGTTTTCTCTGAGAATAATAAGATTATTTTGAGTGTTTGAAAGCCAAAAGGAGTGCAGGAATTTTTCAAGTAAGTCTTTTATTAAAGAGTAGTAATTTCATAAATTCCTATTTTTCACGGTATTCACAAATCTTCCCTTAGAAGACTCTTCTTTGAGAAGATTCATTTTTAAAAGCTTTATTTGGAAGATTTATTTTGGAATATTATTTTAAAAACTATTTTAAAGTAGTTATATTATACTACAAAAATTATGTTAAATATATATAATTTTGATAGTTCATATTATACGAGTTATCATACACTTTGAAATTTATATATTGTAATTACTAATTTTATTATAAATATATAGGTTGATCAACCTCATTTAAATCAATATCCAGTCACGTGTTAAGGTAAGGAATATCATTCTTTTCACACTCTTAAATTTATTACGGTAAGGGGTATCACTCTTTTCATCATCATAAATGGATATTATTTTCTTTCTTACTTGAAGGGATTATCATTCTTTGATTCTCGAAAATAATATCGTTTCTTTCTTGTGCCATTTATTTCCATGTATTAAATTGTGGGAATAACCTTACGGCGCGGTTTACCGCCTGTTGGTGAATAACCTTTTGTATTCATTCCTTATTAATCTCTGAGAATAACCTTACGGTGCGGATTATCGCATGTTTGGTGAATAACTCTTCGTATTCAAATTGATGGGAATAACCTTACGGCGCGGATTATCGCCTGTTTGGTGAATAACTATTCGTATTCAAATTGATGGGAATAACCTTACGGCGCGGATTACCGCCTTTTGGTGAATAACCTTTTTTATTTGTCTCGTGTGGAAATAATTTGTCTACATGAATTATCACATGACACTTTTATTCCATATTCGTAAGTGATATCATTTTCCTTTATACTCATAAGGGATACCATCTTTTTCATCTTCCATTATTCAAACTTACTATGGTAAGGGATATTAATTTCCTTCACCTTTTGTTAATCAAACCTGCTACGGTAAGGAATATTATTTTCTTTCATATTCCTAAATCGAAACTTATTATGGAACTATTGCTTCTATAATTCCTGAAAATATTATATGTTCCATAATAGTTGAACTTCATTATTTCAACTGAACCTTCTTATTTACGTGAACCTTTCTATTGAACTGCAACCGTTATTCTGAACTGTGGATCTTGAATATCATTTTTAAATTTCACCCCACATCATGTTGACAATTTGGACATTATTTGAATCTGCACAAAGTAAACTTCCGATACTTATTGTTTATCCTGTTCTTCTGTTCATCATTTGTATCACTGTTATTTGTATTAATCATCAAGAATCAAGTTTTTGTGAATATCTGTGGCCGGGGGCACAGATGTGATATAATTGTTGAACAGATGATAGGTTAAAGGCGATATACTAGGTTAAAGGCGATACATCTGTTCGGTGTCTTTTATGGCACGTGGTGAAAGTTCTCTTTGGCCCGTAGTGCATAGATGAACTGTTGTTTGGTATGATTATGACCAAAGGCAGAATCTGGTATAATCATGACCGTTGGTGTTATATTGAATGTCTTTGGCCCGTAGTGCAAAGACGAACTGTTGATCTGCATGATTATGACCAGGAACTGTGAAGTTGTATTATCTTGACTAATGGTATTTCAGATGATAAAAGTTGATGATATTTTTACTAAAAAGAGAAGCGAGTGGACATTATAGTCTGCATTATTCTTCTAATAGATCGCTCATTCCGCTGCTATTATTGATCTGAACATTGTTTAAGAATTTAACTGCAGTTTTTGATATAAACCTTGTAGTCTATTGTATTCTATCAAGAACTCAACTGTTGAAGGCTAATGATAAATTATTCGTCATTATCTTAGTCATGATATTTGTGACGACCCCGAATCCGGGTTCCCCGAACCTCGAACTCGGTTCAACACGAGTACTACCTTTTCCTTATCGTTCATGACTTACAACAATATTATAATTGCTAAATAATTATTTATTTACAATTATATAACATCTCTTTCTATTCCAGAATCGCAATCTTTATACAATCATAGTATGTCTTCATATCATACATGATACGACATTCTATTACAATCAATTTGAGATCATATGTATAATGACTCAATCACACCATCCTATTATCCTTATTCATAAAGGACAACGTCTGAAAAATGATATTCAAATAATCTGTAAATGTTCTCTTAACAATTTAAGTTTGCTAATCTATAGCACAACAAAACATAAACTCTTCATATCTACTTACACAAGTGAATGAATTAGTCTACCGCAAGGTTTTACTACAAAAGCACCTATGCTTCAATCTTGATGACTCGTTAGTCAATCTTCATTTTTGCCTCTACTGGAGTAATCGACTTCCTCAAGCTACTCTGTAATGTTTTGTTTTAAGCAAGGGTGAGCACGACGGCTCAGCAAGTCTAACAGTTTCACATAACACGTAAAATAGTTCAATCATGCTTCATGCTTCATGCTTCATGCTTCATGCATCTTAACATTTCTCATGCATATCATGCCTCGCATTTAATTTATGCTTCATGTCTAGCCTCTATCATGACATATAGTTCAATGCATAACAATTGTCTTAAATCAACTACCGCATATCAACAGTTCAAATCAACTTATTTCACAAAGGCACATTAAAATCTGTTTGCACATAACCACGTATGAGCACATCACAGTTTAATAACAACTTATAAATCATGCACATAATGCAACACGTTCTGAAAAACTTGCCTGGACGTGTATAACCAGTTTATGTTAATCTTTCACGTTCCTTGCATCACCTATACAGTATGTGAGATCAACGATATACAATATCAGTTACAGTTTGACTCAATACTAAATCTTTAAAGATATTTATTTCTTCTTATCGTCCCCCTTTTAAAATCCATATAGTTAATTTCCTATTTTAAATCTCTCGTTGCCTTGACTCAGTGTTTCATATTCAACACCGTAAATCTTTTGTGCAAACTATGCAGTTTTGACATTTATTATTGTCACTGTATTAATGCCTGGACCTTATTTCTGGTTAGGTCGAACAACTACTTAGTCACTAATGGACCATACCCTTGGTTTAACTTAATCACAACATTTAACTCGATGAGTTATCATAATATTATCCATCTCGAGAAATATTTTAAATCTTACTATCAATTAGTAATAACTTATAATGTTATTTAATTGTTAAATAACACTTTAAATAATCATTACTATTATTAATTCCTTTTAATAATAGTTTACCTTAATCATTGTTGCACAATAATTAATTATTTCCTTAATTCATTTTAATTATTATTTAATATCATAATAATTAATTTAATTATCTCCATTTTCCTTAAAGTATTAATATCTTAATAGTAATTAATTAATGACAACCCTTTTTAAAATTACATAGTTACCAACCAATATTATCTTCCTTGGATAATATTTTAACTACCCAACGATATTATTATCCACGTAATAATATCCGACTAATCTACAATTGATATTAACAAATTTGTAACATCTTAATTGTACATTTATATTATTAATTCTTCAATAATATTAAACCATGTTCGGTTATTATTTAATCACATAATAACAACTTAACCAATTACCCTTATTATTGAACATTTAATAATAATTAACTCCACTTACAATTACTATTAATCCTAAAAAAAAATTATATATATATTTTTTATTTCGGTCCTCGGTCTTCGGCCTTCTTCCTTCTGTCTTCGGCCTTCGGCCTTCGGCTTCGGCCTTCGGCTTTCTTCCTTCCGTCTTCGACCTTCGTCTTCGGCCTTCCGTCTTCTTCCTTCCGTATTCGGCCTTCGGCCTTCTTCCTTCCGTCTTCGGCCTTCGGCCTTCGGACAGCCAACTGCCAGAGAGTGTTATCCGACAGCAGGGTAATTGTTAGAAATATCATAACTTCTTCGTTACTAGTCCGTTTTTGACCAACTTTATATCAAATTAAACCTTATGAAGTCTACTTTAAATCTTATTCAGACCTTAACTTCATCCGATGTACCAAACAACACAGATCTAACGTTTTACACAACCTGTCCAGAGAATGAAATCTCCAGGACAGTCACACAACATTAATTCATTCAAAAATGCTCTACACCATAACATCGTTAAATATTTTGGGTACTTTTAGATAACTTCCATATCTACAACTTTGTAGTTTATACCAACTTCAAATTCCAAACACATGATTTTATATGATTTTTACAATGAACAAAAATCGCTACAGTTTCTGGGCAGCAGCATTTCGGTCTGACCCAAACTGATTCAAACAGTCACTACGAACAAACCACAAAGAATTTCTGAGATCTAAAAATTTCTACATGTAGCTTACTCCCGTAGCTTTAATTTGGTACCTTACCCACTCTCTAACTCCAAATATTCAATTTTATAAAAATCATCAACCGACAGTAACACAACACCGCTTTCCTGCGAATTTGTGTTCTTAAACTTCCTTTCATTTAATTTAATCCGTGAATCATCTACTAGATTCATTTAAATCTATGGTTAGACCATTACCCACAAAATATTCATGATCTAATACCATTAATCTCATTAAAACTAACATTTACCCAATCAAATCAAACATTAAACAAGTGTATAACAATATACCTTCATAGCTTCTTCATTTCTCATCTTGGCTTTCTTCTTCTTCACAAACTCTTACTCTTTCTCTCAATGGGACGCTCACAGAAGGAAACATAGGAGTGAAGAATAATAACACTACCCTGCTTTTCTATCTCACTCTTATCAGACGAAATGGAAAATCAAAAGGAGAAGAAATGGAGAAGGCTTAGTTAAATAAGAACACTTCACTCTCTCTCCTGTTCCATCAGTGACCTTACCCTGCTCACCAACTCCCTCTGATGAGCATCATGTTCTCTGCTCACAACCACCTTACACGTTACGTAACACAGACACCGGCTCTTACTACTAACCGAGTCTCTCTTCCTATTTTGGTTAACGGATAACCAATTACAAGCCCAATATATACGGCCCAAATTGAAAGAAATGGACTCAAATCATATTGGTCCAATAAATAATTATTGCACTACAATTAAATAATTAATTTAATTATTTAATCATTTAAATTCCCATTTTTATAATATAATACATATTTAAATTATTTAATTTAATAATTTAAATATAATACTCATTCAAATTATTTATATTCCATATTTTGAATTAACACCATAATTAATTATAGCACATTTCTTGCTATTTCACACTTCAGGTTTGTTCACTAATTTAATTACTATTAGTGACAATCTTTAATACCGAAGAACAACAAGAATACACAAATGTTTAATAAATCACATAGACTACTAAGTTAATTAATTTGACCTAGTTTAATACCTCAATTGAACTTATAATATAATCCAATTAGACTTGCTATAATTAATTCTACCACATTGGTTTACTTAATTAACTCATTCATAGTTAATTCTTAACACCGCCTTTATATACCTAGCAATTAACCAATGATTGGTTAATGCTCTCTCTTGTCTACCAACTAGGGTTATTCAATTAACCCTACACTAGTTAATTCTCTACACTCAATCAATACTTGAAATGCTTATCCCAACCATTGACCATCATTTGACTTTTAAT
Source organism: Hedera helix (assembly GCA_947179155.2). Classification (NCBI taxonomy): domain Eukaryota; kingdom Viridiplantae; phylum Streptophyta; class Magnoliopsida; order Apiales; family Araliaceae; genus Hedera; species Hedera helix. The sequence goes on from OX359279.1 coordinate 27,422,866, forward strand.
GGTTTGGGTTACATAACTTACTTTTTATTGGGCTCCCTTATTTAATTACCCATTTCATGCAAATATCTCCATATTGGGCTAACATCTATGACAACTTATTAATTAAGTAATTTACTTAATTAATTAACTTATTAATATTGTACTTCTAGGCAATATTCCACTTCCCTACTTGTTACTCATAACCTTAATTCATAACTTAAATAATTAATTCAATTAATTATATTACATGACTTTCCTTTTTAATCCATACTAAAACTAATTAATTTATTAGTTTTATTGAGTATTTAATTTACTTCACAACTCATCTTGTTTGACTAACAAACTCAACTCTAGGTATATATATAGATATTAATATAATCACCTTCACTTCTCAATTGAATTTATTTCTTTAATAAATTCTTTACATGCATTATTAAAATATTCCCACATTTAATTTCTAACAAATCAATTATGTTAAAAAAAATGTTTACCCATTTTCTACACATCTTACTTCTCAAATTCTAGGTTTTAAACCTTAACCTTTAATAAAATCAATTAAGATATTATTTAAAATCTTGAAAATATCTGGGATATTACAATATTTCTTACTGGGCTATTTGAGCTCACCCTTTCTTTTCGTTCCATTGTTTTTCAACAGGAGATGAGAACGTAACGGGGTCTAGCCGAGGAATGGAGTGAGAGTGCGGGGATAGCTATCATAGTCTTCACATGTTATAAAATAGTGTGACAATAATAGTGAAGACTTAGTTGTGTTGTATTATCCACTGTATTGTTGTACGTTGTATTTCATTGTAATAATTTTGTTGTAGTCTTTTGACGACTCAAGTTTGGGCTGTGTGGGCTCAGATTTGGGGGCGTCACATTAACATATTAGGTTTATGATCTATTAGAGTATATATATGCTTAATTTTTCTCCTCATGATTTGACCTTGAATTTTAACCACACTCTTTTGAGCTTTAACCCATCATTTATTCTAGTTGTCGAAAGTCTCTCTAATTGACGAGTTACTCTCTGCAATATCGTTTGTTTGATCCAGTAAGAGCATATGTCAAGCCAATCAAGTCTCTTTATCTAATGTGACTTTTCTCTCAATATATATTATTTAATCCAACAAGAGTCTCTGCCAAACTCATCAAATATTTCTGTCTGATGAGACTTATTTCTTAATATCTTTTTTTTTATCCACATCTACCAAGTATCCATAACTCATTGAGTCTATCCCATCACATGAATTATTTTCGTGCATTATGCGTAGTCCATACCATATCTGTAATGACCACGAATTTCATTAGTCATTGTAAATATACTTAATAAATATTTAGCAATGAATTTAAACTTTTTGTACTAATTAATTATACTTTAGATAATTAAATAAATGTATTTGTGTATACGTATATTTATTTAAAGAATTAAAGCAAGGTGTATAATTAATTAAAGCAAATCTAATTGGATTATAATTTAAATCCAAATGAGTTGTTAAACTAGGTCAATTAAATTTACCTAGTAGCTCAAGTAATTAAATTAAACCTTAGTCCATGTAATTAATTAAACAAATCCAATGCTTGATTTAATTAAATGTAACCTAAAATATTTAATGTGAGTCCAATGTGTTATTTAAATTGAGCCCAAACAATCTAATTGAATGAGCCCAATATATTTAATCCTAGAGTCCAAAGTGGAGCCCAATAGGAAGTCAAAATTGGTCAAAATTGTTACATATATATATATATATATATATATATATATATATATGTATAATTAAAGTAGAAAAATTAAAGGAAAAATGGCTTGAAAAATCCCATTTTTGCTGAATTTTTGAAGGTCCCACTTGGATTGCTTGATTTCCTAGAGTGCTTCTAAATCACTCATTGTCATAAGTTGTTCAACCACCCTAGTCATTCCATATGTCTATCACTTGGTCATTCAATGGAATAGTAAGCTTCATTAGGCTTTAATTTCACCAACATGGGTGAATTAGCAAGTTAATGAAGGGTTAGTTGTTAGCTATAAATAAGACCTTCCATAACCTTGGTGATGTTGGTTAGTTCATTTGCAAGAATTCTAGAGAGAAAAATAGAGAGCATTTGAGAGAAAAATAGAAGAAACACTTAAGTGTTGAGTGATATAGCTAGAGGTTGAGCTTGGTGGATGACACAAAGCTTCACCACATACTTTGGTAGGAGAAGAAGAAGAGCCTTCAAATCACAAAGGTTTAAAAGTGCTCTAAACTCCTTATTTCATTTTTAGGGCATAGAACGATTTTGAACGGTTAAAATCTATTTTTAACCAATCAAAACTTGTTTTGATGGTCTAGATGTATTTAACTATGTAATGTATGTATATTCATAGCTTGATATGGTTATATCTTGTTTTGGTATGTGTAGAGTGCATAAAATTGCAAGAAATGCACATATTGATTTTTACCGGTACAACCTAACTAAACATGTTGTGTTTAATATTGTATTTTGAAATGTACAAATTGGAAATTTGATTTTTATGGCTAGAAAGTTAGATACATGAGTTTTAAATAAAACCCCAACTTGAAGTTTTCAAAAATATTGAATAACAAAGAAGTTAGGGCTTTTACCGCAAAGGATGTTGTTTTTAAACTCTAAGTGGTTCGATCCGTAAATTTCGTGTATAACGTTTTCAAAACGACGATCGGACCATGAAATATTGTAAAACAAGAAGTTAGGAACACATCAACACTGATTTGGTGTCATTTGGATGTGTAGATATCATTTTATCAATGTTAGAACCAAAGAGATCAAAATAAGAAAATTAGGGTTTTAAAATCAGTGTCCCCGCCGCAGCGATGAAACACACTATAATGGAAAATTTTGCACTACCGCCGCAGCGGTAAAAAGTTCTATTTGAAAAGTAATAACTTCGAACTGGGTTGAGTCGGGCCGGGTCTGTAAGACCCCGAATTTTATGAAATACAAAATTTAATTTTTCTTCATATATTTAATTTTTCTTCTGAAACAGTAAGTAGTTAAATTGATAAAGTTAAAAGTTAAGGATGTTACGTGCAAATTATATTTTGTCGGACAATATTCACTTTGTCGGGGAATATTCGTTTGGTCGGGGAATATTCGTGCCGTACGACGGCGCCGAAATAACAAATTATTGGTGGACCCCACAACGGAATATTTGTCGGATATAGAAAACGACATAAATAACATTTTTAAATAAAAATAGTCAACGAAATTGTTAAAATACCGGTGATAAAAGAATAGTAGCATACGGTAGTTTATGGTATTTTCTGTAGCACACGGTACTCTACAGTAACACACGGTATTGCATAGTGTCTCATATTATTGGTCTGATAATTGACACCGTAACTGTTACGCATCATTTCATCGATAATTGTCACTGCATAATATTTTATATTATCAATTCAATAATTGTTGTTACACAGTATTTCACATTATTGAATCAATAATTGCCATTACACAGTAACGTATGCTTTCTTTTACATTATTGTTATCTCTATTATGATGTTATTTAAACAGTTGTATTTCATTAATTAATTGACTTGATATCTAAGAGTTAACTATACTGTATTTATAACAATTAGTCATAATAATTGAATTGATAAAGTTATTTGTTTATAATATAAAGTTAGGTGATATGAAATGAATGGTGTAGATTAAAGTGTGAATTATTGTTGAATAATTGAATTGATAAAGTTATTTGTTTATAATATAAAGTTAGGTGATATGAAATGAATAGTGTAGATTAAAGTGTAAATTATTGTTGAATAATTGAATTGATAAAGTTATTTGTTTATAATATAAAGTTAGGTGATATGAAATGAATGGTATAGATTAAAGTGTGAATTATTGTTGAATAATTGAATTGATAAAGTTATTTGTTTATAATATAAAGTTAGGTGATATGAAATGAACGGTTTGGATTAAATTAGAAAATTTTGGTTATGATAAGATTTTTGGCTATAAATAGAGGACTTAACTTAAGAAATTTTTCATAACATTCTTACATACATTTTCTTCCACTCTCTAAATACTTCTTTGTGTAAGTTCTCTCTAAGTGTTCTTAAGTCATTCCTAGTTTTGAAATCTTTTGCATTTTTCTTTGAATTCCCGAGTGGAATGTTTTTTATGTACAGTAACTCTTTCGAAAAATCATAGTAAATTCATTATTTATCAGAATTTAATGAATTAAAAGCCTGTCTCTTCAGTTTTTCGTCCTCTACAACTTTGAAGAAGGAAGAAAAGTCATCTGAAGTCATCTTCATGCCTTAAAATACTAAAAACCGTAACCTATTCTGATTTTCGTCACTATTTTCAGTCTTAGTTTTGAAAATTCATAACTCATTCATATTAACACCGAATTGAGTGATTCTTGAGTCTATGTCGTCTATCTTTCCGAGAGTAACATTATTTTAAAAACATAAAGAGATTTTAAAAACTCTAGAAGACTCAAAAGTCATATTCTTTACTGCTATAAACAAGGAAGGATTTGTTCGGCTATAAACTTGTTTCACAATATCAAGGTAAGGAGTATCATTCTTTTCATCATCATAAATGGTATTATTTTTTTTATTTGTAAGGAATGTCATTTTCTTTTCTTACTTGTAAGGAATATCATCTTCTTTCATATTCTATCGTTCAAACTTACTACGGTAAGGAATATTATCTTCTTTCATATTCTATTGTTCAAACTTACTACGGTAAGGAATATCATCTTCTTTCATATTCTATTATTTAAACTTACTACGGTAAGGAATATCATTTTCTTTCATATTCTATTATTCAAACTTACTACGGTAAGGGATTATCATTATTTGCTTCTCAAAAATAATATCGTTTCTTTCTTACTCATAAGATGTGTCATTTATTTCCATGTATTAAATTGTGGGAATAACCTTACGGCGCGGATTGCCGCCTCTTAGTGAATAACCTTTTGTATTCATTCCTCATTAATCTCTGAGAATAACCTTACGGTGCGGATTACCGCCTGTTTGGTGAATAACTCTTCATATTCAAATTTTATTAAATTGTGGGAATAACCTTACGGTGCGGATTACCGCCTGTTTGGTGAATAACTCTTCGTATTCAAATTCTATTAAATTGTGGGAATAACTTATGGCGCGGATTACCGCCTGTTGGTGAATAACCTTTGTATTAATTTCCTTCACCTTTTGTTAATCAAACCTGCTACGGTAAGAAATATTATTTTCTTTCATACTCCTAAATCGAAACTTATTATGGAATTATTGCTTCTATAATTCCTGAAAATATTATATGTTCCATAATAGTTGAACTTCATTATTTCAACTGAACCTTCCTATTTTCTGAACCTTTCTATCGACCTGTAACCGTTATTCTAAACTGTGGATTTTGAATATTATTTTTAAATTTCACTCCACATCATGTTGACAATTTGGACATTATTTGAATCTACACAAAGTAAACTTCTGATACTTATTGTTTATCATGTTTCTTCTGTTCATCATTTGTATCACTGTTATTTATATAAATCATCAAGAATCAAGCTATTGTGAATATCTGTGGCCGGGGGCACAGATGTGATATAATTGTTGAACAGATGATAGGTTAAAGACGATATACTAGGTTAAAGGCGATACATCTGTTCGGTGTCTTTTATGGCACGTGGTGAATGTTCTCTTTGGCCCGTAGTGCAAAGATGAACTGTTGATTGGTATGATTATGACCAAAGGCTGAATCTGGTATAATCATGACCGTTGGTGTTATATTGAATGTCTTTGGCCCGTAGTGCAAAGATGAACTGTTGATCTGCATGATTATGATCAGGAACTGTGAATTTTTATTATCATGACTAATGGTATTTCAGATGATAAAAGTTGATGATATTTTTACAAAAAAGAGAAGCGAGTGGACATTATAGTCTGCATTACTCTTCTAATAGATTGTTCATTCCGCTGCTATTATTGATCTGAACATTATTCATGAATTTAACTGCAGTTTTTGATATACACCTTGTAGTCTGTTATATTCTATCAAGAACTTAACTGTTGAAGGCTAATGATAATTTATTCGTCATTATCTTAGTCATGATATTTCTTACTGGGCTATTTGAGCTCACCCTTTCTTTTGTTCCATTGTTTTTCAACAGGAGATGAAAACATAACAGGGTCTAGCCGGGGGATGGAGTGAGGGTCCGAGGAATAGCTATCATAGTCTTCACGTTTTGTAAAATAGTGTGGCAATAATAGTGAAGACTTAGTTGTGTATTATTATACACTGTATTGTTGTACGTTGTGCTTTGTTGTAATAATTTTGTTGTAGTCTTTTGACGACTCAAGTTTGGGCTGTGTGGGCCCAGATTTGGGGGCGTCACAGTTGGCATCAGAGCTTAGGGATATGGTCTTTAATGGAGATCTGGGGTTAGAACTAGGAGGGGAGAGACGAATAGAATCAGTCACTAGTGCGTCCTACCTAAATTAGATTTTATTATCTAATAAGTCGATTTGAATGTAGGGACATGAAGTGATGAGTCAGTTTGTTTGAACTAACAATTATTTTGTGACCACAGTTAGGTATCCTTACCTCTTCGAAATGCCAGGTACGTCAATTTCGGGGACGAAATTTCATAAAGAGGGGAGGTTGTAAGACCCCGAATTTTATGAAATACAAAATTTAATTTTTCTTCATATATTTAATTTTTCTTCTGAAACAGTAAGTAGTTAAATTGATAAAGTTAAAAGTTAAGGATGTTATGTGCAAATTATATTTTGTCGGACAATTTTCACTTTGTCGGGGAATATTCGTTTGGTCGGGGAATATTCGTGCCGTACGACGGCGCCGAAATAACAAATTATTGGTGGACCCCACAACGGAATATTTGTCGGATATAGAAAACGACAGAAATAACCTTTTTAAATAAAAATAGTCAACGGAATTGTTAAAATACCGGTGATAAAAGAATAGTAGCATACGGTAGTTTATGGTATTTTCTGTAGCACACGGTACTCTACAGTAACACACGGTATTGCATAGTGTCTCATATTATTGGTCTGATAATTGACACCGTAACTGTTACGCATCATTTCATCGATAATTGTCACTGCATAATATTTTATATTATCAATTCAATAATTGTTGTTACACAGTATTTCACATTATTGAATCAATAATTGTCATTGCACAGTAACGTATGCTTTCTTTTACATTATTGTTATCTCTATTATGATGTTATTTAAACAGTTGTATTTCATTAATTAATTGACTTGATATCTAAGAGCTAACTATACTGTATTTATAACAATTAGTCATAATAATTGAATTGATAAAGTTATTTGTTTATAATATAAAGTTAGGTGATATGAAATGAATGGTGTAGATTAAAGTGTGAATTATTGTTGAATAATTGAATTGATAAAGTTATTTGTTTATAATATAAAGTTAGGTGATATGAAATGAATAGTGCAGATTAAAGTGTAAATTATTGTTGAATAATTGAATTGATAAAGTTATTTGTTTATAATATAAAGTTAGGTGATATGAAATGAATGGTATAGATTAAAGTGTGAATTATTGTTGAATAATTGAATTGATAAAGTTATTTGTTTATAATATAAAGTTAGGTGATATGAAATGAAGGGTTTGGATTAAATTAGGAAATTTTGGTTATGATAAGATTTTTGGCTATAAATAGAGGACTTAACTTAAGAAATTTTTCATAACATTCTTACATACATTCTGCTCAATTTTTTATATCTCTTAGGTAGTAACATGACTTCATCAATGTTACATTTTATCGTATTCATTAGGGGTGTTCAAAAAATTCATTTTTTTATCGAACTGGTCGGTACCGGTACCGGTATGAACATTTTTGAATTTCGGTAAAAATCGGTATACCGAAAGAACCGAATTAAATAATATAATAATAATTTTATATTAATTATTATTTATAAATTATAATTATATATATTACTAATCGGTATAAATCGAAAACATAACTGAAAAAACCGAACCGAATTTATACCGAACTGGTACTGAAATCGATAATTCGGTACTGGTACCGGTTCTTATTTTAACGGTAATTTGAGTTTGGTACCGGTTTGATTTTTTACCGATAGACCCCCTAGTACTCATCACTTCATCGTTGGTTATTTTATAGTTGTGACATCCCCAAATCTAGGCCCACACAGTCCAAACTTGAGTTGTCAAAAGACTACAACAAAATTATTATAAGGTAGTACAACGTTTAACAATACAGTGTATAATAATACACAACTAAGTCTTCACTATTATTGCCACACTATTTTACAACATGTGAAGACTACGATAACTATCCCTCGGACTCTCACTCCATCATCCGGCTAGACCCAGCTACGTTCTCATCTCCTGTGGAAAAACAATGGAACAAAAAAAATGGTAAGCTCAAATAGCCCAGTAAGAAATACCATGACTAAGATAATGACGAATAAATTATCCTTAGCCTTCAACAATTGAGTTCTTGATAGAATACAATAGACTACAAGGTTTATATCAAAAAATGCAGTTAAATTCTTGAACAATGTTCAGATCAATAATAGCAGCGGAATGAGCAATCTATTAGAAGAATAATACAAACTATAATGTCCACTTGCTTCTCTATTTAGGAAAAACATCATCAACTTTTATCATCTGAAATACCATTAGTCAAGATAATACAAATTCACAGTTCCTGGTCATAATCATGCAGATCAACAGTTCATATTTGCACTACAGGCCAAAGACATTCAATATAACACCAACGGTCATGATTATACCAGATTCAGCATTTGGTCATAATCATACCAAACAACAGTTCATCTTTGCACTATGGGCCAAAGAGAACATTCACCATGTGTCATAAAAGACACCGAACAGATGTATCGCCTTTAACCTATTATATCGCCTTTAACCTATCATCTGTTCAACAATTATATCGCATATGTGCCCCCGGCCACAAATATTCACAACAGCTTGATTCTTGATGATTAGTACAAATAACAGTGATACAAATAATGAACAGAAGAAACAGGATAAATAATAAGTATCGGAAGTTTACTTTGTGCATATTCAAGTAATGTCCAAATTGTCAACATGATGCGGAGTGAAATTCAAAAATAATATTCAAGAGCCACAGTTCAGAATAACGGTTACAATTCAATAGAAAAGGTTCAGAAAAGAGGAAGGTTCAGTTGAAATGATAAAGTGCAACTATTATGAAACATATAATATTTTTAGGAATTATAGAAGCAATAGTTCTATAATAAGTTTCAATTTAAGAGTACGAAAGAAAATAATATCCCTTACCGTAGCAAGTTTGATTAACAAAAGGTGAAGAAAATTAATATCTCTTACCATAGTAAGTTTGAATAATGAAAGATTAAAAAGATGGCATCCCTTATGAGTATAAAGGAAAATAATATCACTTACGAATATGAAAGAAAATGATATTACAAACGAATATGGAAAAAAAGTGTCATGTGATAATACGTGTAGACAAATTATTTTCACACGAGACAAATAAAAAGGGTTATTCACCAACAGACGGTAGTCCGCGCAGTAAGGTTATTCCCACAATTTAATAAAATTTAAATATGAAGAATTATTCACCAAACAGACGGTAATCCGCGCCATAAGGTTATTTTCAGAGATTAATAATGAATGAATACGATAGGTTGTTCACCAACATGCGGTAATCCGCGCCGTTAGGTTATTCCCACAATTTAATATATGAAAATAAATGACACATCTTATGAGTAAAAAAGAAACGATATTATTTTCGATAATCAAAGAATGATAATCGCTTACAGTAAGAAAGAAAATAATATCCATTTATGATGATGAAAAGAATGATACCCCTTACCTTAACACGTGATTGGATATTGATTTAAATGAGGTTAATCAACCTATATATTTATAATATAATTAGTAATTACCACATATAAATTTAAAAGTGTATGATAACTCGTATAATATGAACTATCAAAATTATATATATTTAACATAATTTTTGTAGTATAATATAATTACTTTAAAATAGTTTTTAAAATGATATTCCAAAATAAATCTTCCAAGAAAGCTTTTAAAAATGAATCTTCTTAAAGAATAGTCTTCTAAATGGAGATTTGTGAATACCGTGAAAAATAGAAATTTATGAAATTACTACTCTTTAATAAAAGACTTACTTGAAAAATTTCTGCACTCCTTTTGGCTTTCAAACACTCAAGATAACCTTACTATTCTTAGAGAAAACTCATAAAATTTTTATAGAAAATTTTTATGTTTTAGGTGTGATTTTTTTATTCAGCTGAGCAAGCTATTTATAAGAGAAAAGAAGTTACTATGCGCGGTAGGTGAGCTGAAAAAAAAATCAGCAGAGGTTGCTACGCAGCCTCCACCAACCCATTCCCAGCAAACACATTTCTCACATTTCATGTGGGCCCCACCAATGGGTCCACATATTTCTTACTATTCGTGTTACTATTCATATAAAATAATAATTAAATTTAATTTTTTTTTTATTTTTCTTCCTACGGGTCCTGCATATAAAATAATGCTACAACAATAATTCAATAATAATGTAATAAATACGTTACAAATTATTATTAATTTAATAATATAAATTACTGTGTATTTGTTACTGTAACAATTATTTGGTTCAATAATTTTAAAAACAGTGCACTAACAATTATTGACTCAATGATATAAAATACAGTGTAATGACAATTATTGAATCAATAATATAAAATACTGTGTAACAACAATTATTGAATTGATAACATAAAATATTATGCAGTGACAATTATTGATGAAATGATGTGCAACAGTTACGGTGTCAATTATCAGATCAATAATGCAAATACTGTGTAATAACCAATTTATCAGTCCAACAAGTGGATTGTTACAGCCGTTAGAAATTCCTGAGTGTGTCAGCCGATGCCTAACTTGTCAAAAGGTAAAGGCCGAACATCAGAGACCAAGTGGATTGTTACAGCCGTTAGAAATTCCTGAGTGGAAATGGGAGCATATCACAATGGATTTTGTGGTAGGACTTCCAGCAACACAGAAGGGATATGACGCAATTTGGGTGATTGTGGATCGACTAACAAAGTCAGCGCACTTTTTGCCGATCAAGATTAGGTTCAGTTTGGATCAGTTGGCCAAATTGTACATCAAAGAGACAGTTTCAAGACATGGGGTGCCGGTATCGATTGTGTCAGACAGAGATCCGCGCTTCACGTCAAAATTTTGGAGAAGTCTTTAGGAGAGATTGGGGACACAGTTGAGAATGAGTACAGCGTATCATCCGCAGACCGATTGGCAAAGTGAGAGAACAATTCAGACATTGGAAGATATGCTCAGGGCCTGCGTGATGGATTTCAAGGGCAGTTGGGAAATCCATCTACCACTAGTTGAGTTTGTATACAACAACAGTTATCATGCGAGCATAGGTATGCCGCCTTACGAAGCTTTATATGGTAGAAAATGCAGAACACCTCTATGTTGGGATGAGGTAGGAGAACGCCGACTGTTGGGGCCATAATTGGTTCAACAGTCGGTAGAAATTATCAAGGTAATAAGAGCTCGGCTAGTAGCAGCTCAAGACCGTCAAAAGAAATACGTCGATTTACATCGACAGAAACGAGACTTCGAAGTGGGGAGTTTTGTGTTCATAAAGGTATCTCCCTGGAAAGGGAAGATCAGATTTGGAAAGAAGGGGAAACTGAGTCCAAGGTTCATAGGACCATTCGAAATATTGAGGAGAGTGGGTGAAGTAGCATACGAGGTAGTTTTACCTCCTGAATTGGAACATATTCACAATGTGTTTCACGTGTCAGTATTGCGGCCATACAAACCAGACTACAAGCACGTTATCTCCTATGAACCAATTCAAGTTGGGAAGGACTTATCATATGAAGAAGTTCCTGTTCAGATACTCGATAGGAAGGAACAGAAACTGAGAAATAAGATAATTCATTCTGTCAAAGTACTTTGGAGGAATCACGCCATTGAAGAAGCTACGTGGGAATTAGAGGAGGAAATGAGGGTAAATTACCCGTTTTTATTTGAGTAACCTTATTTTACAATTTCAAGGAGGGGAGAATGTAATGTCCTAGAATTTTCACGTCTTTATTAATTAAATTATTAATTTAATTTCCAACGAGTTAGTTTTACGAGATTATTTAAATCTTTTTATGTGATTAATTAATTATGTGATTAAATAATTATGTAATTAATTACTAAAATTAATTAAAGGGGGTCACTAATATGTTATTAAATTAGTGAACAAACCCTAAAGTTTTAATATCAAAATAATTGATAAGTTTCCTATTAATTAAATATTCAATTAAATTGAATATAATGAGTGAATTAAATATAATAAATTAATTAATATGATTATTAATTAATGTAAATAATGTGAAATATTAATAATAATATTTATTAGTCCATTTAGTAATTTAATACTTATGGGTTAAAATATTTAATTATTTATTCAATCTAATTATTTAATTAATCATGGATTGAATAATTAATGTGTAAATTATTAAATTAGCCCAACATAGGTCAATTAGTAGCCCAAGTGGAGAATAATAAAATTTGACAATTTAGTAGCCCAAACAATTTAATAGAAGCCCAATTGGTATTTTAAATTAGAGCCCAATGATTGGCCCACTTGAAAAATACTTAATTAAATTATTAATTATTTAAAAAGTGAAAAGTGACTATCAATTTGGGACAAGAAAAGTGGTCAGCCGAGCAACATGGAGAATGGAGGGAAAAAAATGATTTTCTTGCTATTTTAGTTTATTTTCTTATTTATTTAATAATTAGATTGCTTGTATGATTTTTTGTTAGTACATGCACCATGCCTCTTTTCACCTAATATGTTAGCTTGTGTAAGTATCTTTGCTATCTCATGATGGTAATTTTAATATATATAGATTTTATATCTATTCAAATTGTAAATATACTTACAATTTAGGAATTGTGTTAGTCATTTCTCATCTTTTATTTTTCAAGCTAAAGAGAGAGCTAGAGAGCATTTGAGAGTGTGAGAAAAATATTTTGAGAGCAAAATTATCAAGAGAATGAGTTCTTGGTGTATGTCTTCAAGATTCACCACCTATTTTGGAAGAAAAAGGAGAATAGTCATTAAATCAAGGTAATTGTTATTTTAAATGAAGTTTTGTTTTTAAATTAAATAAATCATCATGTTAGTATAAACATGTTAATATAGTTATTGATGTGTAGTTGTAATATTTATGCCATGCTTGAGTTTAATATGTTTGGTTTGTATTTTGGTATATTTTATATGCTAAAATATGTATTTAATAGTGTGTAAACAAGTTTGGAAATTTATGTCCAAAAATATTTTTATAAAACTTAGGTTTGATGTTCTAATATTATAGAACATTAAATCATGAGAAAAACAAAGTTTGAATCACTTAAAATGAAGTTATACACAAAAAGTTATGATTTGTGGTAGTTTATGTGATGTAAAATTTTTTATAAGAAAATAATGATTTTAAATCATGAAAAATTAATTTTTCATGTTATAAATTAATATAAGGTGATTGATAATTTTTTTGGATTTTTATTGAGGAGTTAAAGCTTAATTGATGGTATATTTTTATTTAAAATGTGTGTGCCGGAACACTGTTCACATTCTGCGAAGAAGAAAAAATTTAAGGGTTTCCGCGCAATGCGTGCAGCCACTGTTCACCGAAAACGAGGAGTCAAACGACGTCGTTTGGTGTCCGTAAAAAGTTACTCCGCGCGTACGCGCGGAAGCCGTTTCCGGCTTCTCAAAAAGGCACCGTTTTGGGCCGTTGTTTCTAAATACACGCGCAATGCGCGAGAACCGATTTTCTGCGAAATTACCATACTGCCCCTCCGTGTTTTTCTTGGGAAAATTACCATTCTGCCCTCGGATCAGTTTTCAATTTATTTACGGAAATGCCATTCGGGTTAATTTTAATTAATTTAAATATTTGAAAATTAATTTAAAATTTTAACAAAAATAATAATAATACAAAAATAATATTGGGAGGATATTTTTCATTAAGTTTAATATTTAAATATTAATCTAGTTAGCAAAATCATGGTTAAGTTAAATAAACTTATTATTTATTTATTATTTTAAATGTTAATAATAAATAAAAGGGATAAATTAGCAATTATTATTTAATTAATATTAAATAATAATTAAAGAGAGATAAAATTTATAAATTAATTATTTATTATTTAAATATTATTAAATAATAAATAAGGATAATTAAGTAATTAATTATTATTTAATTAGCATTAAATAACGATTAATGAAAATTAAGTTATTAGATTAATAATTTATTATTTAATTTAAATAATAAATAAGAATGATTTGATTATTATTTAACCTTAAATAATAATTAATTATTATTTAATTGACATTAAATAATAATTAAAGAGGATTAAAATTAGTAAACTATTATTTAATTTCCTCAAATTAAATAATAAGTAAGGTTAATTACTTAGTTAATTATTGGTTGATTAATATTAAATTAAAGAAGGTTAAAATTAAGTCAATAATTATTTATTATTTATTTATTATTAAATAATAAGTAAGTACAATTAGTTATTATTTATTTTAAATAATAACTAGAGTTAATTAATTAATTTCTATTTAATCAAGATTAAATAGTAATTAAATAGAGATTGAGTTAATAAAATAGATTGAATTTAATTATGATTTAATTAAACAATTGTAACAAGTTGTTTAAGGGTTTAATAAGTGTCTAACGCTTAAGAAAATATTTTCTAACTTATTAAATTATTAACCTAAAATGATTAAGGGTCTATAAGGTTAATAATATTGTTTTGACTAATGTAAATTATGTGTTAGTATTTATGTGTGGTAAATAAGTTCATTATTAAGCGTATAGTTATGCAAATACGCCGTACTAATTATTAGACCGACTTTATTAATGTTAGGTCTTTCAAAGCAAGTTAATTAAAGCTAGACATTTATTGTAGCTGAGCAGACAGACAAGTTCTCTAACCCTACTCATTTATTGTTGAACAAGTTTCTATACTTGTATTTATTGTCAAAGCTTAAAGTGGTTTAATTATTTAAAATTATCCCACATCCATATTGTTTATAAAATCGCACTTAGTGCACTTGAAGCTTATTAGTTCTTGATTCATGAACTGTATTAAAAATGTCAAAAGCTAATAGTTCAGCTAGACATTACGTTTATAAATTCAATACTTGAATACTTTTAAAAGCTTATCAAAACCATTGTTGGGTGTGGATTTCTTATACTAAGTCTGAGAATTGAACAACCCTAAATTAGGGGATTTTGTGTCGGGAAACCGACTTTGGGCGCCAGTGACTAAATGTATGCATATACAGCGGGTTGAATAGGCTGATTCCCTTGAAAACCAAACAACTCAAAGGGTCAGAGGAAATTCTATTATACCCTCGTTAGTTCAGGGTCCTTAGTGACCACTCAGCATTTTAAGATTCAAATATTCTGTTTATTAAAATTTGAATCCTGTTTCATTCATAATTGTTATATCTATTGTTGAACCATTGATGACATTTCTCATTTATTCATGATATATTAAATCTCTATGATTGTTCTAAACTTGCTGAGCAAACTAGTTGCTTATTCTTGCTATATCATGAACCATTTTTCAGATAGACCCGATTGCTCCAAGAAGGATAAGGGAAAAGGAAATGCCAAAGCTTAAGTAGCTTATGCATGCTAATAAGATATTTAACTATGTGTTTACTATTGATAAACCTTTTGTAATTCCTTATGATAGGAACTGTTTTATGTTAAGGTTGATAGACCCTGGTATTGTAATCTTTTGAAGGGAACCAATATGTATTATTCCGCGATATTTAAATGCAATGTATGTATTTAATTGTTAGTAATGTGTTGAATAGTGAGAACCAAACTCGAGGTTATGAAACCCGGATTTGGGGTCGTCACACCGCGTGCTACAATAAAATACCATAAATTATCATGGGCTACTATTCTTTTATCACCGGTGTTTTAACAGTTAACATCGTTGACTATTTTTATGTAAAAATGTTACTTCTGTCGTTTTTTATATCTGACAAATATTTCGTTGTGGGGTCCACCAATAATTAGTTATTTCGGCGCCGTCGTACGACCCGAATATTCCCCGATAAAACGAATATTCCCCGACAAAACGAATATTGTCTGACAAAATAAAATTTGCACATAACCTCCTTAACTTTCAATTTCGTCAATTTAATCACTTACTGTTTCATGAAAAAATATATACGAAGAAAAATTAAATTTTATATTTCATAAAATTCGGGGTCTTACAATAGCCTTGTCACTTGAAGAATCACCAACGTAAATGTCCAACCACTCAAAAAATTCACAAAATTTATCAACATTTATCCAATAACAAAAATGTTAAATCAAACTAGTCAACTAGGTGTTTTTTATATCATTTATGAGAAAAAAAGAAAAAAGTTCACGTAAAAAAAAAAAACATCTCTTTGATTAATTTAACAAAATAATTTAATTGAATAATTTTAATTAGTTTAATAAAATAATTTTATAAATTAAAAGTTTAGCAAATTATTAAATAAAAATACGACAAGTGTAATCGGTTAATTGCTAATTTTTTTCTAATGGAGATATATTTTCTTAAAGAACAACACCTTGTACCCCAAATGTTCGAAACTAGGGGAGTCCCGCTCCAGTTTCAGATTTCCAGCTGTCTCCTCTCCCCTCTACACCTTATCATCCAAAAATCAAGAAAAAGATTTTCATTTCCCTCACAGTAGTATTCCAGTACCTTCAAAATGTTGACTACTCCAAAGCTCTCCTCCCCTTTCTCTTCCTCTTCTTCTTCTTCTTTCGCCCCATTTCAGAATTCTGCTCCAGTTCTTCACTTATTTCCCCCCAAAATCCCAACCCAATTCTCCCTAATTAACCTCACCCCCAGAAAACCCTGCAAAAATCTGCTCCAAGTTCGAGCAATGATTGAGAAAGAGACCCCGGAAACCTACAGACCCGATACATTTCTCCGGGAATTCGATTCGAATTCGTCCGATTTGTCATCCTCCGTGAGGGGGCGGTTTGAGAAGATGATAAGGGATGCCCAGGACAGTGTCTGCGCCGCCATTGAGGCGGCTGATGGCGGTGGTAAGTTTAATGAGGACGTGTGGTCAAGACCTGGTGGCGGTGGTGGTATAAGCAGGGTGTTGCAGGACGGCGCCGTTTGGGAAAAAGCTGGAGTCAATGTGTCTGTTGTGTATGGAGTTATGCCTCCTGAAGCTTATCGAGCTGCCACCTCGGCTGCAAATGGCAATGCCAAGCCTGGTCCTGTTCCCTTTTTTGCTGCCGGAATTAGCTCGGTATAGTACAATGTCCCTTCTAATTTGAAATAACTGAGAAACTTAGTACTTCAATTTTTATTTTCGCAGGAGTATTTTCATTTTATATGAAGAATTCAGTTTGAATTGACATTTTATCCTCATGGGTAGTCACTGTTTGGAAAAAAGGGTCACATCAAAGAGGGATGAATGGTGATTTAAAGTTTTGGAATCGGGGCTAAGGAGAAAAATAGAAGGAAAAAAGTTCTGGTATCAGATTTTCAGAATAATTTCCTTGAAAGTAGGTGCACTGGTCGTGATTAAGTTTCAGATTTTTAACTCTAGGACATGAGCTAACTGATCTTGCCGTAATAGTTAGTTGTAGTGATGCAGCATGGAAGCAGTAGGAGTAGGATGATAGGAAAAAACTTCAGTTTGACTAGTATTATCATCCATGATTATTGAGGATTTAGTTGCGAATAATTAGGTGATGGCTCGTATTTTTGCTCCAACATTTTCCGGTATTTACTAAATGCAAAAATTTATTAACAGGAGTTGTATATTTGCTTTTTTGGGCCCCTGATGGAAAATATGAATCTGTTTTGCTCTGGCATTTGAGAAATATTTTTTCATTTTCAAATTCCTTAGACAATCACCGAAGGCTATATCACTAGCCAGTGCTAATTATATCTTATCTATCATCATGATGTTCCTTTTTTAGCATGATGACATTGAAGTTGCAAGTCGTCTTTCTCACGCAGTTGGTATAGCCAAAATAAGTCCCTCTCATGATCCTTGCCAACTCTTTTAACCATTATAGAAAGAGTAATTGCAGTAGGTGGTTTTGACATGAGATATGATTTTGGTTTTTTGTTTATTTGATTAGTCCTTGCCAGTTCGCTTCTTTTAAGTATAAGTGAGTGTCCTCATCTTCTGATCTTCTACACTTAATAAAATATTGTTTAGTGATTTAGTAAAATACCTAATCATAGAAATTGCTGGAAATTTCTTTTGAATGGCATGCAAATTAATATGTTATGGTTGGAATTACTATTTTGAAAATGTCGCACAAAAAATCATGAATTTAGCATTACATGGGCTGTCAGTTCTAAAGTTCTGTGTTTGTCCTGGTTTAGTAGTTGAACTTCTTATTTTTTCAGGAAACCAAGGTGTTTGGAATAATATTTGTTCAATGTGTATGAGTTTTGAAATAAGCACAGTTGTTTATATATACATATAAATTTAAATAGGGAAGTTCAGATAAAAGTATATCATAGCCCATAGATGAACACATCTACAATTGAGAAGGCACAAAGGAGCATTAAGTCAAAATTTTCTCCTTCTGTTCCAATTTGTATGTCCTTTCCTTTTTTTTAGAATTTTGATAGTGTTATCACTTCAAATTTCATTTTCTTATTACTGCTTTGTTTTTAACTTATTCTAACATTATTATTTTGTTACTTAGGTTTGACAAGTGAAAGTGTATACAGGTCAAAAAAACCTAGCTAAACCTTAAAAAAGTCATGCTTAACTACACGTCTACACCAACAAAAAATTGTAATTTTTTTCTCTCTATGCAGTTGTTTTTTTTACCATACCTGCTATTTACAGTTGCCAATTCTCTCTTCCCCCACCCCCTTTCTCTCTCTCTTCCAGTTCTTGAGCCTCTTCCTCATTCTGCTGGTTGATATAGTTGCTTAATATCTTGTTGCACTTGTTCTGGTTTAATTTCACGCATTAGTTTTTGGGAAGTGCTCAGTAGCCAGACACTTCCATGATTTCAAATTGTCGAATCTCGGTTATAGTTGTTGTAGTAGTATTTACTGATATAATCCATTGCGTCAGTATCATATTCAATCTATATTGATGACTCGTGAGTTTGTGATGGGTAAACATTTTGTTAATTTAGTTTGTCCTTACACAGGTTTTACATCCAAAGAATCCTTTTGCGCCAACACTACATTTTAATTATCGATATTTTGAGACTGATGCCCCAAAAGGTATTTATGCCTCCAAACTATGACTTGTTACTCTTGTACATATCTGAATATAGATACATTTAAATAGTTTTCTTTTATGAGCATGTTAATTTATTACTTTCTCAAAGCTTGTCTTGCTTTTATGATGTTTTTCCTAAATGTTTTGTAGCATAATAGAACAACAGTAACCCATAATTGCATATATTGATTTTTTTTCTTGCGACTTATCATTATGTAGGCTTTTGAGATGATCCTTAGAAGCATGATTAGCAATAAATTTATTAAAGATTTTTTAATCCTCTTCTTTGTTGTTTGGTCTCATATCTTGACTGAACTTTTAGCCTGAAACTGATATATATCAGAAGTCAGAACCTAAGACCTCTTTTCCTGCTGGCCTGTATCAGGTTTTGGTATCTAACGTCGATTAGAATGCCTCCACTGCTGAAAAACAATAATCGGCTCTTAACATTAGTCATTAGGTTTCCTGGACAGATGATGAATCATACTTCAAATCGTTTTCTGGCCTAAATGATATTAGAAAATACTGAACTTTATAAATGCCTACTGATTCTTTTTAGAAGTCCTATGTGATTATTAAAAAGAGCTACATATCTACTCAATTCAGTCACATCCTGGACTCTTGTATAATACTTTTCTTGTATTTGTTAATAGAGGAAACAAAACTTCTCTTTACTGACTTGGTTTTTTATCATATTGGCTGAATAGTTGGTATTTGTTTCCAAGCGTGTCACGTGTATCATTTTTCTGCTACACAGTTGCTAAACTGTATGGGCTTAGTAAACCATACATATTTTTTTGTCAACATGCACAGATGCTCCTGGAGCACCAAGGCAGTGGTGGTTCGGCGGTGGTACTGATTTGACCCCTGCATACATCTTTGAGGAGGATGTTAAGCACTTCCATTCAGTATAAGACCACTTCCTGATGCTAAATTATATTCCTTGTCATCTGAATTTCAGCTTTTATGCATGCCCATATGGACAAAATATGTGTACCTATTGCTCATATTTATTAAGTTTTATTTATTATTTCCATTCAGTCTGCTGAGAATTTTGGGTTTGGTGGGGGGTTATTCTGCTTAACTGTGCAATTCCATATAATGGACAACTGAGCCAAAAAAAGATTGTTGATGTGGAAAATGAGTCTGCTGAGTATTTATTTGTACCCACAAAATTCTATTATGCAAATTTGTATAATCGCTTTGTTCTGTGACAATTTTTGAGCTTTACTCACTATCACTAGCAAAGATGTTGACATTGGTCTTCTTCTGTAGGTTCAAAAGAGTGCTTGTGACAAGTTTGATCCTAGCTTCTATCCTCGGTTCAAGAAATGGTGTGATGATTATTTCTATATTAAGGTATTGGTTTACAATATTTGAAGTAAATGTGATTGATTAAATGGTATCTAGCTGGTCCCGATAGCTCTTCTATTCTAGTAATTATATGAAATGGTTTACAATTAGTGGTGAAGGATATATTACCATTCCTCCTAGACGCCATGTATCCAATTGTCCAGTTATCAAATCAGTTGGATTATGTACACAGTTTCACTTAATATTGGCTATTTATACTATATGTAGCATCGGGGTGAAAGGCGAGGGCTTGGCGGTATATTCTTTGATGATCTGAATGACTACGATCAGGGGATGCTTCTTTCCTTTGTTACTGGTAGTTCCTAGAGAAAATAATATATAGTGTTTTATGTGGTTTACGATAATTAATTATGCGCACTTCATATGCTTTTTACTGATATGTTAGTGTTGAATTTCAGAGTGTGCAAATTCTGTGGTTTCTGCATATTTACCTATAATAGAGAAGAGGAAGGATACGCCTTTTACAGATCAACACAAGGCATGGCAGCAATTGCGAAGAGGGCGTTACGTAGAATTCAACTTGGTACTAGATGATCTGAAAAATTCAGAGATATATACTTAAAGAATTCTTTTAACTCGGACCCCTGCCACCCCCTCACCCTATTAAAAAAGGGGAAAAAGGATCCTTTGCTATTTTGGGGATTTAACTCCTTAAATTTGCAGGTCTATGATCGGGGAACAACATTTGGTCTCAAGACAGGAGGTCGGATTGAGAGTATTCTTGTTTCTCTTCCACTTACTGCTCGGTGGGAGTACGACCATGTAAGCTTTTGCTCAATCCTGTCGATAGATAGCAGTTTTTTAATTAATTTATTATTATTATTTTTATAAATTTAATCTTTCAGACCTTTCTGCAACTTCTTTTTCTTTGGTGATATTAATTGAAAGAAAATGATAAATGAAAATTCATGAACAAATTCCTTTGGTATACAGGACCCTGAAGAGGGGAGTGAAGAATGGAAGTTATTGGATGCTTGTATCAACCCCAAGGAATGGATCTAATTGTTCTTTTAGCATTTCTATATCACCTTCAGTTCCTTCTTCAGGTTATGTGAAAGATCACTTTTTGTTATAGCTGCTAGACTTAGATATAACCATGTTTTGAAGATGGCTTCTTGTTCACATAGACTTCTCTCATTGTCATTTTCACTGCGGCATTGTTGTAACATATAATTCTATTGTCGATGCATTTTAGTCTTTCCTCACTTTATGGTACCTTGTTGCAGGTTGTATGAAACTCCCTCTATTACACAATTTTTTTTCTTAGGGTTAGGGGCAGGAATATGCTTGCCCCACCTTGTTCTCCTGATGTATAAATATTTATAATTTTTTTTATGATTATTTGTGTCTACTTCCTTTTTATGTATATTTTGAATAATATGATGTTTATTGATATTTGGATCATATTCTCTTGAAAAATTTAAATTACCCGAGTTCGATTTTAAATCGTGTCCGATTTGATAGTTAAACGAACTTTAATCAAATTTTAATTTATATTCGATAAATTTTTAAACCAAATATGAATAACTTAATATTTGACTCTATTTTATTTGTTTACACCCTTAGTTTCGGGTGGGGGTTAGGTGTGATCCCGACTTCTCTTAACACATCACAAGTGACCCCATGTAACAATTATAATTGAAATCTCATTCAATTGAAAAAAGAGATCGATTATTCTCTTATTTTTAATACTCCACCGCACAAAAAAATATTGTTCGCAATTTACAAATATTAAAAATGTATTGTACAATTTTATAAGATTGTTATTAATTTTTGAAAGTCAAATCAAAATATTTTTTAAACAAAACTTTATTTAGCTTTATTGCACAACTTGTTAATACTCATCATATGCTGTTGGGTTGTACATTACAACTAAGGAGAGTTTTGAAAATAGACGAAGATTGAAGATCGTAAATTATTCTCTTTTCCGTAAGTTATGATAAATTATTATAATAGATTAAAATATTGAAAAAATTAAAATTTTGTGACAAAAATTGTCTAGATACCTAACACTACTCTAAATCCCAAATTACAGTGTATAGACTAATTATAGAACTTAGTCAAGTGGATCAGAAATGAACTAAGTGCATGTTTGGTTTAAAACTTTGAAACTTTTGGGCTTTTAAAATTCAAATGCACTTAAGAATTTTGTTCGTCTTCATGCAATTTATTTCAAAGACTATTTTTTTTTAACTTAACACATGACTTTTAAGCTTCAGATTCATCGTATTAAAAATATTGCTATGCATTTCGAGTTTAAAAATACTCCCATCATCTTACTTTTTCTTTAGCTCTCTTCAACTTCAAACACTTTCTTTTTTCTACTATTTTTTATTTTCTTATTATTAAATAATAATAAAAAGTACTTTTTTAAAATTATTTATAAATAGAAACGGTAAACAAAAACACTAATCACTTTTTAAAGAAATTTTAAAAATACTCTACGGCCAGGATGACCACTGCCACAATGCCACCATTTAACCTTAATAAAAACCAGCAATACTGCATTTATTCATACCGTGGTTTCGCCTATTTTCTATAAGGGTTACACACATGCGTTAAGAAAAATAAAAATAGTGAGTTTTTAAAAAATATTTGTCGATGTTGCCTTATATTCTGCAGAAATATAAATTAATAAAATTAAATAGTTTGATTAAAAAAATCAATAAAGTTTGAAATTTTACAGTCAATTGTTTTAAACCTCTACATTCCAAGATATTTCAAAAACTTGCAGTCTCAAACATACCAGATAGCTTTCTATGTTTAAGGATCAGGCGTTAATAGAATAAGCCCATTGGGCCCAAGGTCCATTTGAAATTCGAATGGGCATTTTCGTCATTTGAAAAGTGAAGGCAGTACTAGGGTTTGGCGATATAAATTTATCACAGTCGCGGCTGAACCTCTTTTCTTTTAGAGCGAACAGCGTCAGAAGGTTTCAATCGCCTCTGCAGCATTCAACAACAATGGTGAGAGCCCCATTTCCCGTTTGCTTTCTCTTTCCTTTTACATTTTGTTATTTTTTTTTTGTTATTCGGATTTAGTTTGTTCAACTGTTTGGTTTGTAAGAACAATGTAGTTGAAGGTATAGAAAGTTTGATCATTTTTTTGAAATATTATGTTTTGTTCTTGTGACCTAGCAATTTAGTTTATTTGAGGTGTGCTTTTCTTTTCTATGACCTGGAAGTTTGATTTTTGATTTTCTTTGTTTTTGGGTTCTTACTAGTTTTAACTGATTCATCCGGGAACGCTTTTTTTGACCTTAAGGTTTAGTTTATTGGAGGTGTGTTTATCTTATAACCTGGGAAATTTTGTAAAAGAATTTGATTTTTGTTTTTATTTTTCTTGGGGTTTTACTAGAGTTATAACTGATTCATCCTTGATATTTGTGGAAATTGTGCTACTTTTGTGATGTATAATGCCTTTTATTTACTGTGTAATTTATCTTGACAGGGGTTTTCTGTGTTTTTTAGCTGATTTAGTCCGTATAATGCAGATGGACTCTCTTATGTGGTCTAACTTTCTGTGTAGGAGTTTGTTGAACATTGATTTTATTAAATTTATCAACTAGGGGAATTTATTGCTAGGTGATTTGTATGTGCTCTATTCGAGCTTATTTAATCTGCAAAATGTAGCTAATAAACAAAATTTATATTAATTTGTTTTACCGTGTGTGAATATTTTGCCTGTCAAGTCATTTGTATGTTAGGACATCGTGATCATTTTTTACTTGTCACTCTTCCAAGGGTTGCTTGGTAGTTTGAATGTATGAAGTGTAGTTTTTCAATTTGCTCTAATGTTTAATCTCCTTAATGAAGATTTTGCCTGTCAAATCATTTGTATGTTAGGACATCTTGATCATTTTTTACTTGTCACTTTTCCAAGGGTGGCTTGGTAGTTTGAATGTATGAAGTGTCGTTTTTCAATTTACTCCAATGTTTAATCTCCTTAAACTAGGTGTTTATCAAATGTATTTTTTTTTTAAATTCAGGCCTTTGCCAAAGCTGTGAAGCCAAGGGCATACTTTAAGCGTTACCAGGTTAAGTTTAAGAGAAGGAGAGGTAGGTTTTGATGTTTTGCAGTTAAAGTTTTATTGTTTGTAGTTAATTAGTGTAGTGGTAGTTGTCGAATTATATTGGGCTGTTACTGACTGTATTTCTGGTTAAAATCTCTGCAGAGGGTAAGACGGATTATCGGGCCAGGATTCGTCTGATCAATCAGGATAAGAACAAGTATAACACTCCCAAGTATCGGTTTGTTGTGCGATTTGTATCCATTACTTTGTTTATTTGAAATTATGTCTTTTCGATCAAGTTTCTTTCTCGTTCTCAGTTCTCTTACTAGTAAGTGCCTCCAATCTGAATAGTATATTTGAGAATATTGTGACTTGTATGGATGCAATTTAGGCAATTCATCACAGTAAGTATTTTTGTTTGCTCGTCTTTCTTGAGAATTTGTCGATTACTAGGCATGAGAAGTTACATTCTTAGATATTATGTTGGGGTTGTGAGCACAATTGAATCTTTATTGTACAAGTTCACCCTTAAATCTGTTATAGACAAACAAGGATATTATTGCCCAAATTGTATCTGCTAGCATTGCTGGAGATATGATACTTGCAGCAGCATATTCCCATGAGCTGCCTCGATATGGGCTTGAAATAGGCCTTACAAATTATGCTGCAGGTATTTAAAACTTTACCAAAATATTTGTGTGCCTCCATTCCATTGCTTATTATCTCTTGCACACTGTTAATTGATATGTCAACTTAATTATGTTTTAGCTTACTGCACTGGACTTCTCTTGGCACGTCGTGTCTTGAAAAAGCTTGAGATGGATGATGAATATGAAGGCAATGTTGAGGTAAAACAGTTACATTCTTTAGTAGTAATTCATAGTTGGTTCCCATGTTGCTCCACACAATTTAAAACATTTTTTTTATTATTTCAAGGCAACTGGGGAGGATTATTCAGTTGAACCTGCAGAAAGCAGAAGGCCGTTCCGTGCTCTACTTGATGTTGGTCTTATTAAGACAACTACTGGGAATCGTGTTTTTGGTGCGCTTAAGGTACATTGTACTACTTGAATCACTTGATTACTCAGTGGAAACTGTTATCAATCAGCTTCATATTTTCTTTAATGTAATGTTCAT
The DNA here is from genome assembly GCA_947179155.2 of Hedera helix. Taxonomy (NCBI): domain Eukaryota; kingdom Viridiplantae; phylum Streptophyta; class Magnoliopsida; order Apiales; family Araliaceae; genus Hedera; species Hedera helix. The sequence continues at coordinate 27,448,716 of OX359279.1, forward strand.
TACTATTTTTTTATGTGCTGTTATTATCTCAAAATTACAGTTATTCTTTAGAAGTAATTTCTTTTTTATACTCCCTAAAAAATGCTATATTATACTATAGCGCTAAATGAAAAACTTTTAGGAGACAGCTGATTGACCTGATTCTACCATAGTTATCAGAATTGGACCGGTCATTGAATTGGTCGAGGCATTGGTTCAACGGTTCATTGGTTTAACCGATTGAGCTGGATTTTTGCTATTAAATAATTAAATATATTATTTATATAGCCAAAAATAATAATATGCATTATGCTGTCATAAATTTATCTAAAAATAAAAATTTCTAGTAGAATAATTATTAGGTACTAAATTATAAAATAATTAGGTAGTTGTCAAGTACCAAATTAGATATTTATTGTAACACTCCCTTCTCGTAATAGAAAGGGTGGTTACCCACAAAACACAACAGAATAATAAAATAATATCAAAAGCATAAGACGCACAAAATAATAGTCTAAAGAGATCATAATAAATGTCTAATCGGCACAAAATACAATCTGTTTAATACAACTCTAAACATAGTATCTACATTATTTGGAAAAGAGGGAAATTCTCTTCACACCTGGAGTAAGTAATGTAATGCCCGAAATTACAATTGCAATTTGCTACACGCTCAATTCAATCAATTATTCACAAAAAAATACATTTTTATAAAGTACTACAATATTATTATTTAATTGTTTTATATATATTGAACCCTCCATGTTATTTCATTAGATTAAAAAATTAAAGAAAAAATATTTTCTATATAATTGAGCATCTTAAAATATGGCCAGAACAATACCAAAATATCACCTAACAAACTAAATAAAATACAATAATTAAAGCTACAAAAATAATAATAATGCAGAAAATTAAATAAATGCACAAGGAAAAAAAAATAAACATACAATGTAATACCCATATTAAATAAATACACAAGGAAAGAAAAATAAACATACAATGTAATAACCATATCCCACGCGCTTAACTCTAAAACTTTTCTCCCTTCTTTGCGCTTAGCCCTTTTGTTTCACACTAACAACATTAAGGTCCTCCTAATTTGTGAGAGGACTATCTTTTTGTAAGGACCTTCTTAGTTAATTTTTTTTTGTGAATCTCGTAATTTTGGATAGACAGTTTTCCTTTTTTCTAAATAATGTAGATACTATGTTTGAGTTTTGATACCAATTCTGTAACACCTCCTTCACGTAACAGAAAGGGAGGTTACTTACAAAATACAATAGAATAATAAAATAATATCAAAATCATAAGCCACACAAAAGAATAGTCTAAAGAGACCGTAATAAATGCCCAACCGGCTCAAATACAATCTGTTTAACACAACTCTAAACAAAGTATCAAAGCCCAAATATAATATCTACATTATTTGGAAAAAAGAAAACCCTCTCCTCGAAATTATGAGGTTCACAGTTTACCTATATCCTTGACATTGATTTTTTTTCAACTAAGGAGGTCTTTACAAAAAGGTCCTTTCACAAATTAGGAGTAGGTCCTTAACGTTGCTAGTGTGAAACAAAAGGGCTAAGCCCTCTACATATAGGGAGGAGTTTTAGAGTTAGGTGATGTGGGATATGGGTATTACATTTATAATTATAAAATTATATTTAATATTAATGTGTTGTAAAATTTTAATTTTATATAAAAATTTGTTTTGAAATTAGTAGGAATACAAGGTTTGATAAGAAAAATATTACTTAAAGTAAAATGTGTACTTTCTTTTTACACCAGTAGACACTGGACTCACCTCTTGTTGGAAGAAATTTCTTTTCCATAACATTGCTTCACAATTTGACCATACTAATATTATAATGAAAGAGAGTACAAATTGTGAAGCAATGTTTAAGCGATTTTTTTTAAAAAATAGTCAGTTTAAGCAGTCTTGTCCGGTCTATCTGCTTGTCCGATACATTTGAAGAACTGGACCGGTTAAGGGTCCGGTTTCCGGTTGAACCAGCTGGTCCGGTTTTAATAACTACGGATTCCACAAAATAACCTTTTGTTTTAGTGATTCAGTCCATCTTGGCAAAGTTGAGTAGCCTTAAAATGGCAATGAGCAGCTTTGAATGCTAATGGACTAAGATCAAATGTCTCTCCTAAACTCTTCTATGCCTCTAGAACTCAATGGAGATGTAGATCAGTGGAGGTGAAACATGTTGACTAGCATTATGTATTTGCACTTGTGAAGGAAAGCTAAATTTATTGTGTACTCGACTAGCTATAATATCTCAACCACTAACGCACATCATTTTTTTGTAAATGTGAAACATGTTAGCCAGCGTTATATATTTGTGCTTGTTAAGGAAAGCTAAATTTGTTTTGTGCTCAACTAGCTATAATATCTCCACTACTAACTCCTTCTTTATGTCTTATCATTTTTGCTCTTATATAGCTTTGGATCTTCACTTGAACCCATCACTAAATTTTGACATTTACTTGTGTAACTTTTATTATTAGGAAGGGTGGTTTAAATAATATATTATAGGTGTTTTGAAAATGTTACAGAGGCACATTTTTTAATATTTTTTTTATGTTATTTTATTTAGATGTACACATTTTTAACAGATTCCATACTTTTGTCTGTACTAGCATTGAGCTCTAATTCAGTTATCAATAATTCCAGGGGGCATTGGATGGTGGTCTGGATATTCCTCACAGTGAGAAGAGGTTTGCTGGCTTCTCAAAGGATTCTAAGCAACTCGATGCTGAGGTTCACCACAAGTATATCTATGGCGGTCATATTTCTGCATATATGAGGGTAAGGGTAGTTCATCCCGGTCTAACCTATATAGCAGAAATAAATCTGTTATGTACCCTTAGAATATATCAATCTCTTCTTCAGATCTATCTTATTGATTGTTTTGTAGACATTGTTGGAAGATGAGCCAGAGAAATATCAGACTCACTTCTCTGGGTATGTTAAGAAAGGAGTTGATGCTGATGGCATTGAAGAGCTTTATAAGAAAGTTCATGCTGCTATACGTGCAGACCCTACTTGTAAGAAGACTGAGAAACAACCACTCAAGGAGCACAAGAGGTATGCCAATTTAACATGTTGATTAGTTTGTGCTCATGAATTGGATTGTCTGTTTAACATTTGAGCTTCCACCAATTTCTTACATATAATTTTCCCAATAATACATCTCGAGTAGTTTAGGCATTTTTTCTTGTGTGTTTGGGAATATCTGGTGTAAAATTGTTGTTTGGGATCTTATTTTAAAATTAAAAGGTGTATGCGCATGCGTAAAAGTGCTGCATGTTTCGATCTCACAACACTGGGAACAAAGATTTTTTTGTAGCATGCCCGGTCCCTTAAGTTCAATATATATTGACCAGCACCACGCTCTGGTAATTGGGCTAGATATTGGGAGGAGGATGGGTGCTGATTGATACCTGAAGGGGACCAATCATTATTTGTCTTCTAGTATGATTTTGCTCAAGATGTATTAGATTTATTGCACAATTAGTTAATTAAATTATAGTTTTATTAGGCCTGTAGTTCTGGGTATCTTCTTGTGAGCAACTGTCTTGGCAATACTGGAGGCCTGTTGTGTGTTTGATGACTACTACAATATCGATAAATACTACTATCAAAATAGGGGGTTGGCACTTGTATTGACATAAAAGAATCATTTGGACTCTGGTCTTACACTAGTTGGTGCAAAAACATTTAACCATGAGCATACTAGAAGGTTTCTTTTCAATCTTTGGTAACTAAGCCAAATCTGTGTTTTTCAGGTTCAACTTGAAGAAGCTGACATATGAAGAAAGGAAAAACAAGTTGATTGAGCGCTTGAATGCCCTTAATAATGCAGCTGGAGATGATGAAGAAGAGGAGGACGATGACTAGAATTATGATTTTGCATGAATTAGAACAAATAGTCTTCTCATCTGTAAAACTGCTTTTTTCTGCAGTTCAGTTAAACATGTAGTTTTCTTATGTTTTTGGTCAATTTGTACCCTGGATTGATTTGCTTAGATGGTAACAATATTCTGAATCTTTTTAATCGTATGAAATGCAATATGAAAATTTTGAACTTCTTATATATGTTTAATTCAACAAGTAGCAAAGTGAATTTGCAGAGTTTATAATACCTCTTCAATCCTCTTTTATTGGTTGATCACCAAGTTCACCTTGATTTCTTTGGGGTTGGTCTTGGGGTTTCTTCAAGTTCTTTTTCTTGACAAATTTTGGTGTAAAATTTCTGACCCTACTCTGGTTTTGGATTTTAGGAGGTGAAATTGGGCACGTACAAATACAATTATATCGAAGTCCCTTAGCTTCCATTTTGAGGTTGTGCCACAGGCAATGTATCTAATGAACAGTTTTGTTATACGTAATGATCTATATAATAATCATTTATAAAATGGTGGGTTTTATATTTTAATTGTCTTATGGAACTCACTATTTTACAAAGAATCATTGTATGGATCATTATGTATAGCAAAATTCATCTAATGAGCCATCCAAATATCCAATAACCCACTTCCTGGTTTGCTAATCCAATAACCCACTTCCTGGTTTGCTAATTTCAGTTTATAATTGAGTGGGTTCCACAAAAGTTTTCACAATTATTGGAAATACTTTGATTTTTTGAGTTTATTTATTCTTTTATTTGATTTTTTTTTTTTTTTATGCTAGGCTCGATGTCTCACAGTTGTCCTCTGTGCAGCACTATCATTTTCTATTTGGGTTATAATCAAATATAGAGCTTCATTCATATAAACCAAAACCAAAACCATACAAGTAAATTGTAAAACATCCATTACCACCACTGGTGCACAATGTTTCTCAAGAGTTCTGATGATTAACTTGAAATATAAAGCAGCTGTATGCTTATTTGATCATTTTTGACAAATGGCGCAAATTAACACAATTTCAAAATATTTTTAAAAGGTTCACATAGACAATGCTAAAGACTTTACATATGGTCCATTGCAAGAATTCTTCACTCCCTAGCTATTCCAATCTTTCTTCACTTTTTAATGCTGCTTGTTTGAGAGCTAAAAGATACAAATATTGGCGAAGAAATTCTATTAAAATATTATCCTGCCCCTCTTTTATAATTGATGTTTTAGGATCAAGAAACACAATTAATACTTTCTCCGATTAATCGATCTGAGTATAAAATCTCAAAATCACTTTTTTAAAATTCACTGAAAAGATAAAAATAGAAATAAATTAGCAGTATATATTTCTCACCGCGTGATTTATTTATTCCTATAATAAATATAGGAGCACCAGATGAAAAAACAAACATGGATGTAGCCTTTTTGTATGATGCTCAATTAGACGAAAAATACGAGAAAAAAGAAGAAGAAGCATAGGTGAATTTTTATATACAGGAAAAAGGCATGTAACTTTTTTCAATACAAACATGGTTAATTGATACTTGTCTATCACGTGATTTCTTTTTATATTAAATTTAGGGATATCAAATGAAAAATACAAAAAAATAACTATATTTTTCAACAATAAATTTAGGGACATCAGAAGAAAAATACGAAGTAATTTTTTTTTTTAACAATAAATTTAGGGGCATCGAATAAAAATAAGGAAAAAGTATAGATGTAGACTTTATTATACAATACTTCAGATGCAACTTTTTTCTATACGGCGTGTATAGAAAAAAAATTACACCTGTATGCTCCTTTTCGTGACTTTTATCTGGCGCACATAATTTTATTTTATTTTATTTTATGAATGACGAGCGATTGCCACCATAATATATTATATCCATGCAAGAGAGATTTATGTGAAATTATTATTTTTACATGTGGAAATATTAGTTTCCTACGTATATTCATACATAATGTTTGTAGAGTTAATACATATATTCATACCCCTTTCTTGTTGGTTGACAAGTAATTTGGATCAATGATGATTGGTTTTCAACATCAATCCTGGTTATATATTCATAAACAGTGTAAAAAGCTTTGAGCTTGGAAGGTTCTGATCATTTTTCACTACAATTCTTTGCACATACTGCTCATTTGGGTCTCCGCCAAGACTGCCAACGCTGATCTTATGAAAGAGAACCAAATTAATTTAAAAGGAACATAAATACTACTCTCTCTATTCCAAATTATAAGACAAATATCAACTTTTAAAAATCAATTTAAGATATTTTTAAATTAAAAATTGAGATGATTCATTAAACATTATGAAACAATAAAAATTACAATGAATAATACTTTTTAGATAGTTTGAAATCTTTATCATTGTATTGATTAAAATTAAAAGAATCTATGTCAATTTTAAATTTAAGAATATGTTAAATTGATTTTAAAGAATCAATAATAATCTTATAATACAGAAGGAGGGAGTATGAAAAATTAGAACATGAAAACTTTCAAAAAAGTTTTATATTGTATCAAGTCGACTGTATGCTGAATAGGGCATATAACACGACTCTAATAATTTATAAATTTTTACCTGATGCCATGTTCGGGACCACATTTTAAATTGGAGATTGAAACGCAAGTGCCACCGGCGCCCATAAAATTGCAGGCATCCCCGGTTCCGGTCATGGAGTCCGAGAAATTTACCGCTTGAGAACAACGACTTATATGGGAATATTCATTCCTCCGGTGTTTGGGCTATCTCCGGTTGCAGTTATAGTTAAATTTCGGATGACAGTTTTGGCTATAAGATATTTTCATCTGTTTGCCTGCCTTTGCTATTTACCAAAGGAATGTCTCGCATTATTGCAGTAGTAGATTGGAATTCAAAAGACTGCACCAAACAACAACATAAAGTAGTACAAAGCAATTAAAATATGATAAAAAGATAGGAGATATATCCATGAAGCTTCACCTTGACCATTAAGAGTTCCTCCACCATTAAATATCAAACCGAGTAACATTGGAGACTGATGCCCGGTTGGTGCTGTTGAATGCTGTCAAATCTTTTTGGGCCAATAAGGTTCCTTGAAGTTAAATATTCATTGGATTTACAAGCTTCATTCCATGCACTCATTATTGACTGCAAGCATAACGAAATTATTTAATTAACACCAAAAATTTTATATAAATATATATAAAAATAAATTTATGAATAAGGATTTGTGAGAGTTCATTACTATTAACGTTTGAATTTATCTACAAGTTCAACCACTGAATTGGACATGAATCTGCAAAAAAAAAACCACAAGAAGTATTTGATGGCATGGGTCGCCCGGAAGATGCTTCCGGTGTGAAAATAAGTATAGATTCAAGGTAGGTTAACAATAGAGGTGAAAAATATTTATTAGAATTAGAGAATATTGTGTGTGTACCTCAATTGTCTACCTTGTATTTATAGCCTAGTTAAATCGGCTCAATAGGGTTAACTCCTAATTGGAATTGTACAAGGACACCCCATTGGAAAAAGGTAATTACCATACATGAATTAGTATTAAATATGATAATTGTATCGTGCTTTGGTTGGTAAGGCGATAACCCAAGTATATTAGACTTAGGAGTCTATTATGGTTGCTTATAGTACAATGGGTTGACTGAAACAAAGCCCAATTTGGGCAACTTATTATCATTAATAAATATATAGCTTAACATTGCCCCCTCTCCTTCAAAGAATGAAGTGAAGTGGAGGAATAGAATGAAAAGAAAGGCTTCAGGAGTCGTTTGAAGGGGAATTCAACATATAATTGAATGAATCCCCCTTAATTGGAAGCGATGCATCTGCGATCCACTTAAGTGCGAGCTGTTAGGTGTCCACTGGGCCAATTATGAGTTCATACGAAGTGAATTTATCCACCTATTAAGTAATGATAGACTAGGCGCAATTGGGATTTAAATTAAAAGAGAGGCTTAGTGGTCTATATTACTTACGCATGTGAGGATATAAAAGGTTACAACGATCTAGTGGGAGGATCTTAGGGCACGTGCTCTTGCGTATTGAGGTTCGTGCTCCATTATTTCCCCAATTATTGGATTATGAATAATTAACCCTCTAATTTCAAGTATAAATAAGGAAAAAATAGGAATTATTTCACTTTTCTGGCAATCAAGAGATTGAAGTGATTAAAGAGAGAGAAAATCAATGCCTAGATCAAGCTCAGGAGTTTCATCGTCTTTCAATTTTCATCTCGTTCCTAGTAAGCCTCTCATTCCTTCTTCAATTTCTCTTTCCATTATCTATATATGGCTAGTTCTTCTCAAAATGTTAACTAGTTTTCATCCTCCCGTATTGGGGATGGAGTTATAGTGGTAGTGGAGGGAATCCTAAAGGGGAAAACTTGCAAACTCCCCTTCGTCGAACGTGTTAGAACTGCCGTCGATGTAGAGGCGTACAATAGGACTAAGTATACTAGGGACATTTATAAGATAACAAACACTCCTTTTGACATCTCTGAAGAGGATTTAGAGCTTTTAAAGATCGAGGTCTACGTCCTAGAAGATTATGAGGTTAGAAAGCCTAGGGAAGAAGAGAAAATGTACTAGCAACTCGAAGGGGGTTGGATAGTGATGGCTAGGCATCTTCTTCTATTCGATCTTCGATTTCCCTTTCAGGAATTTATGCCCGAGCTTCTTTATACCATTGGTCTCAGTTTAAAGCAATTGGTACTTGATTATTATATTCACCTCCATACCTTCATGGCTTTCTGCCATGATCAAAACATCAAGCCCACCTTGAAATTTTTGTACTTGTAAGGAGAAAGAGTTTTTATCAATTTAACAAGTAGATAGGTAGAGACATGCTAATGGAAACCCCCTTCCAACAATAAAGGATGACATAAGGACTGATTTTACAACCAAGGGCTAGATACTGTGTTGATTGGTCCCTAGATAGAATCAAACCAGCCCCAGTTGACCCCATTAAGATCAGTAAAATTAAATTGGGGGAATTTGAGGCCCTGAAATCAAGAAGACCCTCAATTCGAGAAGACAAAGAGGTTCTAAATGATTACGACTGACTGTTCAGTCATGATTATTAGAGTCAATTTAGGCCCTTATAATGTTTGGGTAAATGTCTCCATTATTAAACTTGTTACTAAATGTTTTGACTTTAGTGCAAATTGATTTTATTGCGATTACAGTGGCAAACCGACCGAGGAAAATGCTGAACGAAGCTATCTTGGAGGCTATAAGAGTACTAAGGAAGCCTATCACCTTGACGAAAAAACTTAAACTGGCTAAGCAGCATAAGGGGAAATCCACGACTTCAACTGCTGGAAGTGCCACCTCCACCACTGAGGCCACTATTCCCCCTCCTCTGCTTCTTCCTCCCGTCCTTGAGGAGGTACACCCTAATCCTCCTAACCCCTTGTCATCACACTTGAGGAGCCCATTTTGGTGCAACAAATCAACAAGGTGGCGATGACCTCAAGATCTAAAGAGTAGAGGAAAGAGAAAAGGAAAGCTCCCATAGACGTTCGTAAAAATAGGTATGATCATAAGGGTCACCCGCTCCATCATATATCTCTAGATTCAGGACTTTGAGGGACTTGTTAGTCCTAATTTCATCAAGATCTCTAATAAAGGGAGATGTGTAGGATTTGCTGTCATCGACTTTGGTCCATATCAATACTTTTACTAAAGGAAGAAGACCTACGACTATTACGAGGACCTCGACGTCCTGATAAAGAAGGTGTTCCTCGTATATGTAACAAGTTGTCCTTAGCCCTCGTTAGATCTGCAAATTGCTTGTCAAACTCTTCTTGTTGGAGCTGAAAAGTTTTCCTCTAATATTGGACTTCTTGGAGGTGGTATTGCTTGTTAGCATCCATTATTTAACATGGTTGCGAGCGTTCCTCTCCATGGAATTGTTGTGGTGGCTTGGCGACAATAGTGGTACTGCCATATGATATTTTGTAAAGAGTGGTTGAAAAGAAAACTCTATTAAATACTAATAGACCCTCATTCTAGCGCCAAATTAACGCTTGAATTTGTCTACATGTTCAACAACCAGCTTGAATGTGAACCTACATAGAAAAAATAACCAAAAGTACTTGAGGGTCGGGGGATACCTTTGGTGTGAGAGAAAGAACATACTCAAGGTAGGTTAATAATTGAGGTGAAAAGTATTTAGTAGGATTAGATAAAATTGTGTGTACCTCAATTGTCTATCTTAAGTTTATAGTCTAGTTATATTGGCTCAATAGGGTTACAACTCCTGATTGAAATTGTATAAAGTGACCTTATTGAAAATGGTAACAAGCATACATGAATTAATATTAGATATGATAACTGTATAGTTCCTTAATTGGCAAGGTAGTGACCTAAGTCTATTAGACTTAGGAGTCAATTATAGGCGCTTATAGTACAATAGACTGACTAGAATAGAACCCAATTTGAACATCCCATTATCATTAATAAATATGCAACCCAACAATTACAAATAAATGGCATGCTTTTTCGAAACTCAAATTGAGAAATTACAACATAATTTTATATATAATCAATATCAACTTTATTATTCACAATTACTTGTTGACAAAAATTTATAATAATCACTAACCTCACTTAAAGAACAACAAAATACATGTCTCACATAGAAAAAAACTTGAAAATAAGTAATTACAAGCTCACACTACATGTATTTTCACTTCGATCAGACTAAAACTTCATCAACAACAATTTATTTATGTAACCTCTTAACTTTTTTCTAAATCCCGTTTTCTCCATTAATAATTTTTTTAATTACATTATATACTGATTATAAGATATTATAATACTCACTAATCTCGGTTAAAAGAACAAATAAAATACAAGTCTCACATAAATATATATATATATATATATATATATATATATATAACAAGCTCACAGTTAAACACATGTATTCTTACTTCTCACTTCAGTCAGACTAAAACCTCATCGACAATAAGAGCTGTATTGTTTTATACAATAAATTATTTATGCCCGAAATATAAAACTTTTAACTTTATTCTAAATTCCAATTTCTGTATTAGCAATTTATTTAAAGAAACATAATTAGAATTAAATTATATTTGGTATACTAATTACCTTAGCTTTGCCAGTCTTGCCATCTGCTATAGCTCCATACTTTGTGACATCGAATACCTTAACACTTTCGGCGGCTACAAATGAGAGCAGGACGAAACAAAGAAGAAAATTCCCATGCCTTTCATCATAAATCGAATTTAATTAAACTAAAATTTTGAATATTAACTAGAAGAATTAATTAAACCAAAACAGAAGACAAAAAAATAAGAATTTAAAAATCAAGTACTTTGGTGTGTATACAACTTAACTTCATAAGCTGATTTATGGTACATATAGTTAAAATCGGACTCCCTATATAATTTACCTTCATAAGCTTATCAAACTCCATGCTTTAAGGAACCCAAAACAAGTTAAAATCCGACTCTCTATATAATTTAACTTTGCTGCTATATATTTACTCAAATTGAAATTCTCCTTGTTCATGCCTTGTTGATTTTTAACATTACAATCTATGGATTTAAATTTAACAAGGGAGACATATTGAAAATGATTTATTATCTCACTATTAAGAAAATTCATTAAATATAAAATAAGTATTTAATTATAGTTTTGAGAAGATATATAAGCAATTATTAAATTAATAAATAGTTATTTAAATAATAAACTGTTGAATTATATATTATAAGATCTTTCGATCAACTATTAAGCTAAACATTTTAATAGAATTCAGATTTATTTAGTTACGATTATGAGAAAATAATTATTTTAAATTTATAATGTAATTATATATTAGTCTTTATATTGACAAAATTTACTTGAAATTCTATTCTAAATAGAATTATGAAACTCAAGATTTATAAATTTTCATTTAGTTATGACAGATGAAATTTAAGTGCTAAAGCAAGAAAACCCCATTACTGAATGGATAAATCTGCGACAATTTGTTAGTAATGAATTCACTACAAATTTTTGAACTAGTTTACAATTATTATGTTAAAAAAAATCACATATAATGAATACAATTAATCATGAGATTTAATGAAATTTCAAATTTTAATAAATTTAATTTAGTTAGAATATTAATTAAATAATGAAATTCACGACTACTATTAATGTAAATAAATCACGTGATTTGTTAAAAGATTTTTTCGATATCCTAATATCTTAATAAAACTATAATAAAAAAATAGTCCTATATAAAAATTGTTAAGATATATTATCTTACATAAAATTGAGATAAAAAGCTTGTAATCTAAATAAATTATTATGTAAATAATAATTTTTCCTAAACTTTGTAAATAATTTTAGCTATTAGGATATTAAAAATAAATTATTATGTAATTTATTATACTTGAGCGTATTCATATCCCTCCAAAACGGGGCGTTCTAGAAAAATAAAAATAGAGTTACATTTTTTTTTATCGTTGGATGAGCGTGTCTAATTTTTAATAAAATACTAAATGGTTGAGAATTGTTACGAGTTTTTAACAATGATTATAATATTTTATGAAACTGATCGCATTATTTCGATTGTTTATTAATATTTTGGATCGCGATAACAATTGTGTTACGATGAATATTGTATAAAATTGAAAGATATTAGATAGAAGTGGAACTGAAAATTGGTGATACTGATTGTGATTTGCTTAGCCATGCTTGGAAAACCAAGTCCAAGTTATGGAATTAAAATTGACAACACATTTTCAATTCCGTTGAATTTAGTTAAATTTTTATGCTCAATTTTAAAGAATTCGTCTACCAAAAGTTGACAATAAATGGGGAAAAAATAAAAATCCACCACTATAAAAAAATATTTCTTAAAATTTAGAAACAACAAATAAAAAAAGTAAATTTTATTATTGAGAAAGACAAATAGTAAGGAACGGGGGGGTCTAAGTGAAATATTGTACAAATCCTGGTCATCAGATAAGAATCTATATGCAGGGTGGAGGGTTTTGTTTGCCGGTGAAAATTGGGTTAACAACATTATCACATTGAGATGAGAGACGATCGAAGTGTCTTGTTGTCTCCCCCAAGGCTAAATCAATGTTCGCCAATTCAATGCCTTTACAAGGAAATCTCCCACTACAATTTAGAGTCACTGCAACCTTAGAAACCGTGGTACCTCTTATGTTTCTGAATTGAACATGACTGATTTTCACATTTGAACCCTGTCAAAAATTAACAGAAAAAAAATTTGTTAATTATATGTGTTTATTTATCTCATCACGTGATTTATTTTTTTTACAATAAATTTAGGAGTATCAGATTAGAAATACGTCAAAAGCATTAAGCATGGATGTAATTTTTTTTATGTAATGTCCCATATGTAACCTTTTTCTATACGTACAAACAAATTGCACTAGTGTACTTTTTGTAATTTCCATGTGCTGTCCATATATATATATATATATATATATATATAGAGAGAGAGAGAGAGAGAGAGAGAGAGAGAAAGAGAGAGAGTAAAAGGCATGCCTTTATTAAATTTAGCTAAGGTTATTTACTTAAATTTTAGTAAAATGACGTAATTTTACCCTCTAGCATTCAGCTTTTCAGTTTAGAGTTTTATATAAAAAAAAATCTTTAATTATAATTTTTATACAAAATTAGGTCATTTTGTTAAGTAGCCTTAGTCAGACATGTTTTAGATTACCTTTTCATATATATATATATAACAAAAAAATAAAAAATAAAATCTAAGCCAAGCATAATGTATGTATTTTGCATGCATGCAAAGAGTCAATAATCATACCGGCCCTTTCTCGTTGTTGAAGTAATTTTGATCTATGATGATTGGATTTTGAACATCAACCATGGCTATATTTTCATAAACAATGTGGAAAGCTCTGAGTTTGGATGCAGATTCACGGAAGGTTTTGATCCTTGCACCATTTGTTGTGTTAGAAAAGAGAACATTTTTCACAACAATTCCCTTCACATTCTCCTCCTCTGGGTATTTACCAAGACTGCCAATACTGTTCATATAAAAGCCAACCATATTAATTCAAAAGAAAATTTTAAAACCATAGAGATTAGTAATTTCGAAAATGTTTTATATGCCACGTCTTTTTGTAAGAGATTTATCACCTAATGCCGTGTCCGGGCCCACATTTAATATTGGAAATTGTTATGTGTATGCTACCATCACCCATAGCAATGCAGTCATCGCCAGTTCCGATCACGGAATCTGAGATTTTTACTTGATGAGAACGACCTATATGGATTCCGTCGGTATTTGGGCTATCACCGGGTGCAGTTATAGTCAAATTTCGAACGATAAAGTTTCGGCTATCACTTATTTTCATGTGTTTGCCTTTGCTATTCACCAAAGAAATGTCACGCATTACTGTATTGGTCGTTTTGAATTCAATAGACTGCACCAAACAGAAAATTAATTACTAAGCAATCAAATTGTGTTTAAAAAAAAGTAGCTAAAAAAAACGTCATCAATCTTATGCTTTGTACATACGTATATACGAGATAATTACTACGTAGGTACAAAGTACATAATGTGATGTGCTAACGGGATTTTGGTCATGGATACGCTTGATCAGATATTTGAATTTTGTTTATAGAAACCATATGCTTATCTTTTGCAAAGACAATGTAGTTTGGACTACGTTTTTAGACTTGTTTGCTCTTTCATTTTTTTTTAACAATTCAAAAAATGTGTTTGGTTAGCGTTTATATATGTACAGAAAGTAAAGTTACAGAAAACACAAGAAATCTCGAAAAAATAAAACAAATGCAGCTTTCCTTAAGATGTGTTTGGATAACGTTTTATATTTTTACAAAAAGTAAAACTACAACACCCAGGGGAGGATGTAACATAGAGCCAGCTATGGCAATTGGTGTTTATTAGGCTTTGATTTTAGTAATATTTTGCTTAATCTTAGGATCAAATCCCCTAATACTAAGCATTCTTCTATTAATTTTCATGTGATTAGTTAAAAATGATTGGTGTGATATATATATATATATATATATACATATATATATATATACACAAAAAATCTCTTCAACAAACCAAAAAAAAGAACCAAAGATGAATCGGCTATAGTGATGGTTTGTCCGTGGCTAAATCATAAAAAACCTATGTTTTTGAATTATAGCAACTTAACTTTTTATGTTATAGCGATGGACAAAATCATCACTATAGTCGGTTCGTTAACTAACAACTTTGCTAGAGAACCAAACTCTATATATATATAGACACACACACGTATCATTTATGTTAGAAAAATTCAAAGAGTCTAAGATAGGACAATTACTTATCAATTGTTATCATGTTAAGGTTCCAAGAAACTCTAGTAGATAAAAATAGTTATCACTCTAAGGAGATCATCTATTGGAGTTTTTTGTGTTCTTTTAGTTGTTGTATCAAGTTGAAACTTTTAACATCTGATTAGATCAGTCCCTGACAACACCAAAAGAAATTTTGAAAAATAAGATGGATACAACTTTTTGTTACACAATCGTAAAGAAAAATGTTGCTTTTGGTTAACTTAAGGATAAACATACAGGAGCATAGAATTAAGTTGCACTTACATCAGGAAAAGTTTTGTCCAACACACCATTTTTCTTAAGCATCCAAGAAGCTTGCCCTTGACCATTAAGCGTTCCTCCACCTTTAAAAAACAACCCATTAACTTTGGAGATTAATATCCAAGTAGTGCTTTTGAATGCATTCAAATCTTTTTGGGCCAGTAGGGTTCCTTGAAGTTCAATATTTATTGGTTTTGCAGCCATGCATGGCCCTTCCAAGGCAATCTCCCCAGCCAGAAAATTTCCATGGGGAATTAGAAGCTTTGCTGGTCTATTGGATTTGCAAGCTTTACTCCATGCACTCATTATTGACTGCAACCGCAACAAATCATTTAATTAACAGCTACTAAATCAAAGTATTGTACTCCCATGTTTTGTCTCAAAATGGGAGTCCCATTTAACTTCTTGACACGGGCATAAATTTATTATTGCAGATAAATTTTTGAAAAATATCATGCATAAAGTGTCCAAAAATCAAAGGAAAATCTTATATGAACACAAATGAATCAATGGACAAAATTTATAAATATATATTAGATTTGCAGCATATAGACATACATGGTGTAAATATATGTCTATATAATTAGATTTACACCATATATGTATACTTTTGTATACTAATAGTTACCTGAGCATTGTCAGTCTTGCCATCTCCTACAGCTCCATACTTTGTGATATCAAATACCTTAACAACATGATCATGGTGATGCGAGGATACACTACCTTCTACCACAAATGAGAGCAAAACCAAACCCAAAAGATATATGTCTTTCATCTCTAATCCACTCGTAAAAACCAATTTAATTTAACTTTAAAATTTGAACAAATTAATTACAAGAATTCAACTGCTAAAAAAAAGTGACCGAAACAGAAATATAAAATTTCAAGAAATTGGTGTGCAACTTAACTGCTGGATTTTTTTGATCAGCTTGCTGATTTACAATATATACATACATGTATAGACACACACATGGTCACAAAATTTAAATGATCTTGGAGAGTTATCTAAAATAATATTCAAAACTGAGATAAGATTTTTATTTCTGCAAAAAAACATTATTCAAAACAAACAAAAAAACTCAGATAAAGATGAATGCATTTCAAAACAAATTAATTCTGAAAAAATTGGGGGGGAAAACTGCCTTATAAGACATCAACCTCCTTTCAAAAATTTGTGCACAATTTATTTAGAATTTTTCTGAATATATGGATAAATTTTTTTTTCCCCATTTTCATTTAAAATAAGTCATACTAAAACTTATCCCAGAACTGAATTTTTTTTAACCCGCCATGATCATATGACATTTCAAAATTTGAAGTTTCAAGAATCTAGACCACTCGTTCTAAAATCTAAACTAATGGCTGGGATTATATCATTAAAAAAAATAATTAGAAAAATACCAAACTACCTACTTTTAATATACGGGTAAAAGATATCTTAGATCGATCTAAGATAAGATATCACTTCTAATACAATATTATTTGATCATCAATTTAATAATTTAATCGTATGGATGTAATGAACATACAAAAATATAAGAGTACATAAAATTTTGTTTGATTTAAGACATTAAAATATCATTTTTATAATAATGTATACAAGTATATATATTTCGACATATTAGATTTTAGTAATTTTTATTATTATAAAGTTGTTAATTCATAACCTCAAATTAAATAAAATTTTATGTAATCTCATTTTTTTATGAACTATTTACATTCATACATCCATACGGTTACTAAATTGACGATTAAATAATATTATATTAAAAATAACTTGATATAATTTATCTTAAATAAATCTAAGATACCTTTTACTCTATATATACTACAAATGATCGTAATTGGTCAATTGTCATTTACGACTAGTGTTTCATTTTCGCTACCTATGTGGCTATGTACATCACTAACAATCAGTAATCACCTCTCTTCCTTCACCTTTCGCCACTATTATTCTAATGTTACATAGTTACATATATATTAACTGTAACTATGTTGAATCTATTGGAGAAATCATTTACGACTCCTCTTGTCTATTTCAGAAATAGGTTAAGGAAAATGATATAAATGTCGACCAATCTCATAATAATTTTGGATTGCAATTAACGTAAAACTTTAATTGAGATATAAGAAAATAATAGTGTCTAGATTCATTATTAATTTTTAAGGTTAATGACAAAAATGTCTCCTCAAATATGGACTTAATTCATTTTTCCTCTTAAAATTTGAGAATCGACAATCGTTACTTCCAATTTAAAAAAAAAAATATATGTGCCCCTTTTAGCCGAAAAAGACCAAATGTCGTGCCGGAGCTACAAATGTGTCAGTAAATGAATGAGTTCATATGAAATGCATACGTATATATACTTTAATACGCATTTATTTTTCTTCATTTTATTTATAAATTTATAATTATATTATAATTATTGCTTTTAAATTTATAAAATTTAAAAGATAATACAAAATTAAAAATTAGACTATAATGTTAACTTAAAAATGAAAATAAAAATTCATTTCGCAACTAAAATAAAACCATTAAAAGATCTTTTCCCTTCTTCAATTTGCAAACTGAATCACACCCTATACAGAATGCATCAATAGTTTCCTCTGCTATTGCTTCAAGCTCCACGCCATTCATCAATCAGGTATCAAGTTCCACGTCAAGATGGAGCACAGAGAATTAATAGAAAGAGCTGTTAGAGAGGTTGCTGGTTACAAAAGAAGAAAACATTGTGTTTTGATTCCATAAAGCCTCATATCAGTCTGTGTTCAATGACACCGTTCCATTCAAATAATGCGACGCCCCCAAATCTAAGCCTATATAGCCCAATTTGAGACGCCATAAAATACACAATTTCTAATACAAACAGTACATAGAACAGAAATACAGAACTCAATAATACACAACTAAATCTTCACTATTATTGCCACACTATATACAACATGTGAAGACTATAATAATTATCTCTCGAACCGCGACTTCCTTGAAAGAAAGCAATATTCCTGTTGTCACAGTTGGTGATGCTTTTAAACTTATCCAAACTATACGAGCTAGGAAGAAGATATCTTCTAACTCATTCTGTATGGTCATTCCGAAGAGCTCCTTGACCGCCTTAGCATTGTCATTGAACAATAATTTGTTGGAAATTTAATTCGTTGAAACAAATTCAACCATAACATTTGTTGCTATCGAGCTCTAGGGACAATGGTCTGATGTGAAAAGTGTTGCTCTTAGCTCATATAACACTCTTTTACTGTCAACCAGTCATAGTGTAGTAAAGATTTAGAATCTAAGCACTTGTTCTCACCTTCGTTCTATTGATTCCGGGTATGGATTTTATGGTTTATTCATTCCGGGTGACAAGTATGCAGTTGTTGGTACAAAAGGTGGGACTTTGGAAATTATTATTGTTAGGAGTGACACTTGTCTTGAAGAAGTAGAAACTCAGGGTGGCTCTGTTCAATCTATTGTGGCAACTCCATATGGGAGTGGATTTGTCATTGGGAATACATATCATGATGTTAAGTTCTGGGAGTATCAAACAATGCAATGATCTAACCAAGTTTCTAAGCAGATGATAGTTTCTCATGTGAAGAACATAAAGATGAATAATTATGTTCTAGTGGTCGCAATTAGCACTGATGGTAAACACATTATAGTTGTTCTACTGGATTGCACTGTGAAGGTCGTCCATGTGGACTCTCTCAAAATCTTCCTCACATTATATGGTCATAAGCTGTCTGTGTTATGTATGGATATTGCATTGGATAGAGACTTGATTGTGACTAGTTCTACAGACAAAAATTTCAAGAATTGGGGCTTAGATTTTGGTGACGGCCATAAATCCATATTTGCCCATACTAATAGTGTTATGACAGTGAAATTTGTCCAAAATTATGATCCATTGCTGTGGATTTTATCGAAGGTCAATCAGCTCTTCTTTACTACTTTAAGTTTTTCAATGAAATTACCCTCAATTGCTAATAATGTTAGACATGTTTGGCGAGCTGGTGAAGGGTTGCAAGGTCCATGTGTGTACTACCTGTACATGACTTTTGGCTATAGTAAGGGAGATATTGTGCAGCTCTTAATAGTTTGGTTTGGATCTTTTTCCTTGTTAATTGGTACAATTATTAGATTTCTTGTAAATAAAAAGGCAATTGATCGACAATGGCTTATGCTAACTCTTTTTGAGGGTTTAAGTCTTAGAAATGGACTAGCTATTATAGCCTCGAGATTATTTGGAAATTTGCTAGTTGATGCCATTGGTTTTGAGGGCATGACACTCTTTGATACTAATACATGTTTTCTTGTAATTGGTATGGCCATTTCAATTTCATCTTGGACTCAAAACTATGGAGACCCTTCAAAGAACCAGGACTTGCTAACCAAGTTTAGGGGTGCAACTCTGGCTATTGCTTTAATTGAAAAGATTTTGTTGATGTGTGCAATATAGCCCCTATTTGAAGGTTCAATATATACCTTTGTGCTTCCTTGAGATTCTGCTTTGAATCCAAATGAGGAAGGAATTTCTCCTGGTTTCATTTTTGTAACCTTCATGTTGGCATCAATGTTAGGAAACTCATCTACATCTAACTCATTCATCACCTAAGTGGGACAACAAATATTGGGTTATGGGACATCAGTTTGTAGACTATGCGATAGGTGGATCTCAAACAATTACCATGTCTAGGCATGGAGTAAAAATTGTTGCTGTCGTGAGATTGGGAATTCTACTAGTGGGGAAATGGGAGATCAGCATTGAAGCTCAAGGTGAAAATGTGGCTGAAATTATAGCACTGAGATTTGTATTTGATCCAAGAGGAAAAATGATGATAACTATAGGATACAAAAATAATTGGTCAAGGAATGGAGTAAGCTTAGTACTCAGTAATCAGATTTTAATCCTTGAGGATAAGGATCTTTTCAAGAGGTGGGGAATTGTCAAGATGGAGCACAGGGAATTAACCGAAAGAGTTGTTAGAGAGGTTGCTGGTTACAGAAGAAGAAAATACTGCATTTTGATTCCATAAAGCCTCGTATCAGTCTGTGTTCAATGACACTGTTCCATTCAAATAATATGCAGCTTTACGACATCTTTTAGATGCAAGTTACCAATTAGTTATTCTGTTAGCATAACGTCATCGTTTAAGTAATGAGTCTGTTAAGTCCTGATATCATTGCCATGTAGAATGTTATGAGTGAGCATTAGTCATCATTCTTTGGTGGATGCTGCTAGAACTCGAAAAGTATAAAAACCAGTAACAGAGTGGTGTTAAAACATGAAAATGATATATGAAATTTCTGTTTTATTGTACTGTTATTTCCTTTCCCTGCATTTACTCTATTGTTCTAGATTTCTCTGTTAACTTCATGACATTCCATTCCGAACACAAGGATCCACCACCGAATCAGTTGAGTTTTTGTTGTTTTGCTATTAAATAGAAGATTTTGCGATGTTGATTTGAGAATTTGGGGTAATTTATTTGTGGGTTTTTTGATTTTGCGATGTGGATTTGAGAATTGGGGTAATTTGGGGTGTTTTTTTTTAAATTTTGATTTTGCGATGTGGATTTGAGAATTTGGCATCCACCACCAGATCAGTTGGGTTTTTATTGTTTTGCTATTTAATTGATGATTTTGTGATGTGGGTTTGAGAATTTAGGATAATATATTTGTGGGTTTTTTGATTTATTTTGCCGAAGTGGATTTGAGAATTTGGGGTAATTTAAGATGATTTTGCGATGTGTTCCATACATACAGACGAGAGTAATCAGAAGAAGGAGAAGAGCTATCAGATTTAGCAATCTGATTTTGGCTAAACAAGGCGAAGCTGTAGAAGTGGCTGAAGAGAGAGAAAAAGAAATTGATGAGACTGAATCAATTTTGAAAAGTAAGAGGAGATTAATGGCGTTGCCATCTAAGTATTAGGATTTTGTATTGAAGCCATGGAAGTCAAGAACAAGGCGGCAGTGTTCGACAAAGATTGGCGATGAATTGTGTTCGTAATTGCTTTTTTTGTGATTTGGGTTTTTGTTATCTGATCAAGTGATTGTTGTTGGACTGTTTTATTTTATAATTTTTGTATCTGATTTGGTCTTAGTATTTTTTTATGGACTTTCCTATAATTAAAATACAATCAATATATGGTTGAAATTAGTCAACTTGTATTTTCGATGAGTAATTTGGTCGGTTCGATGTTTTTTTTTAAAAGTTGGAGGTAACGATTGCCGATTCTTAAATTTTGAGAGAAAAAAATGAAATAAGTCCATATTTAAAGGGACACTTTTATCATGAACCATAATTTCTACATATGCTTATAACCAAATACGTCGATATTTTTTATCGACATGAATTTATCGTCATATATAACAAGACTCAAAGGTTAATGGTATCAACAATAATTAAAATTGCATAATACGAGGGATGATGTTTCAAAGATTCCATAATTGATTTTAGAAGAATGCATCTCAAAACTGTAACCTTTATTATAATTTGATAAGAATTTTAAAAAATTTATGATAGCTCTTAACATCACGATCACGTAATACATTTTACTCAATATACGCATATAAACAAATCTCTAAATCAACCCAAAAGGTAAAGGTAAGATAATGTTGGAACTTTGACTCATAATTGGAAAGCTTAGAAAATGCTAGTGCTTCGTTCCGCTCCGTTCCATTCTGTCGTGAATCGCGGTATGGTATGGTGAATTAGGGTTGGAATATAAATAACGCCTATATATATTATCTGTTGCAAAATCCTATGTAATTTGGATCGTAAATAAACATTTTCTCTCTTTACTCTCGTGGGCGTACCCGTGTTTGAGGAACTACGTATATTCCTGTGTTGATTCTTTACTGTTGTGTGCGTGTTTGTGATCCTATTCTAACAAATAGATATGATTTGAAGACTGAATATGCGAGTTATAATTAAGATGGTTAATGAAAGATTGATATTATTTTGTTTATCTGTTCAATGTAATGTTAATACCATTAAAAGGTTTGTTATTTATTTTATCAATTTCCTCCGCTTTAATGAAAAATAATGAGAAAACAAAAATTAAGGCACGTAGCTTAATTGGTCATTTCGAGAAAACAAAAACCAATAACAATTTTTTTCAATTAAGATGTGCGAGATTTGTTGCTCAATTTTCGACGTCTTTCGTGGTTAAACTAAGTGTAATGAACTGGTGGGACATATGTAATGTACCTCTTGTAACTTGATAATTTTGAGTAAGAAAATAAGTTTTACATTAATGAAGATATGTTTAAGGTTTATTATTTGTTTGTTTGTTTTTCACTACGGGATTATTAAGATTACCTCTCTCGCGACTAAATGAAGTAGAATGAACTAGCGAGACTCAAACATCCATATAACTAGGTGTGAGCCCATGAATAAAATTAGGGTTCACATTGAATGAACTAAAACAAAAAAAAATAATGAATTACGAATAACGAACAAACGGATAACGAACGAATGAAGATCGAAAAAGACGGAACGAAGACCCCCTAGGGTTCGCCCCCTAGGGTAGACCCTCTTGGGGTGGTCTTTTTTTCGTTCCGTGATGCGTTTCTTTGACAATAAAATTAATTTATTTAATCTTTCTAGACATTATACAACCTTAAAGGTATAATTTAAGAGATCTTGTCACGAGTCCCGAGACAGAAGACTCATGAGAACAACTTGTATTGGGAATCGGTTGAGAGATTGAATTGGTGGCTAGAAGAATTTGATGATTTGGGCACTACCCGAGTAACCGTATTCTAGAAATTTTTCTATCATTAAGGGTATTTATGAAAATTTTCCTTTTGACATGTGCATGACACATGACCTGGAGTCTATAAATATCTCTTCACTTGACAAGTGAAGGGACTTTTGGACACTTTGATTTGGCCATTTAAATACTCTATTTCTCTCTCTCTTTCTCAAAAAAAGAGATAAGTTGAAAGAAATTGGGAACTTGTGATCTACTTTAAATCGAGTGAACGAAAGTGTTGGCGTTGCCTATCTTGAATTCACTCAAAACAATTGTCATGACTCTCGGACACTAACGGTTATGCCGTGATTCGAAGAGTTTTGAAACGTATTACTCTGGTAGTTGTTCACCGATTCTTTTCATTTTTTCAATCTTTCAACCAATTCCATACTTTTTTTGATTTCTCGTCTCCATCATTACTACGAACCCTAACCCTAGCAAGGTACATAATTTATGTGCCTACACTAGGTAATTTCAAAAAAATTTGGTAGGAAGATAATGACTACTCATAATTTACCAAATTATTGGTAAAATATAATTAAAAAATATATATCAAAATATCTTTAAAATAGTAAAAGATATTAAATGTTGATTAAATGTATTATGAATTTTGCTGCATGACCAACACCATAAAGACACGTGATAAATAAAATTGAAGCAGCTGAGAATTAAAATGGTTAAGAGTTTTAATCCCTATCCATCGACAGTTATGAGAAGTTACAGAGATCATAGGCATGAAAGTTAAACAACTTATCAAGAAGTGAAAAATTATAGATGACTATATCTCAATCAGAAAGAGAGGACATAACTCATCATCAATAAGTCAACAAAATATTTTTTTTCTAGAGTTTCTATCTTAGGAGTAGAAATAAATACATGTCGAGCGCATCGCCAAAAGGTTGTAAAGCAAGAGTAGCATAATTGTGGTTTTTGTAAACAATCTCAAATTGACTATATAAGACGAAACCTTGGGTCTTCCCCCTAGGACACAACTTGCCTAGGTACAAGACACTAAGCACACACTTTTACACTTTTTTTAAGACAATTTATTTAATGTGTAGAAAAAATATTAGAAAAACGGTAATCATGTTTTAAGAAAGTCAGGAGCGCTAAACATCTTCCCCTTACTTAAATAAGCCCCGAACTTTTGGAATTTCGGTTGCGGGGCCAATTTTATGAAGTCAAATGTGGGCCATCTCATATATCAAAACTCAAAATTCGGATGAGTTATTACACCCATTTAAATCTTTACCAATTAGCATATTTGTCTAATTGGCCCATCTTTAAAATCAAATTTTCAAAATCGTGTCGACATAAGTCGATTTTTTTTAAAAATTACCCCAAACAATTTTTTTTTTGCGAAAAATTTCGGCATTGACAATAAGAATATATATTTAATTCGGTAACAAACTCAAAATATATATATATGTTTAATTTTACAACACAGTACCAATAAAAGTACTTCTATGGTGTCTCATACATAATTTTTTTTTTTATATATATATATATATGCAAAAAACTCGTGGATCCCTCTCTCCCAATCTGCAGATTCTAGGGATCTGTTTCTGTTGTGGACTGCAAGCTCAGCCTAAAATGAGTACTGGAGTTCAATTCAATTCATCTTCAATCTTAATCTTTAAGCTTTAAAAAACGTAAAGAATATTTGCAGTTTTCTTTAATGATGACATACGCGATTTTTATGTTCTTAATGCAAAAGAGTGACAGAAGAACCAGTCTCGTAGTTACAGAAAGTAGAATGAACTAATATGTTTAAAAAAAAGTACAAGTAATTTGATGATTTAAATAAAATAAGGGAACGATAACAATGCTTCTTACTTGCATTTAAGAAAGACATGTTGGATGTTTGATATATATGAATTATAATTTTTTGGGTCCATTTAATGTGTGTCTTAAGGGTACACACTAAGCGCGGAAAATAAGAAATGAGATCCACTAAAAATTATTTCTTTATATAGTTGCACTGAATTCAATACATGGGGTCCACTAGTATATTATTTTTTATACATTAAATTCAGTGCGCTTACATAAACAAATAATATTATACATTGTTTTCTGCGCTTAGTGTGTGCCCTAAGGGCACACATTAAGAAAATCCTAATTTTTTTCATTACACTTTTTATTTAATTTTTTATATTATAATATATATTTATTAACATAAATATTATTTTTAATAATATTATCAATTATAATTATTTTTGATATATTTTATTATGTTATTAAATATAATATTTGTGTCGCGAAATATATATTATTAAAAATTAGATTAATGTGTAATAAAAATTATCTAAAATACACTATTTAATAGAAATTTGTCAACTTTATAATTTTAAAAAAAATTAAAGAATTTTGATTTTGTTAAAATTATTAAATAAATTTTACAATGATAAATAATATTATATATTAAAATAATTAAAACTCTTTAATTTTTTTTAAACAGAAAAAATTATCTAATTTTTATTAAATATTATAAAAATATTAGTTTACACGAAAATCCGTATAAAATTGACTCGCATAAAAAAAACAAAAACAAAAAAGCAAAAGAAACACAGTCGTACGTCCCTGTCTCCCAATATGCGGAATCCAGAGATCTGTTTCTGGTGTGGACTTCAGCTCAGCCTTAAGGAGTGGAGTTTAATTCAATTTAAATCTTAATCTTTAAGCTTTAAAAAAGTAAAGAAAATGGACGCTTCAGCTCAACCCTCCGACACCGTCATGTCTGAGGCGGCGGCGGTGGCACCTTCGCAATCTGACTTATCGCCGGCCGGCATCGAGAACATCCCGGTGAATCTTAGCCACGGCGGCCGCTTCATCCAATACAACATCTTCGGCAACATCTTTGAAGTCACCGCCAAGTACAAGCCCCCAATCATGCCCATCGGCAAAGGCGCATACGGCATCGTTTGGTAACATTTTCTGTCTGCGATTATCTCTGTTTGTTTTTACTTATGTATGATCGGAAGCTTTTTGATTGATTGTTTAAATTGTGATTGCTCAGTTCGGCTTTGAATTCGGAGATGAATGAACATGTAGCTATAAAGAAGATTGCGAATGCTTTTGATAACAAAATTGATGCTAAGAGAACTTTGCGCGAAATCAAGCTTCTCAGCCATATGGACCATGAAAACGTCAGTGAGTCATTTATATATATGCACTCCCATCATTTGCAATTAGTGATGCATTGAAGGATATTCAGTTTTTAGGTTTGATCCTATGCTATAATGGCAGATACTCTAGCTAAATGTCTGTAATTATTTGAAATGCATCTGAAAAGTGAAGAAATAATTAAGTTTTACTGATTAATTACTAATTAGTAATTACTTGTGGCCTTGTGCAATGAGGGAACTTTTTTTTTTTTTTTTTTCTTGTGTTCAAAGTGGGTAGCTTGATTGACTGCAAACATGAGTATGGAGCAAACAAGCTATGCGAGAGGTCTCTGGTAACCTAGTTTTTTTTTTATAACTAATGTTGACCTAGCACAATTAGTTACTAGAGGTTTGATTAGGTAGAACGGCAGATTGTGGCATCCATAAAATATAGCTCTTGAAAGTTCAAATGACAATCGTAGCAGTAGGTGTAAATGGCTACCTACATATGAGACTAGCTTGCTTATAAAAGGATCCAAGTAAATTTTGAAGTTGTATGTGTAGTACCACATTTTGGGTAATTTCTATAATTTGGTTAAATAGTCTGCTAACTTAATTGGAATAAGATTGAATGATCCAAATTTGGGAACTTAATGTAATTCAATGTCTATGAACATGAAGTTCTTTGCTTTTGCATGATATGTTTTGTTTAACAAATTTAAAATATAAATAGAAATGTAATTAGTTTAATAAGACGTGGTGGGGCAGCTTTTGGTAAGGGTGTTGTGGTGAGTATAGATTTGGTGTTTAACTGTTTATACACATAAATGGATCACTGTGGAGGGGAGGCTTCTTTTCGCGTAGGAGTTTGGAAAGCCATTACTAGGGGTTGGACTGAGTTTGATAAACTTATCACTTTTATGGTAGGACTTGAGGATTCATTTTCAGAGTATTATAGTGATAGGTTCTCGAAACTCAGGTTCGTGCCCAGAGTTTATGGTAGCAGACCATTTGCATGAGGAGATTGTAGGATCCATGGCATCAGAATTTTGGGAGGCTTTTCCTGAATTGGGAGTTAAAGGAGCTTGATGATATCCTCGTGTTAAATTGTCATCCGTCGGGTGGGGGGATTCTGTACAATGGTGGAGATGTGGACATTGATGTTCTGTAAGATAAGCACGCATAATACTAATCTTAAAGAGTGTATGAAGTATACTCATTGTTTTGTATTCTAGCTACTATATAGAAAAAAAATTATGTTCTGCTATCTTTCTCCCACACAATGTTTTCAACTCTTCCTACCTCCTTAAATCAATGGCCACAAATAGCATTCTTGGCTTCTATTTTTTGTTTCCTGTCTATTCTACTTTTGTCTTTAAAACCAAATTTAGTATTTTCTTCATCGAATATTTCACAGATCTAATCTTTAGTGGCCATATATTTACTTCCACAATCTTTCCTAGAGTTCAAGTTCAGGCTCTTGCATTTTCTGGGAATTTTCATTTTGCATAACTAAAATAAGTTTTATTTATCTATTTATTTATTTTCTTATTATGTCCTTGTCCTCATCTTAACCAGTGTATTTCTGTTTAATAAGTTTAATTTTTCCTGCATATAGTTTCATATACACATGATTTGTCATTTAAAATTAGTTTTTTCACTCCAAATTTTTCGTAGATTGTTCTCATTTATAGCTGAAACAACTAATTTTGTGGTGATTCCAATTTCACCTTCACATAACAAGGGTAAAAGTACCTAACCTTTTTTATTCTATATTAAGCGTTGACATCAGATCATATCACCATAGAAAGGTGCTCCAATTGCCAAAGCAAGCACTGCTGTAGAATATGTAATGAATGCTTCCTCAATTTTCATTGCTTTGGCAATCGACCTGCCAGCTAAAGCCTATGGTTCCCGGTTCTTTTAATCAACATGAATTAGTATAACAAAATTATATAGATACACTTTTTAGGTCATTTGTTCCTAGTTCCTGGGAAATCTTAGTTATCTTTCTCTTGTAAGGACAAGCCTCCACTGGGAAACAATTTACAATTATGTAAATCCAATAGCTTGGTGCAAGTTTCTCATTGACTGATGTCACTTGGTTTTCTTATGCAGGTTGTTGCAATTAGAGATATTATACCACCACCTCAAAGGGAGTCATTTAATGATGTATACATTGCATATGAGCTTATGGACACTGATCTGCATCAAATTATTCGTTCAAACCAATCATTATCAGAGGAGCATTGCCAGGTGCTAGTTCAATTTATAGTTTATTCCATTGCATAAATTAAATTTAAACATTGAATTGTTGCTTCTTCGGTCCATTGGTCGAAAAAATGATATTATTGACTTCTAGAATCTTTTTTAACATGTTGGCTAAAGAATTGTCTCAATTTTTGCTGTTCAATTTTTTTGCTCGATAGACGATAATGCTATCACTATGGTCTTTGTTTTTTTCCCTAATGAAAGTGTACCCTCTCCTTTTCTTTGTGTCTTCGTCGTTCTTTATGCCTGTTTTATTTTGTAACTTAGCAATTTTGGTTCCTACCAATTACCATATCAACTGAAATTGATGTAGTTATTCTAATTGATTCACAAGATAAAAAATAAAATTGAAGACACTAATTAAGGAATGTTATCCTTGCTGGAAATACCATCTGACTATCCTCTTTCCACCTGCTATTAATTCAGTTTGTTGGTGGATGATCATGCCTATTTCAGCATGTAATTTCATCTTCTTTGACACTTGGTTCTTCTTTGTGATTTTTGAAGGTTGAGAAACAATTTTTTGACCCCACGCCTTTCTTTTCAATGCCATGCCAATGCACTTTATGCTTTATTACATGGTTATGGCACACCGTAATTACTTGACACCGGTGCATCCATCACCAATTGTGGGAAATAATTATGTCATCTAGTGTCTACTGTTGGTTTGTAATATTCATAGAAGCAATCAAATTGCACAAAATAGCAGAAGTATGGTAAAATCAAATTTAAAATTTTACAAACCATAATCCAGGATCGACCTTTATGCGTAACTATTAATTAATAAAGAAGAAGTTAGAGATATACCCTTGTAGAACTCAAAGCTTCAACGGGTACAAGTTCACCTCCAAATCCTTCGCCTTCTCTTTGAATTTCACCGATTGGATTCCAATGATTAATGTTAGCCACCCAAGTGTTTGGCCTCTAGAGGTGATCCACCAAGGAATAATAATAATTCAAGAAGTGGGTGATGGCAAACCCTGGTTTTCTCTCTCTAGAGAGTATGTGAGTACTCTCCCAAAAACTTATGGAAGTATATGTGTGTAACCTTAATCCATAATAAGACTTATCTTATTTATAGATTTAGTAAACCCTCCTAATGCCTTTAGGAATAGGGTTTTTAATTAAACTCCTAATCTAATTAGGAACTTAATTGATTTAATATAATAATTATAATTCCTAAACTATTTAGGAACTTAATTATTAATTATGAGAGTACTCTTATTAATTAATTCCTAAACCATTTAGGAACTAAATAATAATGATAATAGTAATAATAATAATAAGACTCCTCTTATTAATTTATAATTAGTATTTTCAAAATACTAAATAATAAATATTAAGCTATTTAATTTATTCTATCCACATAGTATAAATTAAATATACTTAATTTATTATTACAATTATGCAATTTACTTCTTAAATAATTATTTTCCTTTTGCGGTGTGACCCTTTAGGTTCTCCTTATTAAACCGATTATAGAATAAATTAATTAGAACTATTCTAATCTTATTTATATAAATAAATTAAACTGTTTAATTCATTTAAATAAATAATATTTATTCCATAATAAGGGTAAGCTCCCTTAGCGATTAACGACTTTCCAGATAATATAGATTTCAACATTTAATCATAAAAGAACCTATTCAGCGAATAGTTACCGTACAATTCAATCATTCTACCTCACAACGTCCCAATCAAATATAAGACATGGTATTACTGTCAAGTCTTATTTTATTTGATTATATGCATTTCGATCCTCAAATGAATAACTCTAATTAATGTAAATTATAAACTACTTTCTAATTTCCATTCTGCCTTGGCCAATGACTACTGAGTTGTCATTTATCGAATCGCATAGGACATTCCCTTCTTTTACTAGAAGTGGTAGATTCTTTGTTGATCACTCACCTATCTCCATGTATGACTTATTATATCCAATCATACCCTTTGATACACCCTAAAGGTTTTAAGGAATATGTCAAAAATATAATTCATCATACACAAGATACTATGATGATCTCAAGTCCAAGGATCACTTATACTACTATCACAAAATGAACTCCTATTGACAGGCAAGTAAGACTCCATTAGGTGTTCCTTTAGCGAGTCACGTTCAGTGAACTTATTCTCTAATAAGCACCTACATACTTACTTTAGTGTCTCTACACAAATGATTATAAGATCAATCATTCTCTTCATAAGAGCAAGCATAGTATGTACTAATCTATCCGGATTCACTAATCCCCATTTTAGTGATCCAACGATTATGAACAATTTTAGTTTTGAGCTATCTAGAATTTAGATCTCATTAGCATGATCCTCATCATGGTTCTAAAAGCATTGCTCGAAAACTATGGGTTTATCCATTTGATTAATTCAAGTAATTAATCATGAATAAAGAAATGCCTTGATACTTTTATTAATAAATGAACAAGATTACAAAGTATATGCTTATCACATCAAATGTGATTGGCTTGAGGGCATACTACTTTCAATCTCCCACTTGCACTAAAGTCAATCGCCCTTTGGTATCCCTATACCATTATTCTCTAAGTGGCGTACAAATTGCTTAGTAAATGTTTTAGCTAATGGATCTGTAATGCTGTTCTAAGAGCTTGCTATCTTTATGGTGTCGTCTCCTTTTCAATGATTCATCTAATCATATGAAAGTGCTGCAACATATGTTTGGATTTCAGATGAGACCTAGGTTCTTTGGTAAATTAAACTCCTTTAATGCTAAGAACCATTATAAGTTCTGTAATGAACTTGTTGAACCAAACAATCACCTTTGCAGCTTCACTTATAGTTATTTACTATGTCTTTGTCACTAAATCAGCAACTCCTTGCTGTTTGGAACTTTTCCAACTCACTGCAGCACCGTTCAAGGTAATCATATTACCTGAAACGGATATGTTGTTATTTTGGCCAATTTGAAAACTTGAGTCTGTTAAGTCCTCTAGTTTTATATCGGACCCATCATTAGAAACTATTTTATAATATTCTTCTCCAGAAATGAATTGATATCTGCTTATCACGTATAAGCAATATTAGGTCAAGTACATATCAGCCCGTACATGATAGATCCTATTGCTGAGGCATAAGGAGTCTTACTCATACGGTCTCTCTCTTCAAGTGTCTTTGGGGCCTGCTTATTCGAGAGATGTATTTCAGGACCCATCTGCATGAGTCCTTTCTTGGAATCTTTCATGCTAAACTTCTTTAGCATATAATCAATGTACGTTCCTTGGGATAAGCCAAACATCCTTTTAGATCTATCTCTATAGATTTTTATCCCCAAAATATAATATGCTTCTCCCAAGTCTTTCACGGAGAAGTGTTTAGACAACCACATCTTTACTAATTGTAGCATCGGTATGTCATTCCTTATCAGTATTATATCACCATATAATACTAGGAATGTCACAGTACTCCCACTAACCTTTGTACACACTTGGTTCATTATCGTCGTTGATATAATCAAACACTTTTGATTATCTCATCAAAACGGATGTTCCATCTTTGAGAAACTTGCTTCAATCCAAAATTGGATCGTTGTAGCTTTCATACATGATTTACTCCATCTATATGGAGACAAATCCTCTTGGTTGTATCATACATACATCATTTTGTATAATAAGTTACAACTGCAAGTAAAATCCGAATTGATATCTGCATTTTCACTAGTAAAAAGTTTCATTATAGTCAACTCATTGACCTTATTTGAAATCTTTTTATCACTAGTCAGGTCTTATAGGTCTCCACCTTGCCATATGCTTTAGTCTTTCTCTAAAGATCCATTTTCGAATTTTATGATCAGCAGTCATTTCTCTTGAGTATCTAATACTCATGCCTCGTCGTATGTAACTGGATCATCATCCACTATGATGTGTACCTCATCGTCATCATCTATGATGAATCCATACTATTCAGGTATCTTCGGTACTAAACCAGATTTACGACTTGGTTGTGGTACAATAGGTTTATTTACTTATACAGATTCCTTCACTTGATCTGTAGTGTTTTGTGGTTCTTGAACTTCTTCAAGATCTATTTTACTCCCACTGACCCTTTAAGGAAAAACTTCTTTTCCGATAAGGCAGCGTGTTTCAACAAACACCTTTTAGTTAGTCGGATTATAGAAGTGATACCCTAAACTTTCTTTAGGATATCCCACAAGTTTACACTTATCAGATCTTGTCCCAAGTTTATCACCGTCAAACCTTTTGACATAAGCTGGACAATCTAAATCTTAATATACTTAAGACTTGGTTTCCTCCCTATCCATGACTCATATGAAGTCTTGAGGAGGAAATAAGAAGGTATCTGATTTAGTAGATATGCGATCGTTTCTAAGGTATAACCCTAGAAGTATACTGGAAGATTGGTATAACTCATCATGGATCATCACCATGTCCATTATGTAATAATACCATTTCGCTTGAGATGATCTAGAAACTTATTGCTTAAGTATTCCCTTCTCGATCTAATCGAAGAACTTTAATACTTTTGGCCTTTAGTTTCTATACTTCACTTTTGAATTATTTGAACGTTTCAAACGATTTGGATTTGTATTTCATCAAATACATATATCGAAATCTAGAATCATTAGTGAAAGTAATGAATGAATATCTTCCTCTTGCATTTGTTGTCATAGGTCCCACACACGACTGTGTGTACCATTTCTAACAACTCTGCAACTTGCTCTCCATGTCCACTAAATGAAGATTTAGTCATATTGTCCATGATACAATATTCACAAGTTGTATTTGATTCATAATCAAAAGGCTCTAAAAAAATCTATCTTTATACAACTTGTTTAGTCTTGTTTCATCAACATGACCGAGTTAATAGTATTGCATAAATGTATGATCCATATCATCTCTTTGCCTTTAGTTTGTTCAATTTTGAAATATTTTCATGTAAGTCAAGCTTACAAAATCCATCAAGTAATCAACATAGTAACATCTTACTAACTAAATGGATTTTCCCGTAGGCAATGCTAAACTGTAAGTTCCTGTGATTAATGTAGCAACCTTTTGCTTCATTCCCCACACACAGGATTACTTATCTTTAGTTCAGCTTTCTGCTTCTGCCTAGTCTTTGCAACGACTTGCAAATTTGAGACCTCCAGCCGGTATCTAATACCTAAGTAGAAATTTGACTTATAGAAAGTTCTATTTTATTATGAACAAATCTATATCTGCAGTTGAAGCTTCACTAAGCTTCTTCTGCTTAACTACTACAATTTTCTTGCAGTTGTTCTTCCAGTGTCCCAGCTTATCGCAATGAAAGCAAACTCCTTTGCCCTCGGGAACACTTTTATTTATGTCATTTGTTTAGCCTTTCTTTTGCCTTCTACTCTTTCTGACTCCTCAGAAATACCTTTGACCATCTTTCTCAACTTAGAAGATTCATCTACTAGTAAGACTTGGTCTTTCTTGGAAAGAAAGTGACTCTCAACTGTATTTAACATATTTAAGCAAATCAGGTAAACTGACTTTAAGCTTATTAATGTTAAAGTTCACAACAATTTGTGAAAAAGAGTCAGTGAGTGACTGCAAGATTGAATCTTGACTCAACTCTCTATCCTTGACAAAACCTGTTGCCCTAATTGATCAATCAAATTGATCATCTTTAGGACATGTGTCTTTACTGTAGTGCCATTGGTTATTATAGATTGAAAGAGCTCCTTAGATATCTTATATCTAGTTGACCTACTTTGCTCACCAAACAACTATTGAATGTGCAACAATATAGTAGGTGTATCCATTTTCTCATGTTGGCGTTGTAACTCGATACTTATGGATGCGAGCATGATGCATTGAGCCACCTTTGCATCATCTTGCCATTTCTTAAAATAACAATATTTTCCTCATAGGCTTAGTCTGCAACGTTTGCAGGGATAGACAAATTTAGGACATTTTGCTAGTTTTTCAGTATTAAGAACTATTCTCAAATTTGTTTAATCAATCCGAACAATTCGGTTCGATTAAATTATTAGCATCTAATATGCTATGCAGTGTTAGTGAATTAAACATAGCAATATTTTTGAAGTGAATTAATAACATTAACATGCATTCATTTTATTAATCACCAAGTTAATTAGGTCTTTATTTAAAATGGTGTCTCCCACTATTTTCATCAAACTATATTACCCTCTTATATAGTTCGGCAAATTTAATTAAAGACTTGCTAGTGAGAATAAAGATCCTATTTCAAATGTATATAGTCTTGTGTGTGCACAACAAACTATATATAAATAAATAGGTAGACAACTTTTGTCAATTACATCAACATGTAACTCCTTGTATTTTGCCTCTTAGATTATCATGATCAAGTGTGTGCACATCCGAATCAAAATTATCTAAGTTAAGCCCAACCTAGCACTTCCATATAGTAAAGAGAAAAATACTGCCCTTGTGTGTGCACAACAAAACAGTAATGTTCAATTCCTTATAAGCATCAAATGTAATAAAACAACATCTCAAATGATCGATATAAGCCTTGTGTGTGCACAACAAACGTATATTGATTATTTGATACTCTATTGTTTTATCATGCTAGAAGGCGACGTTCGATATTCCAAATATCTTTGAACGTTACAACTTAATATTTCAGTAGTAGAATAAATAAATTAGAACCATTCTAATTTTATTTAATTGAATTAAACTCCTTTTAATTCATGAATTAAACTTTTTAATTCATTTTATAAATAATATTTATTCTACATCATGAGGGGTTTATTAATATTAATTGTTTCATCTTGTTTAGCGCGCATACACACATATATATAAAATACGCGTCATATTATTTAACATGCGAAGCATGTTTGGATAATATATAATATATATAATTAACATGCACATATAGAATACTATATTCTACTTGAATTGATTATGGACTTTTATTCTAATTTGGTTCACTAGAGCCACCAAATGAACCAAAAGGTCAAACCTAGGGTGCAAGAATAAATTAAATTATATGTAACTATTACATTTAAATTCGGGCTCCATTACAAATGAGTCTTCATGCGCTCCTTGCTCCTTTGCTCCAATTCTTCAAAATAATTCTAACTAATCCTATTACAAAACTATTTACAATAAATAGAAACCTTATCAACAGTCAAGGGGAAGGACATAGGAGGGAGATAGAATTATACATAAGAAAAATTAGAAAGACGAGGTACGCAAATCCCATTTATAAAACCTATTCATTCATGCATCCAATTAAAATTAAATCCAATCACATTGGTCAAATAGTCCATAATCAATCCCATTTATTATCATATATATATATATATATATATATATATATATATCAATAAATAATATTCATCGCATGAATTAAATAAAACATTCCATATATGTATTGGTATCATTTAATGGGCAATTAAAGTTGCATGAAATCTAATTTTATGTTTAAAATAAACCTTTTATTTTAATTATAAAATTATTTAAAAAATAAACTATTTATTTTTATTATTTTTAAATTACTCAAAATAAACTCTTTTATTTTGAAATTTTAAAATATGCACAAAATTACCAAACTGTTTGGCAAATTAATATATATTATAAATATATCATATATATTAATAATATATAAATATAATCGGTTAGTATATATTTATATATCATAACCGGTAGGATATAATATATATATATATATATATATATATAATTCGAAAACCAAGCTTTGCGAAACAGTGGGTTGCTTTGTTACGGGGACACTTATTTTGGGACACATGTATCACATATATATATATATATAACCAAAAAGCTTCCAGGATCCGTTTTGTAAACAACTTTTGTCATGAATCCAATTTGGCAAATATAATCAAAAATCGTGGGCTGCCTTTTAAATTGCCAAAATCGGATACATGCTGCTTTAATTACACCAAAACAGTAGCTTTTCAAAATCAAAATTCCTTTTATATTCCGGACTGTTTGTTGCTTTGATTCCGAATCCAATTCGGACTATATATATATATGATTTTGTGCCACCGAAATAATAATATCTGAAACTTTGGTTTGCATACCGAAAATATTGATGCAAAATTAAATTGCCGTGAATTCAATTTCGGTAAAATAATTTTATTCAACAAATTATACCCAAAAAATTATTCCAAACATATACCCATATACATATGGAATTAAAATAATTAATAATTCGTATAAAGTTTGACTCTGATACCACTGTTGGTTTGTAATATTCATAGAAGCAATCAAATTGCACAAAATAGCAGAAACATGGTAAAATCAAATTTAAAATTTTACAAACCATAATTCAGGATCGACCTTTATGCACAACTATTAATTAATAAAGAAGAAGTTAGAGATATACCCTTGTAGAACTCAAAGCTTCAACGAGTACAAGTTCACCTCCAAATCCTTCGCCTTCTCTTTGAATTTCACCGATTGGATTCTAATGATCAATGTTAGCCACTCAAGTGTTTGGCCTCTAGAGGTGATCCACCAAGGAATAATAATAATTCAAGAAGTGGGTGATGGCAAACCCTGGTTTTCTCTCTCTAGAGAGTATGTGAGTACTCTCCCAAAAACTTATGGAAGTATATGTGTGTAACCTTAATCCATAATAAGACTTATCTTATTTATAGATTTAGTAAACCCTCCTAACGCCTTTAGGAATAGGGTTTTTAATTAAACTCCTAATCTAATTAGGAACTTAATTGATTTAATATAATAATTATAATTCCTAAACTATTTAGGAACTTAATTATTAATTATGAGAGTACTCTTATTAATTAATTCCTAAACCATTTAGGAACTAAATAATAATGATAATAGTAATAATAATAATAAGACTCCTCTTATTAATTTATAATTAGTATTTTCAAAATACTAAATAATAAATATTAAGCTATTTAATTTATTCTATCCACATAGTATAAATTAAATATACTTAATTTATTATTACAATTATGCAATTTACTTCTTAAATAATTATTTTCCTTTTGCGGTGTGACCCTTTAGGTTCTCCTTATTAAACCGGTTATAGAATAAATTAATTAGAACTATTCTAATCTTATTTATATAAATAAATTAAACTGTTTAATTCATTTAAATAAATAATATTTATTCCATAATAAGGGTAAGCTCCCTTAGCGATTAACGACTTTCCAGATAATATAGATTTCAACATTTAATCATAAAAGAACCTATTCAGCGAATAGTTACCGTACAATTCAATCATTCTACCTCACAACGTCCCAATCAAATATAAGACATGGTATTACTGTCAAGTCTTATTTTATTTGATTATATGCATTTCGATCCTCAAATGAATAACTCTAATTAATGTAAATTATAAACTACTTTCTAATTTCCATTCTGCCTTGGCCAAGGACTACTGAGTTGTCATTTATCGAATCGCATAGGACATTCCCTTCTTTTACTAGAAGTGGTAGATTCTTTGTTGATCACTCACCTATCTCCATGTATGACTTATTATATCCAATCATACCCTTTGATACACCCTAAAGGTTTTAAGGAATATGTCAAAAATATAATTCATCATACACAAGATACTATGATGATCTCAAGTCCAAGGATCACTTATACTACTATCACAAAATGAACTCCTATTGACAGGCAAGTAAGACTCCATTAGGTGTTCCTTTAGCGAGTCACGTTCAGTGAACTTATTCTCTAATAAGCACCTACATACTTACTTTAGTGTCTCTACACAAATGATTATGAGATCAATCATTCTCTTCATAAGAGCAAGCATAGTATGTACTAATCTATTCGGATTCACTAATCCCCATTTTAGTGATCCAACGATTATGAACAATTTTAGTTTTGAGCTATCTAGAATTTAGATCTCATTAGCATGATCCTCATCATGGTTCTAAAAGCATTGCTCGAAAACTATGGGTTTATCCATTTGATTAATTCAAGTAATTAATCATGAATAAAGAAATGCCTTGATACTTTTATTAATAAATGAACAAGATTACAAAGTATATGCTTATCACATCAAATGTGATTGGCTTGAGGGCATACTACTTTCAGCTATCCTGTAAATAGGCTAGTTCAGTGGCATTTATCCTGTAAACACCACCGACGGTTACTTAAAAATATCTGTTCTTCTAAATTCAATAAATAACTGAATTAATAATTGTTTTAGAAGTTTTTGTGGAATAAAAAGAGAAGATGGAGGGATTATAATTACCATCTCTACTCTGTGAGAAGGTGAATACCATTGAAACTTTTTATTGCATGTCAATTCAAAACCTGAACTGTTGTAATATAATGATTTGGGGAGTTTAAAGGTGTAATAATCGTATGCATTGTCATATTTCATTCTAAAGAGTGGTTGTTATTTTTTTAAGTTTATTAATTTATCTTAATAAACAATTCGCTACAAAAGGATTTCTTTTGGTGAACATGTCACAGCTTTCTTCAAAGGTGATTTTGATAGTGCTTGTATTTTACACTTATAAAAGATAGCGGTGTTCTATAATTCTTTACTATGGTGGTTATATTATATATCTGCTTATATACCCATATATTCGAGTTGCATGTCCTTTAAGAGAAGAAAAAACTTTGGAAAGTGCATAAAGGCGTGATAGAATATAATATACAAATTGAAGAAAATAAGAGATGAGTAAAAGGATTTATTTCTCTCTAGTCTCTAGTCACTAGAACAAGATTAGACCTCTTAATTCAGGGGAAATAAGGTTGATGACCCCTTGTAGGTTACTAGATTCATCCCGAATGCCAACAATATAGAAGTTATAACATCTCGCTGTGCAAAATCAGTAGAGGCTGCATGGCAGATCCAAGTTCCATTCTCAGATATAGAACTATAAGGAGGTCACTTTAAGGTTATGTATCTCAGGGTGAAGTAATCTACTAGGTAACAACTAACAAGTAACAACTAACAAGTAGCTATAAATAAAAAGACATGTGACTAGCTTAACTGCAGATGTTACCATTAGGCTAAAATAGTATGAAAAAAAGTCTGCATATGAATCAAGGTGTTCATGAGCATCTTGGGATTTAACTAAGAAACGTCAAACTCCAAATTCCTAATTATGTGAATGTGTAGAGTTTTCACTCAATGACTCAGTTTGTTTTATAGAAGTGGAGCTTGAATACCATTTGACTTGGTTTGTGGAGGTTCAGGCTTGGGTGGTTGCATTAATATTTGGAGGTCAAAGGAACATTATGTTAAATTTTTAAGTTACATTCATGTACTTTCTTAAACTTTTGTTTAAATTTCTAATACGTTCTTTAGTAACTTTTGGTCAAATATTCACGGAAAAAGAGTAATTATCTGTAAATTAAAATCTATTTTTATATTTCTTTAATTTTATTGAGCCAAATTTTGAGCTCACAGATTTGGCCCAAATCTTGGCATCGCTCAGAATAAAAATGTGCTAAGCTTGAATTTAATTTTCTAGATTTAGCACCCTGGATAAAGGTGAGGTTGCTTTGGCTCAGTTTGGTTTATTTGAATCCCTCTACAAAATCACCAAATAAGCCAAATACCTCGTTATGTTTTATGTGAAAATCATTAATTTGTCATTTTTTGTTTGATTTTGTGATGTTTAAGCTCATTATGTTAGTAAGACCGCATACCTATTGATTTACTTCATTATCTTTTGCAGTACTTCTTGTATCAGATCCTTCGTGGATTGAAATACATACATTCTGCAAATGTTCTTCACAGAGACTTGAAGCCTAGCAATCTCCTCTTAAATGCCAATTGTGATCTAAAAATATGTGATTTTGGATTAGCTCGTGTCACTTCTGAAACTGATTTTATGACAGAATATGTTGTTACAAGATGGTACAGAGCACCAGAGCTCTTGCTAAATTCATCTGATTACACTGCAGCCATTGATGTATGGTCAGTGGGTTGTATTTTCATGGAATTGATGGATCGGAAGCCTTTGTTTCCTGGCAGAGATCATGTACACCAGCTGCGATTGCTTATGGAGGTGATTCTTCCGTATTTTGTATTACAACTTTTCATCAGAAGTTGGGATCATCTTGTATTTTTCGCATTATTGCTAGCCTCTCTTAGATTTTAACATTTCTTATTTTAGAACTTGAAGCACCAGTTTTTGCTAAATTTAGCTTGCCATTTCCTTCCACTATGTAATCATGAACCACACTCATTACCTTGCAGAAGAGATTCATAATACCTTATTTTCTTTGGCTCTCTTTCTTTATTTCTTCAGATGTTTGCATTGGCCTAACATATAAATTATGTGTCTATGGTGGACCTCGCAAAGAAACGTAAAGTAGGGAAGTTGCACATTTGCAATAGATGTTTAATACACAGTTCTGAAGACAAGATATTAAGAACTAGAGTTCACTTATTATTTGTGGGGAAGTTGGTTTGGTAAGTGACTATTTTAGAGAAGAATGGTATCACGTTTTTTTTGTTTGACTATTTTTTATTTTATCTATAATTAAACATGTTTTAATGTTACAGCTGATTGGCACCCCGTCAGAGGCTGAATTGGGGTTTCTGAATGAAAATGCAAAAAGATACATTCGGCAGCTTCCTCCTTACCGTCGCCAGTCATTGACTGAAAAGTTTCCACATGTTCATCTTTCTGCCATTGATCTCATTGAGAAGATGTTGACATTTGATCCCAGACAGAGGATTACAGGTGAGGAACTTTTAGCTCCAGCGGATGTTCTAATTCTACTTGTTATATATATGGCCCTGATGTGTTTTTATATTAACCAAGTGCATGAAAGATGTTGGTTTTATATTTCAAGTTGGATTTGCATTTTACGTTAAAAAATAAAATAAAGTGTTTTGAGTATGGTAATAATTCTGGTTTGATGCAGGATGCATACTGCATCAATGTGTTCTTGCCTGCTTTTAATTGGCAACTTAAGCCCCAAGGAACCTAATGTAATAACCAACTGATGTGTGAGTCCCCTAAAATTAGATTTTCTGAAGTTAATTATGCATGAATATAAAGGATGAGGTCTCTCTCTCTCCCGACTCTTCCTACCCTGTTTAGTCTCTCACGAGTCATGATTGAGGAACTAGGGCGTCTGCATATGTATATACATTCTCCTCTCTTTTTTTTTATCTAAGTCTAATCTATCCATCCCACTCTTTGAAATCTTCTCTTTCTTTCATCTCCTCACTTTTGATAAATATGTTCACCGTCCAACTTGCTATATTCTTTTCTCTTCCTTTATTTCCTCATCTAAGGAAGGTTTCTGGTGGTCTGTCAAAGGAACCTCAATGAAGGTCACAGCAGTTTCAGATCAGAGCAAGTTCTCCATAGGGTTCCCTCAGACCAAATAGTCCAAAGCATTATTTGAGTCCCTCCAAAAAATGATCTCCCTTTTGTTTCAAGTTATTGAAGAAAAACTTTTAAAGTAACGATCTTAATGAGGGATTTAAGCACATTCCTATTAGTTATTGCTGAGAACTTAAGATGTAGACCATGCCCTGTACTATGCGTAGATGTCTAATACATACATTTCTGGGGTTCATTAACTATAGTAATAAAACATAAAAATGATTCAGGTAATGTAAGTTCAGATTAAGTCCTTGCTAAAGACATGGACACGCAATGATGAAACTTTTTTCTTTATGTAGTGATTCTAAAAATAGAAAGAATTATGATTAAAAGTGAAGCCGCCTTTCAGCGTTGAAGTAGGAATTATTAGTAGCAACGTAGCTCTTTGTATCACAAAGTATTATGGTATAAGATGTCATCTCCTTTTACATCATTTTATTTATTACTTAATTATCTTTTAAAGTGTTTCTTCATCCAGTAAAACCTAACCTAAGATTGGTGTTCCTAGGCAGATCACAGTACACCAAGCCAATGCCATTCGACACTTGAGAGTTACAAACAACTGCATATTTGTGCAGTCTTCCGAGGCTAGACTACTGAACACATGCAGTAATTAAGCGTGCCATAGTAAAGTTCATAAATTTTAAAACCAACCCTCCTCCCTTCCTATACCAGGACACAAGAGTGTGCATATTAAAATAATTGAAGATATAATTTTTACTTGCTTTTTAGATGCAATAATAGTAAAGATTATCTGTGTTGTCCTCGCAAGAGATTCACTAGTCAATAGATTAAATTTCCCTATCTCAAAAATTAAGCAACGTCCTCAGGCTAAACACAAAGGTTCACGCAAAAAAGTCAGCTTTATCATAATATAAGACAATTATTGACTTTTTGAAGTTGACGTAAGATATTTTCAAACTCAAAATTAGCATGATTTTTTTTTTAATTTTAGTAAATACAAATGATGAATATTGTGAAGTATCTAATAAATACTACTCATTGTAAGATTTTTTTGTTTCATAAATCATAATTGTCAATGAATCATCTCAATTTTGAGTTTGAAAATATTTTAAATTGACTTTTAAAAGTCAGCAAGTTACTTATAATTTGGAACAGAGGAAGTAGTTTATATCATCATTATAAGACTAGAAAAACTGCAATTACTCTAGGACAAGTGATGCAAATAAGGAAGTAAATATACTAACCT
Source organism: Hedera helix (assembly GCA_947179155.2). Lineage (NCBI taxonomy): Eukaryota > Viridiplantae > Streptophyta > Magnoliopsida > Apiales > Araliaceae > Hedera > Hedera helix. The sequence continues at coordinate 27,491,859 of OX359279.1, forward strand.
AAAACACCTTTAAAACATAGCCAAACCACAGTTTAGCTACAGTTACTACTCATTTAAACTTGAATCCCTAATAATCGTAAATTACATAAGAGAAGCCCAACTCTAGCAGATTCTTACAAGCTTTTGTGGTTTGGTGGTAGTTTGGATAGGAGTTTTGTTACCAAGGATGGGAGGTTTCTGTTTGAAAGGCGCATGTTTTGCAATATTGTGGGGATTATGAATGCAAGGATTTTTTTATGGGAGATTGATGACTTTCCGCTTGCTGTGGGATAGAGTATCCTAATATGCATCACTTTTTAACTTCCTTGATGAGAGTTTTCTAGGAGTCCCTTCATATCAGACTTTCATAGGGATTGGGGTGCTCTCCATTAAAGCCATCATGGCGGTTCTACTTGTTTTGTTTGTTATTTTCCTTTGAGAGGAGTCATTGCTCCCCTTATAGATCTATAATAAACATAACCAGGGTAAGACCCCTAATATGGAAAAAGATGCCAATGGCCCTCACTTTATAGCTTCTTTGCTTATTGTGGAAATTAATGAACATGCACTTCAATGCCCCTGCCCTGGTCTGGTTCACCTAGTTCATATACTTGCATAAAGAATGTTGGACTTGAACAGTTTACCTCTAGTGTTTTTTTTAATAATAAATATCATATGCAAATGTTAATGCAACATCTAAAGTCACCATACACCTGTACTTTTATTTGTCATCCTCTCATAAACGAAATTAGTCTTCGATATCATATTGTCATCCATTTAAATCTGTAGTTCTTTTTAATTTGTTGATTTCAGTCGAAGATGCACTTGCACATCCCTACCTAACGTCACTCCACGACATCAGCGACGAGCCTAGTTGCATGATTCCTTTTAGCTTCGATTTTGAGCAGCATGCCCTCAATGAAGAACAGATGAGGGAGCTTATTTACAGAGAGACTCTCGCATTTAATCCCGAGTATCTGCAGATGTGAGGAACTATATCGTGTTCGTTTGTTGTGGCTTTTATCAGTGTGTTGTTTAGTCTGATCTGATAATTTATTCCTTGGTGTATATATATGTTCCATCCAAAAATTGGATGGCTCTAGAACTTGAAACATTCTGATGTGGTCATAATTCAGTTATTTTATGAAGATAAATGAATACCTATTCAAAGCACTTCATCTTTGCAAGTTAAAGTTTTAACAAAATAATCAGTCATATATCATATGCAATTCATTGCAATCTTATTCATTAAAAGTCCTTTTTCTACCAAAACAAATACTTTCACCTCTCTCTCTATCTCTCTCTCTATATATATATATATGTATATAGTGGGCGATTTATAGTAAGTACTTGTTATGGACAAAAAATGGACAAATACCTTGTATTACGTTAATTATAAGAAAGAACGTTTGAGATTTATTAAAAAAAAAAAAAAAAAAACAACGTCCGCTAGAATTTATGACGAATAGATTAATCATCTTAGTTGGACCGCTTTGTCATTTGAAACGTCAATTTCTGATCATTTCAAACTAAAAATTGATATAATTTAGAAAACAATAGATCTACAATGAGTAATATTTTTTAAACTAAAAATTGATATAATTTAGAAAATAATGGATTTACAATGAGTAATATTTTTTATATAATTTATTAAATAAATCTATTTAGTTTTGAGTTTAAAAATATCCCTTTAAAAAAATTAATAATGATCTTGTATCGGATATAAACTTTTTTACTTGTAATAAGGAAATGGTCGTTAGGGTTTTTAGCAGAAAATGAAATAATGACAAACTTTCTGAGTACCCAAACAGTAAAAATCCAAAATGAAAAGCATCAAAAGCAATATGAAAGAGATACATACATACATACAAACATACATCAAAAGCATGACCTTTTTTTTACCTCTAAGAAGAGAAAGAGGTGCAAAAAGCGGATAATCCATCGGTAGGGTTTTAGCAGAGAGGATGAGAATGCAAATGGGTTGTTTTAGTGAGAGAAAAGTTATCAAAATTCAAATGAAATGAGCTACGAATATACATACTAGTCTGTCACGAAATGGAACCGGCGTCTTTTCAAATTCCATGGCTCATTTGCGGGCCATGGATTATGGATATTCTTGTTTGTTTGTTTGTTACACTAAAAAAGAAGAAATACATCACTCTGAGTATTTATTACAGTATTTCTTATAATAAAAGAATAAGGATTTATATTTTAAGTGCTATTTTTGGCCTTTATAATAAGAAAATAATTTGATGAATCTATATAAGTATATAATAATAATACTATTGAGGTGGTTTTGAATGAGCCTAATGAGTCAGTGCTCTTGCCTCTTCTTCTCAAGAAGCTTAAGTTTCTTGTCCTCCCCCCCCCCAAATTTCAAAACTTCAGGTAAACTATAGCGTGCTTGATAAATTCAGTAAAGCAAGGGTCAAGTACTGCAAATGTGCAACCACCAGTAGCAGTATCATAAACTCAAAAACATAATTCATAAGCACCAATCAACCATAACTTCTCTCTGTCAACCACCCAATATATGATCAACTCAGACAAATAAAGGAGGACCTACTATTTCATACTATTTACAGTATAGTTGTTTCCAAGATTATTTAAAGGAAAACACACGACCAATATCAAACCAGCCATTGATGTTGCGCTGCTGTGACAATGAAAGTTTAATCCCAGAAAGTAATGTTGCATTCAATTTACTAGGCTGATAGAAAATGAAACTCTTTCCAATCATATGAATCTCACAACTTGTAAGGTTAGATCATATTACCTACCAAAATGAGTCTCAAAGCTCCAGGTACTACATAGTCAGCATAATGTCGAATGATCTTCGTTTAACAACCTCAAAACCAAACTCAACACTCATCATGTACCAAATGACTATACATTTCAATTTAGTCTAACTGTTTGAAAATCAAGTTTCTCAAAGACATGGTAGCTAGTAAACCTAAAGGAGAATGCTTCTTCAATAAGCGGCAAAACTAGTGAAGAAGCTGCACAGCATCTATCTCCCTGCACAAAAAAGGAATTGAAGTTCACTCAAACAAAAATTAGGAACTGATCAAAACCTTCACGAAGAAATTTATTTTATAAAAATAAGTGAAAACTTACTCAGAGCACTCGATCTTTGCAAGTTCAAATTTGAACACAATAATCAGGCATATTTGTAAAGAAGAAAGATTTCTATCTTCCCAGGTCATTGGATAAGGCACATGAACAACCAAATATAGAAAGGAACCCCCCCCCCCCCCCCCCCCCCCCCCCCCCAAAAAAAAATAAAAAAAGAAGAAAGATTTCTATCTTCCCAGGTCATTGGATAAGGCACATGAACAACCAAATATAGAAAGGAAGAGGTTGCCTAGATTCTATGTAAGTGGTCTCTGAATCTCACATTTAACAATTGCAGGTAAAAAGAAAAAGGGGAAAATAGAAACAGATGAGATTCTATACTATACCAGCTGAAGATTCATAGAAATTAATGAGAATGCATGTTCTTATACTGCAATATAAACATCTGTGCATGTTTTGAACCCAAATGCTGTTCCATTACTAACCTTTAGTTTCTCCCCCTTTTAGGCCGTTTCAAACTAAATATTTGCTCCAGCATATGTGATACTCCTTCACTTAGTGTTGCTTTCCTTTCTTCTTTGTAATTCCACAGCTCTAATATGATGTACCTACCACTGGGGTTGTAGGTGTTTATCTCCATCAAGGCAGTAGTCACAGCCATGTAAACTTCTTCACCCAACTCAACCTTTAGATCTTTCAGTTTCTCATCCTCCTCATTAATAATTTCCTATGTCATGTTCAAATTAACCAAAAAATAAGGTCAACCATGAAACTGAAGGGAAGGAAGAACTAAAAACAAGATTTGCTTATAAAAAGGAAATGGAATATGAATCCATAAATCAAGGACTCCCCAGTCCCCATTCAAGCCAAATTAATGGATTCATACTAAATATTTGCATGAAGGATGCTACTGGTGGTAAGAGAATGGTTTGCTACACCACAACATTTTGTACTAGAAACATGTACAGGAAAAGGTAACGAAAGGATGGAGAGATGTTTTGTGGAAAGCCTTACGTGAGTTTTTAAACAATAATTTAAGTATTTGTTAGGATAGCAGCATGGAGGATTGTCTTGTTCTTTACCTTCGGATAAGTTGTAACATAAGGTATATAGCCATTTTATTTATGCACTGTTAGGAAACTAGGAACATCCAAGACAAACGGAAATGTGAGTATGCAACCTCTTGTTGAAAGTTAGAAAAGTTCGTTAAAATTGCAGCATCTGATGTTCTGTAAATGACCATACCTTGTGATCATCACTACCTTCAACAGCAATGATCTTGAAAGGATGCCAGCTAGGATCCCTTAGGTGACCATCCCACAATGAACACAGCTCCATAGCCTTTTGTGCTGCCTCTTCTTCATCAGGATACTTTCTTTTACTTGCAATATGGAATGGTTTAGAGTCGAGCTCTCCCATTCTCTTGATGCCAATAAACCCCTTCGAAGATTTGAACCCTTTTAAGGACTGCAATACAATGACAAATGTCATTTCCAATATGTATAGATGCTGTGACATGTGGAAAGAATTCCGTGAGAACCTTTTCTCTGGTTACATTTTAGCATATATAAGTTGAAGGGAGAAACCGAAAGCAAATCCTTTATTTTTTTATCTGCTAAGTTAATAATCGTTGAACATTCATATCAGCTGGATGTTAAAGTTGTTTATCTTTTGAATGAGAACTTACAAATTCATATCCGTCAGTTTCCTTAACAAGAACATGGGATCAGAAAGCAGTATATAGCTTGTAGGATACTTTAAAGACATTAATTTCAAAGACTAGCAATGTGAAATTAATGAAAAAGCAAGCAAAACTGAACCATGTAAAGTCTAAATCATTTAGATGAGCTCTAATCTCTATATCCTACTAGCTCTTTTGTGCATTACTCTTGGTTAAAATTAAAAAATAAAAATGAAAATGAAAAAAGGTCTTAATAAAGAAGAGAACTCATCATAAATCTTTGAATTCGAAAAAGTAGATATTTTAAAAATTAATAATACAAGAACAAAGAATCATTATCAGATAAGATCAATCCCTGAGTATCCCCATCATCAAATGTTTCTGGTGATCCTCAGTTGTGTAACATGGCAAGAAATTAAAAAAGTACATGTATAACTACTATGTACCTACGAGTGTGTTCTCTTTCTCAATTTCAAATCGACAAATACTCCCAACTGTGTACAAACTAATTATTTAAAAAAATATTCTCTTCCATAGGCCAATATTGTTTAAAAACAGTACATGTGTACAAACTAATTATTTAAAAAAATATTCTCTTCCATAGGCCAATATTGTTTAAAAACAGTACATGACAAAATAAGACTCTACAACACCTAACAATAGTATGCATAGGTGTTCTAAAAGTTATTCATTCACTTTCAAAGTTCCATGAACTGCATAGCAAACAAAAACACTGAAATAAACTCACATATAAGGCTAAATAAGAGCAATAGAAATTAAACAATGGTATTAGAAAAGAACACTCTTAACTGCATTGCAAATAAAAACAATGAAATAAACTCACATATAAGGCTAAACAAGAGAACAAGAGATGTAGCATTGGTATTAGAAAAGAACACTATTAGGGTTTCAGGAAAAAAAAATACGTAGATAAGAAAGGAACCTATCATTTATTTCAAGAAAACACTTACAGTGATTACTTCTTTTCGAGCTTCTTGAAGCTCATCATTGTTTTTGCGCTCCTTGACCACGAGAGCTTGATTTAGTGCTTCCAGACCTTCAAGTTCTTCTTCCTTCACCTTTAGGTATTCTTGGGTGTTACAAATCTTCTGTCCGACTTCATAATCTCCATCACCTTCCATATGTTTCATTACTTGTAAAGTTCCTCTCATACGCTCTATCTCCAACTCCAGTGCTTGCTTGGCATTGAGTTTCTTTTCGAGTTCAATAATAGTTATGTGAAGGTTTTCTTTTTCCCTCTGCCATTTAAATCATAAATGACAAATAAAACAGCTGGAAGTTCATAAACACATTATTGTGTTTTTGGTAGTTATGTCAAATCAAAATGAAAACGTAGTACAGTACCTTCTGATCTTCAGCCAGCCTAAAAACACATGCATCTGCCTTCTTCTGCTCCAAGGTTGCTCTTTCGTTCTAAAAGGAACATATCACAATTGTTATCTAACCAGCCACAGAGCAGATAAACAAGTTTAAATTAAAAATAATTTCTCCAATCACATAAACAGGTAAACTGCATATTTGTTCATCTGTTAAAGAAGCACTAGTCAAGATATTGAATACTGAAAGCAATGCAAGTGTTTATCAGTTTATGGTGCATGATCATCTTTCAGAAGTAATGGACTTGTGGAAGAAGCAAATAGAGAAAGATTTTTGCTAAATTGCTACTTTCCCTAATTCCTTACTGGTTACAGCACCAATCTGCTGGAAATGCATGTATTTATAAATATTTAAACTCCAATCTAGAAAAAGAAAGGTCAGTTTAACATATAGTAAATGTGGGATTTTCGATACCATTTCCATCTCAGTAACCAGTTTCTTTCTCTCACATTCATCATTAGCCTCCCGTTTCTGCAGTTCCTTTTCACGCTGCTCAAGCTCTTTTTTGATTTTTTCATGCTCACTAAAAATCTTTTCAAGATGATCACGTGCATTCTGCTGCATCTTTTTCATCTCTAATAAACATTTAACAAAGATATCACTATCAAGAGGATGATTTTAGATGAAAATCACCGATGAGAAATAAAACAAAATTACAGCAATTAGAAAACATTTCATATTAGACCACAATCAAAACACTTTCTTTAGAAACTTTGTAATTTACCTTCATTGTAAAGTCGATGCATCTTGTCCTTTTCAGTCATCTGATTGCTCAAGGACATGGAAGTTTCATTGTATTTGACTTCAATCTCCCTAAGGCGAATATTTTTCACCTCTATCACATTGGTCAGGTTTGACACAAGCTTGGTTGCTTTGTTCTTCTCTTCTCTTTCTATGTCAGAAATAGTTTTCAGATCTCCCTTCTTTCGTAGATGCTCTCCTATACTATCGTATGAATGGTAATCATCATACCGTGCAACCCATCCATACAACTCATTTCCCAAGCTCTGTGCGTCATGATAATCTCTCTTTCCCTTGTGAGCAGCCTCAAAACTTTTCTCAAATTTCATGGCACAATAAAATCCGGGCCAGTCTTTGTTGAACTCCACTACTGCAATCCCAGAATGACCTCTATAGTTCCATAAAGGGTGAACTCTTACTGGGTTAAACCCCTCTCTAATAAAGTCATTCCTTAGTTTTGAGCCACTTTCACCAACATATTTCCCACCCCTCCATTCAATAGGAATGTTAACCACAATTCCCATCCAAGGCCAAACATATTGTTCATTCAGATCATTGTCTTCTGGAAGCACAAGAACCTGTTCCCTGACCGAAGAAGTCATTCTTGGAGGAGAAACTAGTGCTGCATCATCCAACAAAAACATTACACTTGGAGAAGAAAACAAGTAAATTACCACTATCAGGTTATTCTTGGGTGATTTAAACTCAGCTGAACACATTGACAATAAGACTAAACTTGCTTACACTTACAAGGAGTACTTAATTAGTTTAAAGAAAATATCTCAATACAAATCACAACCGGTAGCTGCTGAGTTATATGATTAAAGCATTAAGCTATGAAAAGGGATCCTTCCCCTAAACGGTAATTTTCTATGCAAGAAAGAGCGATGAGAAAGTTCGGAGTTAAAACGACAGACAGAAAGTGTAGCGTTAAGACATGATATTTTAAGGAAATTCGGTCTTGGTCGAAAAGCAGGCTAGAAACAGCAACTTAGATAGGTTACAAATGAAAGGAGGATCCAAGGATAGCTAATATACTATGGAAAGTGAAATTTCCATCAGAATTCTCATTTTTACATAAATGATGTCCAAATGTATGACAACCTTGGGTAACACACAAGGAGAGAAAATCTAGGGGCAAAATGAGAGGAGAAGACATGTATTACAACTTATAAATTGCAAATATTCCAAATCTATCACATTTTCTCTAGTATAATATAGAAAGAAAATCAAAGAAGGGGAAAAAGAGAGTGGATATGACATTTAATGAGAAGACCCAAAGCACTTATTCTAGATAGGGCAAAACTATTTTTTATTTTGTTGCGGAATCTCTAACTAATTTAAGGATTGGTTTAAGCTGGTCTCATATAGTTCCTGATGAAAAGATAATATCTCAGGATATTGAATATAGCTGATAATCTTGGAAGTTAGAAATAAACTCTGCTCTGGAACAGAGAGATTTAACCATTAGTGAGTATTAAGAACTAGTGGAACATATACAGCTTCATAAGCAATGCAAACATGGAAACAGCTACTGATACATATAGAGAGGAGACTATGATACAAAGTATAAATTTTCATCTGATTTCATTTGCCGGATCAGAATAAGCTCATGGTTTACCTATGCAATATTAAAAAAGGCAACCCCACATTGCTGTACAAATGCTATAATCTGTGTAGAACTCAGGCCAAATAATGTAATCCTAAAGTAATCCAACTATAGAGATAAAAATTTGGTTCATAAGATTGTAAACATTGTCTTTGCAAAAATTACCCAAAGAGCAGCAAGAAAAGCAATACAACTAAATTCCAACGCAGAATCGGATAGGCATAACTAATTAACTAAATTCACTCGAATAACAAAATATTCCAGTCAATCTACAGAGTATATAAATGTCAAACGAAATCATGAGTTAAAATAAAATCAAATAGCACAGAAGATGTAAAACTGATGAAAACCCCTCAAAAATTCAACCCCAATCTGTTAATATCTCCATAGTCCAAAACACAAATTCCCATCTATTGCCTTGTACTACACTAACAAAATCCAAAAAAAGAAATCTCCTGGAAATTAAATTTCACCAAAATTTCCAAATATCATCAACATATATATATGGCCTTTTCCATCAAGGATAAAAATAAAACCAAGCCGATTTGAGTATAAAGTCACAGAAACTATGAAACAAAAGAAATTTTTGGAAACTTTTTAGCAAACTAGAGATGGAAATTACATTCAAAGAGAAGACCTAAAACACGTATTCTGGATAGTGCTGAACTATGTTTTATTTTGATGTGGACTCTCAGACTAGTTTGAACCAATCCTTAAACTATAATACAAACTAGTCTCAAATAGTTCCAGATGAAGATATAATATCTCAGGACATTGTATATTATTGATAATCTTGGAAGTTAGAAATAAACTATGTTCTGGAACAGAGAGATGTACCCATTAGAGATTATTAAGAATCGATGGAACCTGTACAGCTTGATAAGCAATGCAAACAGGGAAACAGCTACTGATACACATAATATAGAGAGGAGACTATGATTTTCAAATTATAAAGTCATCATAAAAATGGATTTCCTCTATAGGATCAAAATAAGCTTAGGTTTACATATGCAATATTAAGGACAACCCCACAGTGCAGTAGAAATGGTATAATCTGTGTAGAACTCATGCCAAATAAGGTAATCCAAGTATAGAGATAAAATGTAGTTCATATGATTGGAAACATTGTGCTATGAATACCACATTAACTTTACCACTACCGGAATAATAAATACATCCAAAAGTGGAAGATCTCAACAAAACAAAGCATCTATACATACAGATATCAAAAGCAAAAATGTAAGAGTTTTAAAAAAATCTATACATACATATATCAACCCCAATCTGTTAAGTCCCCATAGTCCCAAACACATATCCCCGTTATTAACTTGTATTAAACTAGCTAAATCCAAAAAAAAAATCACCCCAGAAAGAAAAAAAAGTTACCAAAACTTTCAAATATCATCAATATATATGTCGTTTTTCATCAAGGATAAAAGTAAAACCAAGCAGATGCAAGCTAACAGGCACTGATCCATAAGATTTGAGAGCAACTTTTTTGCGAACTAGGAAAAGACATTTTTACATTCTTCAAGTTCCCAAAATATAAACCACTGACATAGGAGCATAGATTAGGACACCCAAATCCCAAATGAACGAACGCACAAACACATATTCTACTATTAGCACAAAAATACCCACATCAATTTTCCCAATACCGGAACAATAAACTCATCAAAAAATGAAAGATATCAACAAAACAGAGCATCTATACATACTTGTATCAAGAGCAAAAATGTGCGAATGTTTTTACCTCTAAGAGATAGAAATTTGGAACGAAAAGCAAATGGGTAGGTTGGGTTTTAGCAGAGAGATGAGATGAGAAAAGGGTTTTGGCAGTGGAGGTGGTGTTTGTTTTTGCAGAGTTTAAGACAGAGAAAATGGTTAGACTACTGAGAGAACTGAAATGGAGCTGCGAGTATGCTCCGTTTATGGAATTTAGCTAGCGCCTTTTGGAATTCCGTGTGTGATTTTGTGGGCCAGGGATATTTTTGTCTGTTTGTAATTTGGAGTGGCCAATGGAGGAGTACCACGTGTGGTACAAAAAGAACTTGGAGGCTACGACATAATTAAAGCTAATGGATTAAGTAATTAGAAGCCCATGCATTAATTAATTGGACTGGGTTAAGGTATTAATTAGATGATTAGTGCCCAAAGGCTTATTTGGGTAGGAAGTAACTGAAAATTTAGGCAGTTAATAACGTCTTAGCAGCTGCTAATTATGTTGTCAACAATTATAAGTATCATTAGAAATTTAAAAACTAAAACATGTGTGGAAATGTGAGTCGATGTCTATTAAATTTGTAAGTATAAATATTACTGACATTATCAACAATTAGTATTGAGTATAAGTTTTGATATTTTTAGTCAAATTAATTATTTTAAAATTAATAATTAAATATGTAAATACATTTATAAAATTATAAAATTTAGGGTTAGTGGTAAATTATAAATCGTTTATTATGATTATATTCTTACTATCGCTTTATTTTGTTAAAAGTGGTACAAGAATTAATTTTAAGCATAATTATTTTACTCAAAAAGTTAAATTGGACAATTATTTTGAGACGGATGAAGTATCAAGAAAGAGAATGACCTATTTTAACTGTTTTTTTTATGTTTTCTTCAATATTGAAAAACACCCATTTTATGGTTTTATTGGGTATATATAATACAGAAAAAGAAGAGAAAAGAAACTATGAAAAGATGTCACTTTCCACACTACTTGGTAGCCTAAGAGGAAAGAATGATTGTAAAATTATAACGAATATTGTTACAATTATTATGAATTCACAGAAATTTAGTAATTTTTGTTTAAAAAAGTAATTAGCCCTGTTTTTACAAGTTATGTGCATACAGGACGGACCTAGGATTTAGGTCTAACGGGTGTTTTAGAACAATATATTTAATAAAAATTATAAATAATTAATAAATTTGTCCACTATATATATATATATATATATATATATATATATATATATATATATATAGTAATTTTCTCTTATTTTTATCATGAATTCATTAACCACAAGAGAAACAAAATTTTTATCATAATTTATATGAAGTGTGTAAATTTATTCTCATAATTAGGGTAAAGGTCGTTGAAATACAGAATAGAGAATATATTCTTTAAAAATTACTTGTAAACTAGTATTTTTACACTTTTTAATAGGAACATGACAAACTTTATATTTTGAGAAAAAATTCAAATAATTTTGATTGTGTTAAAATAATTAAATAGATTTTCTCATAGTAAATAATATTAAATTATCTATTTAAAAAATTACTACATTTTGTCTAAAATACAAAGTTGCCGAAGTTAGAGGATATAAAAATATTAATTTTTACAAACAATCTGTATGAAATTAATTCTTTATTAATTAATATATAAACTTAGTGGAGACCAAAGAACAAAAATGTACATATCAAAGAAGAAGAAGAAAAAAAGCTAGTGGAGGGCAGCGGCCCACACTTGATATGCCTGGTTACACAATTATTATTTTTTTTGTTCATATATTTAGTAAAACTAATAATAATGTACAAAACTTTTACTAAATAATAATGTACAAAACTCATGACTTGTTGAGCTACCGTTTTTCATTTAAAGGTAAGTTATTGTAAAGAATCTATTATTTAAAATAAATAAATATTTAATTTAAAATAATAATACGAATTTTTATCTTGAGACAAATGAAATATACTTTAAAGCCTAAATGACTATATGTGTAAACAAAGAAAAAAATGTCTTATGGTCACTTGAATTAATTCAAAAAGGTTTAGATTGTCTTTCATTTAATACGACATATGTAAAATTTAAAAATATTTTAATAATAAAAGATTAAATATAAAATAATGTGAATAATAATTATTAATTATAAATATTAAATTCACATAAAATATTCATTAATTATAATTTAATTTATTATTTTATATTTAATTTTTTATAACAATCTTTTGTCAACGTAATAATGGTCTTATAATTTTTTTGTGTATAATACTTGAGTGATCATTTTCTAAAACTTTTTTGACCAAAAAATTGACAAAAGGTGCACACATGCAAGGCCTATTTGGATCAGAGCCTCTGTAGTCGTGTAACACATGACCCAGTAAGTTGACTGATTTGTAGGACAGGTTTGGCGATATAGTGGGAATTCCATTTAGGCCTTAGTCCCGTACACAAAGGAGTTCCTTATACAAACCTGCTACTTTTAGCCCCAAAGATCCTACTAAATATCAATAACTCTTGGGGACCGGTCCAGCGACCGGTTTCAAAATTTTTATTTTTAAATTTTTTATTTTTTTAATTTTATAATATTTATTTTAATAATTTTTTTTACAAGACTTAGTAATTTAGGTATAATTTAAATGTATATAAATAATAATATTGTATAAATTATAAAATATTATTATTTACATGCATTTAAATTATGCTTAAATTATTAAATTCTATATAAAAAAAATATTAAAATAAATATTTTTAAAATAAAAATAACTTTTTTTTGGACCTATTGCTTGCACCAATCACTAGTACCGATGCCCCTAGAAGGACTCACTAAATATATACCCAAAGCAAGTGTTAGATATGAGACAGACAAAAACAAGGCTACGTTTTGAAGCACAACCAACATATTGGCTATTTGTATTCATCTATACTAATACTAATACTAATACTAATACTAATATATAAAGAGTCAAATTAAGGATAATCGTTGGTTTAGTTGGCCTATTAAAGTCGTAATAATTTTTTTTTGATTAAAATAACCGACAAAAATTATAGCAAAAAGTTACGGCTAACTAGCTATTTATTGTGTCAAATCAAGTTATGAAACCATAACAAACATTAAACCACACACAAACATTAAGCCACACACATTTAAATAATAAGTGGTTACATATTCAAAATTTATTTTTTATAAATAGCAAATGAATTGCATAGTTTTAAATATATAAAAAAAACTTTAAAACTCACAATTGATCCAATACTTAATAACTAGTGTATTTCTATATTTTTATAATAAAAAATGCAAATGATAAACACCTTGAGATGAATTAGTCGCTTAATGTTTTTCAAAAAAAATAAAAATACATGAACAAATATATTTTTATTTTACCAAATACAAACACAACAATATTTTATTTTAAGATAACTAATTTATAGATTCGGCTCCTCTAGAGTTCCTTGAAAAATCTAAAATTTGGAGTTCCTTGAATTTAGACAATTTATTTCAAATTTAAGACCAAGATCCACATTATTTTTAATTAAATTTAATAATTACTACATATTCAACTCATTTGTCAACCCACACCTTCTCTTTCATACCTATTTTTTATTCCTTTAATCAAGGTGTAATTTTTCTCTCTGTCCTCCCACCATCCCTCTATCTATACAGGTCCATCTCTTACATGGAGGTTATTTATGCATAGATGCACTATGAATATTTTATTTATTTATTTATTTTTGCTAAATTAAATTTTATATAAAAAACAACGAACAAAATACACAGGAAATGGGAACCCCCAAGAGAGAAGTCTAAACATCAGAGGACAGGTCTCAAAGATGTCATAGCTAACTAATTACACATCTAAACGACATAAATCTACTTTGGTTTTCAGTTTTTGGAATCTCTTATAACTATGCAATTTACACTTAATCACATTCAAAGTGTCATGGATAATAACCCTAATTGGAATAGGAGAATTTTTATAAAGCCTAGCATTTCGCGCTTTCCATAGAGAGTGGATAACAGCAGCAAAACCAAGGCGAAGAACAATATGGTGTAGCTGTTAATTTGTTCTAGTAACAACGTAGTCAGAGATTTGCTGCCAGCTTTGGTTAAGACCTTTCCATCCACAATATCGCATCACAGAAACAAGAATCTCGAATGAATATGGACAGTTGAAATATAGATGATCAAAAGTTTCCATCCCAACATTACACAACACACAATAAGGGTCAATAACAACACCAAACTTAATCAGAATATCCTTTGTTCTAAGACCATGGTTAAAAAGAAGTCACAGGTGGAAAGAAAACCTGGGGGACAGGACTTTGTGCCAAACGACATTACTCCAATTAACGTTTTGAAAGTGGCACCTAATGGAACGCCAGATGGTGGCAGCAGTAACATCATTAGCTCTAACATGATCCCAGTAAATCATATCTGTAGTCTCAGAATTACAAGTTATGGAATGATCAAATATGCTTCTAAAATCAATAACAGTTGGGTGAGTAGAAGATGGAAGAATCCAAGTAGAATTAAGGATAATACTACTCACCTTTGCATTTGGTCCCAACCCAGAGTGATTTATAAGATCAGATTGCACAGAATTAACTAGAGGATGAGAGCATAACCACGGATCAAACCATAGATTTGTCAGTTCTACCTATACAGTACTTGATGAACTTTAGAGTAATATGTTTCAGTTTTAGAACATTTCTCCAAGTCCAAGAACAGTCGTTTGGTATCTTTTTGCTCCAAATGGATTTATTTTTTAGTTTAACATTTTTAATCCAAGCAGCCAATAAGGAGGTGGAGAAAAGATTAATTAATTTCCAGAGATACGTGAGCATAAGCGCCTGATTCCATTCTTTAAGATTTTTGATATTCAGTCCCCCTTCAGAAAAAGGCCGAGCAATCTTCTTCCAAGCCACATTTGCTCCAGATTTCTGTAAAGATGAACCCTTCTAAAGAAATCTGCTCAGGATGCTCTTAATCTCCTTTATAACAGCAAAAGGGAGAGTGAAATGTAAAGACCAGAAGTTCTGAATAGCAAAAATCACTGACTTGATTAGCTGCATTTGACCTGCATATGAGAGTCATTCTGTAGTCCAAAAGGAAATTCTATTCAGAATTTTCTCCAACAGAGGTTGACAATCAGCTTTATTTAACTTTGTAGTAATCAGGGGAAGTCCAAGGAATTTAGCTAGGAAAACACCTAATTGGAATCCCAGACTAGACCAGATAGCATCAGTAAGGTCCTCTGTAGTGTTAGATAGAAAACAAGTGATCTTTGCTTGATTGACATGAAGCCCAAACATAGCAAATAATTTATCAAGACGGGATTTGAGAATATTTACAGAAGTAATATCCCCATTACAAAAAAGAATAATAACATCAGCAAAGCACAGGTGAGTAAGTTTAATCTGCTTTGTGCATCAGTGAAATTTAAAAGCAGAACAAGAAGTTTCTTTGGCAAGAATAATAGATAAAATCTCCATAGTAAGCACAAATAGATAAGGGGAAATGGGATCACCTTGCCTCAAACCTTTGGCACCTTTGAAGTAGCCACAAATAGCTCCATTCACCTTTACAGAGTATTTTGGAGTTGTGATGCAAGCTTTAATCCAATAAGTAAACTTAGGTGTGAATTTAAGGAGCATTAGTTCTTTGAAGAGGAAGTCCCAAGACACAGAGTCAAAAGACTTACTAAGGTCGAGCTTCAGGGCGTATCTAGCCAAGCCAGACTTCCTATAATAATTCATAAAGAGTTCCTGGGCCAATAAAATATTGTCCCTAATTCTCCTACCTAAGATAAAAGCAGTCTGAGAATGAGAGATAATTTTTAGTAGCACCAGCTTTAATTGAGAAGTAATGATCTTTGTAATACATTTGTAGGTTGTATTACAACAAGATATTGGCCTGAAATCACCCATGCTAGAAGGATTAGGGACTTTTAGGACTAATGCAATGGCTGTAGAATTAGTCCCTCTAAGCATGCAGCCTCTTTGGAAAAATGATTAATGGCAAGAGTAAAATCTTTCCCAACAATGTCCCATAAGTGCATAAAGAAAAAGACATTGAAACCATCCGGCCCTGGGCTTTTATTTTGCTTTATAGATTTTAAAAAATTTAGAATTTCTTCATCAGAGACTTCATTCTCAAGGAATGAGGCATCAAAGGAAGAGATAGTATTAGGCAGGTAATCTCCAAGGCAGTCCATACTAGCAATATCAACTGGGACAAGAGTCCCCAAAATATTTTCCAAATGCTCTACTGCCACCCGTTGAACTTCTATGTGCCCTGATTTCAATACACCATCAGAATCTGCCACATATAAGATTTTATTCTGGTTCCATCTGTTCCTAACTTGGTTATGGAAATAACCAGTGTTTTTGTCACCCTCTTTGAGCCATTGGATTCTAGATTTCTGTCTATATAGTTTCTCCTCTTTTAACAAAGCTTCCCAAAGTTGATTTGTAAGGAACTTCTGAGTCTCAAGCAAAGACATGTCAGCTTGGTTTATTGCAATGGCAGCCTGTATAGAATGAAGAGCAGCCCTAATATTGCAAACATTTAAGGAAACATTCCTTACTGTCCGATTCAGATTAATCAGGGCCTTTTTTACAGACTTCAATTTTTCTGCAAGAATATACAAAGGATCCACAACAATGTTAACATCCCAAAAACTGCTCACAACATTAAGAAAATTATCCAGGTCAGCCATATAATTAAAAAACTGGAAAGGTTTAGGAATATGGGAGGGTTTCAAAACAGTATTGATAACAATAGGGCAATGATCCGAGTGATCTCTAGGGGCAAGCAGAGCCAGAGATTCAGAAAAGTCCCTCAACCAGTAGTTATTAACTAAAGCCCTATCCAATTTTTTGTAGATGGGACTGGTAAGATTGGAATTCCACCAAGTATGAAAGGGCCCAGTAAATCTAAAATCAATAACAGATATATCTTCTAGACATTCTTTAAAATTTGCCATACCACAATCCCAAGAATTATCACCACCATCAACTTCAGAGACGGATATAATTTCATTAAAATCACCAAGAATGCACCACGCCTTTTTAATATTTGTAGCAATAGACCTTAAGTCTTTCCACAGAGGCTTCCTTTCAACTGAGGTATTAAACCCATAAACAATAGTGATAAAGAACTCAGCTTTGAGATCCAAAGCTTTAACCAAGCAGTGAATATATTGAGAAGACTTAGAGAGAATACAAACATTCTAAAATTTGGGGTCCCGACCAAGCCAAATTCTGCCATTAGGATGAAAATCGTAGTTCAAATCCCAGTTCCATTTCCTGCGAATACAATTAGCTATGTGAGAGGCCTTATGGGCCTTAACCCTAGTTTCAACGATACCCTTAAAGGTTAAGAGATGTTTGCTCAAAAGCTCAGATAAATTGCCCTGCTTAGGTTTCTTATTAACACCTCTAATATTCATCGAACAAAAATTAACCATAAAAAGATAGGTTAAGTTGGGGTTTTAGAGGTGCCCCCACTTCTTTTACTTTTCTTCTTAGCTTTTTGGCCATGATCCAGAGGGTATTTAGCCTTATTCTTCAGATGTCTACCCTCTTTCTCATCAACTATTTTTAACTTATCCACCAGAGGGTTTTGTGTGAGACAGGAACTAGGAGTGACACATACATCAAAAATATTAATAGGCAAGATGCGAGTGAGTGGATTACCCGAACTACCAGAGACAACCTCTAAGTTGCTACCAGTAGAAGGAGTAACTTTAACACCTTTGGTTATAGTGGTCCATCCCTGTTCATCAACCGAGTTCCTGTTGAAAGCTAAAGCATCGGCTGCTAGTGTGACGCCCCAAAATCTGGGCCTACACAACCCAAACTTGAGTTGTCAAAAGACTACAACAAAATTATTACAAGTAGTGCAACGTACAACAACACAGTGTATAATAATACACAATTAAGTCTTTCACGACTATTGTCACACTATTTTACAACACGTGAAGACTACGATAGCTATCTCTCGGACTCTCACTCCATCCCCCGGCTAGACCCAGCTACATTCTCATCTCCTGTTGAAAAAATAATGGAACAAAAAGAAAGGGTGAGCTCAAATAGCCCAGTAAAGAATATCATGACTAAGATAATGACGAGTAAATTATCATTAGCCTTCA
Source organism: Hedera helix (assembly GCA_947179155.2). Taxonomy (NCBI): domain Eukaryota; kingdom Viridiplantae; phylum Streptophyta; class Magnoliopsida; order Apiales; family Araliaceae; genus Hedera; species Hedera helix. The sequence continues at coordinate 27,510,221 of OX359279.1, forward strand.
ACAGTTGAGTTCTTGATAGAATACAATAAACTACAAGGTTTATATCAAAAACTGCAGTTAAATTCTTGAACAACGTTCAGATCAATAATAGTAGCGAAATGAACAATCTATTAGAAGAATAATGCAGACTATAGTGTCCACTCGCTTCTTTTTTTAGGAAAAATATCATCAACTTTTATCATCTGAAATACCATTAGTCAAGATAATACAAATTCACAGTTCATGGTCATAATCATGCAGATCAACAATTCATCTTTGCACTACAGGCCAAAGACATTCAATATAACACCAACAATCATGATTATACCAGATTCAGCCTTTGGTCATAATCATACCAAACAACAGTTCATCTTTGCACTACGGGCCAAAGATATTCAATATAACACCAACGGTCATGATTATACCAGATTCAGCCTTTGGTCATAATCATACCAAACAACAGTTCATCTTTGCACTACGGGCCAAAGATATTCAATATAACACAAACGGTTATGATTATACCAGATTCAGCCCTTGGTCATAATCATACCAAACAACAGTTCATCTTTGCACTACGGGCTAAAGAGAACATTCACCACGTGCCATAAAAGACACTGAACAGATGTATCGCCTTTAACCTATTATATCACCTTTAACCTATTATATCGCATTTAACCTATCATCTGTTCAACAATTATATCGCATCTGTGTCACTGGCCACAGATATTCACAACAACTTGATTTTGGATGATTAGAATGATATAAATGAACAGAAAAAACAAAATAAACAATAAATATCAGAAGTTTACTTTGTGCAGATTCAAATAATGACCAAATTGTCAACATGAGGTGGAGTGAAATTCAAAAATGATATTCAAGATCCACAGTTCAGAATAACGGTTACAGTTCAATTGAAAGGTTCACGTAAATAGGAAGGTTCAATTGAAATGATGAAATGCAACTATTATGGAACATATAATATTTTCAGGAATTATAGAAGCAATAGTTCCATAATAAGTTTCGATTTAGGTGTATGAAAGAAAATAATATCCCTTACCGTAACAGGTTTGATTAACAAAAGGTGAACAAAATTAATATCCCTTACCATAGTAAGTTTGAATAATGGAAGATGAAAAAATGGTATCCTTTATGAGTATAAAGGAAAATAATATCACTTACGAATATGAAAGAAAATGATATTACAAACGAATATGGAATAAAAGTGTCATGCGATAATTCGCGTAGACAAATTATTTTCATAAGAGATAAATAAGAAATAAATACAAAGGGTTATTCACCAACAGGCGGTAGTCCGCGCAGTAAGGTTATTCCCACAATTTAATAAAATTTGAATACGAAGAGTTATTCACCAAACAGGCGGTAATCCGCGCCGTAAGGTTATTCTCAGAGATTAATAAGGAATGAATACAAAAGGTTATTCACCAACAAGAGGTAATCCGCGCCGTAAGGTTATTCCCACAAATTAATACATGGAAATAAATGGCACATCTTATGAGTAAGAAAGAAACGATATTATTTTCGAGAATCAAAGAATAATAATCCCTTACAGTAAGAAAGAAAATAATATCCATTTATGATGATAAAAAGAATGATACCCCTTACCGTGGTAAGTTTAAATAATAGAATATGAAAGAAGATAATATTCTTTACATTAACACGTGACTGGATATTGATTTAAATGAGGTTGATTAACTTGAACAGTACACGTACACTTATAAATCTTCACAAATACTCAAGATGACTTAAGCACACTTAGAGAGAACTTACACAAGAAGTATTTAGAGAGTGAAAGAAAGAACAAGTAAGGAAGTTTATGAAAAATCCTTAAGTTAAGGCCTTTATTTATAGCCAAAAATCTTATCATAATCAATATTTCCTAATTTAATCCAAACCGTTCATTTCAAGATAATGTTTAATCCATACTATTCTTTTCATCTTTTAAGATTTCTTTAATCTAAACCATTCATTTAAAGATCATCTTTTAATCTACACCATCCATTTCAAATTCTATATTATCTTTAATCTATACTATTCATTTTATATCATCTAACTTTATATTATAAACAAATAACTTTATCAATTCAATTATTCAACAATAATTCACACTTATTCATTATTATGACTAATTGTTATAAATACAGTGTAGTTGGCTCTCTGAGTTAGATATCAAGTCAATTAATTAATGAAATACAACTGTTTAAATAACACCATAATAGAGATAACAATAATGCAGAAAATATGTAAAAAAAAGAATACGTTACTGTGTAATGACAATAATTGATTCAATAATGTGAATTACTGTGCATATGCTACTGTGACAATTATCAGTTTAATATTATGAATTATTATGCATGTGACAATAAAGTCAAATATTGTACGATAACCACTTTATCAGTTTAATAATACGAAACACTATGCAATGTCGTGTGCTACTGTGCAATACCGTGTGCTACTATGCAATACCGTATGTTACTTGTAATACCGTATATTACTATTCTTTTACCACTGGATATTTTAACAATTAAAAGTGATAGTACCATTGACCATTTAAAAATTATTTATGTCATTTTTTATATCCGACAATTATTCGTTGTGGGGTCCGCCAATGATTGGTTCGTATGGCGCCGTCGTACGAATATTCTCCGACAAAACGAATATTTCCCGACCAAACGAATATTGTCCGACATAATATAATTTACACATAACATCCTTAACTTTTAACTTTATCAATTTAACCACTTACTGTTTCATGAAAATATATGTGAAGAAAAATTAAATTTTATATTTCATAAAATATAAAATTCGGGGTCTTACAGCTAGGATAGGGGCAGGAGGACAAAGGGTTGGAGAAACCACATCCGTCACAACATTCTGAGTAGAGATCTTCGGAACCCACTTGAAATTAGCACGAGGACATTTAGTAAGCGAGTGGCCAAAAGAGTTACAGTAAGAGAAACATTGTGGCTTATTGAGATACTCCACATCCACAATAATTGTTTTTTTTCCCCTCCTTTCCATCATCATGAACCACAACCTCTAGCTTAGTAGGAAGAGAGGATGCTGTTGTGATTTCAATGCAAATCTTTGCAAAGCTCATAAGCTCTAACTTTTCTGTAATTTGGTCAACCAACAGGGGTTTACCAATGCCACTAGCCAAAAAACTTAAACCCTTAGGGTACTAATAGGACATGGGAACATGACAAAATTTAAGCCAAACAGGAGCTTTAGTACAAGGTTTATAATTGAAATTAATACCTTCCTTCAAGTGTTTAAGAATAATAAGCTTGTTCACAATGTACCAAGGACCAACAACAAGAACATTTCCGCGTTCCTTAGGGCAAGAGAGCTTAAAGACAAAATAGCCTTTGTCTTGCAAGAGTACATTTTGTAAGCCATATTTATCCCACAACTTATGAGCACTTTCAACAACCATTTTAAAAGGTAACTTAGCATGTAAGAAGCCTCCAACCAAATTGACATCCATAATCTATTTCCTGCCTTTAAGACTTCAGTAGGTGGCTTTATGATAATAGGATTATCAAGAGATACAGGGGGCAGGGGGAAAATACTCAAGCTGAAAACTCGCCCTAGGTTTACTCGAAGCGACAACAGAACTCCAAGTCTTCAACTGAGAAGGAGAAACTAGACTAGTCCCTTCAAAAGCTCCCACTGCAAGCCCCTCCACAACCTTTTCCTGTAAAAGGAGATCATTTGGGATTTCACCCTCTTCAAGGTTCTGTTTAGAAGTAGAACTAGCTTTAAAAAGAGAAGGCATAACCCTAAGATTAGCCATATGCACAATCGACAATGAGTCCACAACAACTTTCTCAAGACATTTAACAAACACATTTTGGGCATTCCCAGAATTGGTCAAAGTACCATTTTGAATAAATTCATTTATATTCTGCGAAGAAAAGCCATGGGTCGTGATGAAATTCATCAAATTCATGCTCTTAGATCGCTCACCAACAAGGTTCGTACAATCTTGAAATGGAACGCAGCTTTAAAGAAATCCTGAAGCTCAGGGTACAACCCCGATTTTGCATCAACATTCATTGCAGAATCATCACTCACTCTTCGCTGAATCCTCGAACACAACAGTAACATTCTGCGGATTGACCTCTGATTCCACCATATCAGGAGAACCATGCCTAGAGATCCTACCTTTAGCAAGTAAATCTCGAGAAGGGACACTATCTAAGTTGCCCACCAAAGGATAAGAAAAGTCGGCCATCAAAAGAAAGAGAGAGAGACCGGCGAAAGCAAAGAAACTGAAGGAGAAAGAAAAGAGAGAAGGAAAAGAAAGGAGAAAAGGGAAACCAGGGACGAGCAACAGGAAGGGTTAAGGTTCGGGAAGGATGAGAAAGAAACTACATCTCGCTTTCGACCTCTCTGTAACGCAGTCTTTTGTTTAGTTCTCATCAAGCAACTCCAATTTATTTATTTTTAATACCTTTAAATTATGATTAAAGTTGTGGAGTTTTGAATTCATTTACATGAAATTTTTGTTTAGCCCCACCATCTTGCAACTTTCAGAAAAAATGTGATCTCAATTCTTTTAGTTCTTGTGGAAGTGGGAGACTTTAAAGGATAATCGACCTTTATTTCATTTTTATGGCTCTATTGTTCAATCTCCCATCTTGCAAAAATAAGTTGATCAATGATAATAAAACATCATTAAACTATAAAGTCTGAGATAAAAGGTTTAGATCATCTTATAATTAAATAATTTTATTTTGAATTCACTGGTAATTCTAATATAAAATAATACCTCAAATTTCAATCCTCTGTAATTTTCAATAATTATGATCTCCTACAAATTGGTGGAAACCCTTTACCATTGATTATATAAGACTATTTTGTTGTGGATGGGTACAAGGGGAGAGAGAAAGAAATTGATGGTAAAAATTAAAGAACAAAAATAGGAATTGGATAGAATGTGTGAATTGACAATTGAATTGGATATATAATAATTATTAAATTTAATTAAGAATGATGTGGTAATATTTTGGCCTTAAATTTAAAATAAATTATTTAGATTTAAGAAACTCTAAATTTTAGATTTTTATAAGAACTCTAGAGGAGTCAGATCCCTAATTTCTACTTGTCATTATCAAATCTGTGCTTTACACTATTGGGATAGTGTATAGTAAATGAATAGAATTGTTTTTAAAAAATTATGGAAAGTTAAGTTTTCCTTTTAAATTATCTACTTACATGCTTAACGAAATACCTTACTTTATAATTATAACTTTATTATCTTATTTTTTTTCTCAATTTTTTTATTATCATTTACTCGACTTTCTAACTCTTCACATTTATATTTTTATTATCATAATTATCTCTTTACCATTTGTCACCTTTATTTTTAATATATTTTTTGATTTAATTAATGTCATATTACACTTCTGTTGAAACACATATTTTATCTTCATAAAATATAGTATAAAGTTTTTTATTTAAACTAATTATCTGCACACACAAAAAGTAAAGAAATAAGAGAGTCAAGGAGAGAAAGTACGAATGAAAAACTAAACTGTGGGTTTGAGAGAATTAATAATAATGAAAAGAATAGAAAAAATTTCACATTATTATTTACACCAAAAAACTCTTCTCTCCTTTTGCTTTATAATATATAGATAGATTATAAGTAAATGGTAAATGAAAAGAGGACCATATATATAAAGTAATATTCTATTTTATAATAAGTTCAAATTAAATATTCTACAAATAAATTTAAATAATTAAATACATCTATAATTTTGGTACTTTAATTTAATGTCATGAAAATTAAATTGGACTGACAGTTGAATCGGGACTCGATTTAATGTCTGATTTAATTTAGACCGATTCAATCGATTTGGTCAAAAAAAGATAGAATTAATTGACTAGACAAAAAAAATATTTTTATTTTTAAATTTAAATATTTTTAATAATATTATAACATAACTTTATTATATTTTACTTTATAAAATATAAAAAATAATTTTTTTATTAATTATTAATAATATATATTTTTATATATTTATTACGTTCAAATCAGAAACAATTTAGTCATCCATCCATCGCTACCCGTCAGGTTTTGAAAACATTGCTTCAATCACGTTAATTAAATTGAAGAGTGTAAATGAAAAGTTAGGAAATTGATGCCCTTCTGATCGATTTTCTGATTCACCCCAACTTAAATTCTTTGTCCTCTCAATCACTCACAGAACACAGTTAAATCAGGTATGATAGCTTGAGCAATTTGAATCAATGGGTGGGAACGAATTTCGATTCTTCCTATCATGCGATATCAATCTTCCAGTAACTTTTCGAATCGAGCGATTGGAGGGGAAGTTGCCATCTGCTGCTAAGTCGCCCAATTCAGGTTAAAATTTTCGCTCTCAACTTCTTATTTTTGAATTTGATTACCAGGGCTCAACTCGTAATTCGATTATTCATATGTTTTTGTGCTGTTGAATTTCAGTTTTGTTCTAGGTTATTCGAAATTTAAGGTACTGCAATGATCTACTGATATTAGTTTTTTCCTATGTTGCTGAATTTGTTTTGAAAAAACTATATTGCTGAATTTGACAGACTTTTTGCTTTGAATTGCTAATAAGCTACCAAAATTTTAGATTTTACTTTGTCGAAGTTAGATGCCAAATTTTGATGCTTAAACTTACATGGCTTGGTTATTGGAGTGATTTTTGCTAACTAATCTGAAGAGGCTTTTGCTTGTCCCAAAATACAATCTGTGTACCTTTTGGTCCTTTTGCATATTAAATTCAGTTAATAACATGAATTTCAATCTTTTCATGGATAATGTAAATCACTCGTATTTGCGAAAGCAGTCGTCTAATAAAAGGCATAACCCTAAAACTTGATAAATAGGAAAATTGCAATTTTTATTTCTATTTTTATTTTTTTGTTGATAATGTGGAGTTTTACAATGTTTGTGTTATATATCTCCAGCGGATGTAGATTCCACTACAGAGGAGAGGAAGGCAGAGGTGTATGTTGAGTGCGCATTGTACATAGATGGTGCTCCTTTTGGGCTTCCTATGAGAACCAGGTTTTTTCCGGGCTCTTATATTGTTTGATCCTGTGTCTATTTACTATTCAATTCAACAAAATCTATATTATAAAGCAGGAGGAAGATGTTGGCAGTTACTTTAAGTGTAAACACAAAAGTGAAGCTTTTTTTGTTTCCTTTATTGCCCATTAAATTTAGTTTTCTATTAGGGAGAGAGGAGATGTGAATCTTGGTTTCCTGAAGATAAACTTCAAGTGTTGTGAACTGGACGTGGTGTAAAACTAATCAGAGAAAATTAAGGAGAGAAAATAGGATGATAGGATAAGTGAAATTTAGGTAATAACTTTTTCAGTAAAATATTTTAATAACACTCATATTTGATGTTTTATATATTTTTTCACACGCAATGTGTGTGTAAGGATATTAGTGTTAATAAATCAAATACATGTACAGCATTCATTAATAGCTCTTTGTCCATTTTCAACTGCATTTGTTTTTGTATAGGCCTTTCATTTATATACTTTTTGTGCAACGGGAAACTAATATAACGCTAAAGAGAATATTAATAGGATTGAAAGATATTTCAAACAACAGAGTATAACTTTTTTAGTATCTTTCTCTTATTTATTTTTAAATTGTATTTAATTTATTGCACTGTATTTGACTGCATCCCAGGCTAGAATCCCCAGGGCCGTCGTATTGCTGGAATGAACTCATCACGTTAAGTACAAAATATCGGGACTTGACTGCCAACTCGCAGCTCACACTTACAGTAAGTCGGGTTTCAGTAATTTTACGTTCCTTTTATTAATTTGTGTGTATTGTGCAAACTGTGCACACATGCACAATGAGATATGTCCACTGCACAATCATCAGTAAAAGGGATTATTGCAATTGATGATGCATGAGTGGAACCTAATGGATGCATAAAAAAATAAAAAGACATGAACGACTCTAGCTAAGAATATGTTTACTGAATTCTATCAAGAAAGAGAGAGAATATCTTTACTGAATTATATAACTATATGTACACGTGTGTGTGTGTGTGTATATTTGTCTTTGCTGAATTCACCTTCTAAGAATGATGGCTATCTCTAAAGAAATATTGAGCATCTTGATTACCGATTTATTTAACATCTATCCTTCATTGTGATTGTTCACGTTATAGTTTATACTCTTAGTCTCACAGAATACCTTTAATTTACTTTGAGCTGAGCTTCCTAATCCTGTAACTCCTGTTACTGCAGGTTTGGGATGTTTCATGTGGAGAAAACGAGGGTTTAATCGGTGGAGCTACCATTCATCTTTTTAACATGAAAAAACAACTCAAAACAGGTAAACACAAGCTTAGGCTTTGGCTGGGAAAAGAGGCAGATGGGTCTATTCATACAACTACTCCTGGAAAGGTTTCTGTTTAATACTGTCTAGTAGTTATATAATTTGTACTCCATTTCCTTCTTTTGAAATGTACTCTTATTAGATTACATTGACTTGCTCACCATGATTTAACCTCTTGTAGGTCCCTAAGGAGGAGCGAGGGGAGGTGGAACGTTTGGAGAAGCTTGTGAATAAGTATGAAAGAGGACAGATTCAGCGAGTTGATTGGCTGGACCGCCTCGCATTTAAAGCTATGGAGAAATTAAAGGAACGTGAAAGTAGTAAAAATGGAAGTTCTCATCTATACGTGGTTGTTGATTTTTGCAGCTTTGAACATCGAGTTGTTTTTCAGGTAGCCTTAATCAGTCCACAAGCATAAGATTATTTTTATCTTTTCTTTATCTATGTTTTCCTTAAGGTCTACAAATCGAGAAGTTATTCTTATTTTTATTTTTTTGGTATTTTCTTATCAACTTCAGGTATGCCCCATCTCCCTTTTTTTTCTTTAATGTTCTATTCTTCTTATTTTTTTCTCTCTCTTGATTCATTTCATCTGATGAACTTGCCCTTTTCTTTCCTTGAGCAAACAAAAAAGATAGAGGAAACAAAAAAATAAACTACATGCATATAAAACAAAATTAGGGGTGACTAAATATATAATTGCATTGCAGCAAACAAAGATTTAAAGAAGAAATAAGGTATCATGATCACTTGATGTATAGCAACTCCAATGCATGAATAAACAGCAAGATGGTCCATCACTTGTTTTTGTATACTTTCCACATTGCTTTTACTAAATTGACCTTTCAATGGTCCTCTACTGGAAAGCCAATGGATGGTTGAGTCATCTGACCAGAAAAATAAGCATGCTTCTTAGAGTGTTTGATTGAAGTGCCATAGATTATAGGAAGAGATTCATTTCCAATGTCGTTGAATTGAGAGAATTTGTGAGTGCTGCAAACTCCTAATTGTTTTTACCTCTCCCTTCTTTTCATGTCTCCTTGACAAGAGGTTTTGGCAAATATTTCTCAGGTAAGGATTCAATGGAAACAATACTTAAAGGGTATGTCATTGTTAGTATGGTCGCCTAGATGCTAGATGGTAAATGGCTGTTATGATAAATGGGGAAAAGTTAACCTAGCAATTCCTTTCTAAGTCATATGCTAGTTTGATTTGCTTATTGTCTTTTTGAGAAATAAAGCATTCTACTGCTATAATTTATTTTTTGAAAGGCACATAGTTTTATTTTCAGTTCTAAAATCTGTGTTGTTTTTAAGCCTTTTGTCATATTCAGAAGTTAAATTTTTTATGTATGGCAGCCTACAATGCTGCAATTAATTGTTTATTATGCTTGGCCTATTGTTTGATATGTTGTAGTTTTGTAACTTTTGTTTGATGAGTAGGAATCAGGAGCAAATTTCCTAATACCCTCTCCTATAGCTTCAACAAATGAACTGGTTACTGTGTGGGATCCAGAAGTGGGAAAGATTAATCCTTCTGAGCACAAGCAACTAAAGCTCGCAAGGAGTTTAACACGTGGCATCATTGATAGGGATCTCAAACCAAGCATAATTGAAAGAAAGTATGAATGAATCTAACTCACATGTTTCACGGACTCGTATTACTAGCTTGTACATTTTGTTTGATAAAAAAAAAAGTTCATTCTAAATTATCTTCACATTCTTTGTTTAATCTGGAGGGTTAATGTCTTGCAATCTCATGGAAATGGTTGAGTTGTTAGCTAATGATGATGTTATAATTATATGTATTATTTCTATGTAATTGTATTCAACTTTTTTCTTCTCTCTCTTGGAACTGGAAACTAATTAATTTTTCCTACTCCTTGAATATCAGGTCAATACATAGAATACTAAAATACCCACCCACACGTACTTTGAGCGGAGATGAGAGGCAACTCTTGTGGAAATTCCGTTTTTCATTAATGTCCGAGAAGAGGGCTCTCACAAAGTTTCTTCGATGTGTTGAATGGAGTGATGTTCAGGTTCAAATATGTAAAATTGTCAATCATCTTTTCTTTTTTATTTATCTTGTTTTCAAGGTGTATTACAAAATAATGTGTTGGTATAAACTCTATGACAAGCAAATGTTTGTAAGTATGCTGATTGGGTGCATTTTTGTTTCTTGGTGGATAAATAATGTGCTGATTAGGTACATATTTGATATTTCCATCCCGATAAATATTTTTAGTCTTGTTAAACTGGTAGTTATCTCAGTTTTCCATTTTCAAAGCTACTGAAGTAGATCCTAATTGATTATGAGGAAATATGTTTATGTATCTGCATTCTGCAGGAAGCGAAGCAGGCAATAGAACTAATGGGTAGGTGGGAGATGATTGACGTTTGTGATGCATTGGAGCTTTTATCTCCTGTTTTTGAAAGTGAAGAGGTGAGTGTTGCACACACATGCATTCATAATCATCTTAAAGTGCTCGTGCAGTTCTTGTCTGTTGATAAGAGTATTCACACATGCTATTGTAAAAAAAAATCTTAAAATGTATGGTTTATCAGCTGAGGACCATAATTAGAGAGGTTTTACAGGGATAGTTATCTGTAGATGATGAAATCATTAATTGATCTTCTTGTTTCAAATAAACTTGTAGCTCTTTGGGTGCCTAGTGCAAAAAGAATTAGAACAATGACTTTGTTCGCTCCCTGTATTGAAATAATTGTAAGAGTTTCAATATACGTAACTTTTTAACCGCTCTTTTTAATTTCCCATATGCTGCAATGCAAGTTTTGAAGCTCTAATAGCATATATACTATTGTATAAATTTGCAAAATCATATTGTGTAAGACAGGTCCGTGCATATGCTGTCAGAGTTCTTGAAAGAGCTGATGATGAGGAGCTTCAGTGTTACCTACTTCAGTTGGTTCAAGCACTTCGGTTTGAGCGCTCTGATAAATCTCGCCTCTCTCATTTCCTTGTGCAACGATGTATGCCTGCTGTTATATTTTCTAGAGCCACTTTTTAATTGTTTTCTGCTAGCTTGTTGGTCTCATCTGAACTTGTCTATGACTCTTGGCAGCATTGCGCAATATTGAGTTGGCTAGCTTTCTCCGATGGTATGTTGCTGTGGAACTTCATGATCCCGTGTATGCAAAACGTTTTTATTGTACCTATGAGATACTGGAAGAACATATGATGAAGGTCGGGATCTTTGTTTAGAGTCGATTATGATGCCTCTTATATGTAAACAAAAGCGTGATAGTCTTCTCTACTTTAGATGATAAAGTGAATATCTTCCCTTTGTTACTAGGTAAACTTTTACCTAATACAAAGAATGTATATGTACTATTTCCTCCATATCTTGAAGGCAAAGCCCACCCTATATAGTGTACTGCATCTTAGACTGAAGGCAGTTTATGTATGTCTAGAAGTTTTATCAAAATTAAGAAAGAAAATCCAGTGGTAAAATAATTTTTGTTGTAGTTGAGTAGTTTGATTGAGTGCTGTCCAAGATTCAGTTGTTACTTCTGCATTGTCACAGTTGGGAGCCGGTGGAAATGGAGATGAAGATGGATATAAGTTGTGGCAGAGTTTGGTGCGCCAGACAGAATTGACAGCTCAGTTGTGTTCTATAATGAGAGATGTAAGAAATGTCCGTGGTGGAACTCAGAAGAAAATTGAAAAGCTTAGACATCTTCTGTCTGGCCTCCTGAGTGAGCTTACCTACTTTGAAGAGGTACTTCTACAATAGAAGTTACTTTTCTTTTGGTTGCATGATTGCCTCAATTGCTAGCTTATGTTAGGTGTTTGAACACTCTACACCACTGTATTTTTTATACTCTTTGGTCCTTAATACGATATCCACAATTCTAACATAAATATTGTACATTCTCAGCCAATACGATCACCTCTGGCTCCAAGTGTCCTCATTTCAGGGATCATTCCTTCAGAGTCGTCAATATTTAAAAGTGCTCTGCATCCTTTGCGCCTGGCTTTCAGAACAACAAGTGGTGGAAGCTGCAAAATTATTTTTAAGAAGGGAGATGATCTTCGGCAAGACCAGTTGGTTGGTGCCAAACTAATGTTAGCAACGTAGAGACTGTCTTATGATCGCAGTAACTTTATTATACAATGTTTTGTGGTTCCTGTAGGTTATTCAAATGGTATCCCTCATGGATAGACTGCTTAAGTTGGAGAATCTTGATCTACATTTAACTCCATACAGAGTATTGGCCACTGGACATGATGATGGCATGCTGGAATTTATACCATCCAAGTCTTTAGCACAGGTATTGATCCTATAAAGGTTCTTCTTGATATTAAACATTTCCAAGCCTTTAGAATAGGTATTATTATATCCTATTAAAGTGTCCTCTATATAGCACGGTGTAGTCACTATTTACACTTGCATCTTGCAGCTTCACATGTTTCTAGCTGAGTTGCAAAGCATCATTGTAACACCAAATTTAAATGATTAATCTATTGCTTAAGTAAATCTGTAAAAATGTAATCCTTACTTAATGTCGACTGTTATTTGATATTTCATTAACGCTGTTGATTTCTTGACAATGTTGTTGCTCTGTAATCTCTTTTTCAAATTAAAATGAATCACTTACTTTCAATATCTTTCTCTTTTAAGTGAATTCAACATTCGTACTATTATGCTTATATTTTAATCCTTTGTTTAAAGATAGCTGCTGCGTTTTTGTTTCTGGATTGCTAAACAATGGCTATTTATAGCATAAACTAAGGCTTATGCTTCATTTTGCTGAAGTGAAGGTTAAATTTGTAATGCACTAAAAACAAAAGATGCATAATATTAATATTAAAACTTACTGTTTTGAAATTTTGTCCTCATCAAATTTGATTTAGTTAGATTAGAGTGACATACTAGCTTCTTCATATGTTACATTGTCAATTCTTCTAATTTCCAGATTCTCTCAGAGCACCGTAGTATTATAAGCTACCTGCAGAAGTTCCACCCTGACGAGGACGGACCATTTGGGATTACATCGATGTGTCTGGAAACATTCATAAAAAGCTGTGCTGGCTACTCAGTTATCACTTATATACTTGGTATTGGAGATAGGTAATTCTCTGTTGTGCTGAAATGACATAGGATTTTGGCTACTTGATGTGTTCTTGACTTCCAGGTGCATAAACCTTCTTGGTCTGCAGGCACCTCGACAATCTTCTACTCAGAGATGATGGTCGCCTTTTTCATGTTGATTTTGGTTTTATTCTGGGCCGGGATCCAAAGCCCTTTCCACCACCTATGAAGCTTTGTAAAGAAATGGTCGAGGCTATGGGTGGAGCAGAAAGGTATTTTTACTTATTACAAGTAAATCTGGAAATGCTTCATAGTTCGCATATATGTGATAATAATTGTACACGTTCCTATCAGATCTGATGCAGCTAAAGAAGAATTTGATTGCCTGCTTTTTTCTTCTGCAGCCAATATTATACCAGGTTTAAATCCTATTGCTGTGAGGCATACAACATTCTTCGGAAATCTAGCAACTTAATATTGAATCTGTTCCACCTGATGGCCGGATCCAACATTCCTGACATAGCATCTGATCCTGAAAAAGGCATTCTGAAGGTGATTTCTTTGCCATAATTCCTTTTTATTTCTTTTGATATCATTCTCTTCGTTCTCGCTGTAGTGACCTAGTCCTGGTTGATGGTTGTAGCTCCAAGAGAAGTTTCGGTTGGACTTGGACGACGAAGAGTGTATTCACTTTTTCCAGGATCTCATAAATGAAAGTGTCAGTGCATTGTTCCCACAAATGGTTGAGACCATTCATCGATGGGCCCAGTATTGGCGCTGAATTGAACGGAAGGAGTTATTCGTGCCTCTTCTAGGTATGCTACTTATTTCTTTGTGGTTCAGTTGGGAGTGTCTTGCAATATTTGTTTGCCAAACATCAACCTGAGGGTGTTTTCTGCCCGATATCTTGACGTACCATGAATCAGAAAACACTTCTGAAAACAAAAGCCCAGCTGGCCAACTTGGATTGAATCTCTTTGGCGCATGCATTCTTTTGGTTTCCAATTTGACTGTTCTATTTGGGTTGCTATATTGTAAACCTTCTCCCTAGTTGGACGCCAATATATAATAAGTTAACGCTAGTCATGCACAACAAGTCGGTGCGGCCTGGGCCTGCTAGGCCTTGGTCGTTGATCAGGCCGGGCCTTTGACTTTAGGCCTGCAGGTCAGACCAGACCGGGCTTGGTGTTTGAAAAGGGGGCCTACCAAAGCCTGCAGGCCAGACCATTTAATTTTTAGTAATTTTAAATATTATAAAAACACCAATTAAAATTTTAAACTTAATTGATGTATTAATTAAAAGTAATGTATTACAACTTATATGTTACAGCTTACAAATTATAATAATGAATTAAAATATTGTACAATTTTAAAGATATTGTATTATTTTATACTATCATTAATCAATTTATTTATTTATTTATTTTTAATTTATGAAAAGTATATTTATTATTATTATTATTATTATTTTACAAATGACTTTCTAGTTTTTACGCTAAGTATTTATTAAAATAAAGATGCAATGAAATGTCTGCAAAAAGTATAAGTAGCTAGCTAGGCAAAGAAAATCCTTATATATTACACTATCCAATGTGTTTTCATGGATTTCTTTATTCGTATATAAACAAACATGCATGAATGAACGTATTGAAAGACGCTAATTTTATTTGATTTATTGAATAAGTTGTCACAAAGAGGAAGTTTTTGTTTGCAGTGGAAGAATTGAAGTAACAAAGAAAGAAACTTGGCACGTCGGACTTTGGGTAAATCAGGCCGAGCCTCAGGTCAGGCCAAGTCTCAGACTAGATTAGGCCGGGCCTCAGGTCGAGTTTGTTGGGAGGCCAGGTTAGGCCAGATCTGAGCCAAAAAATTGTGGCCTACTCGTGATCTCCAAGCTAGGCGGAACTGGACCAGGCCTTGACCAGACCGGACTTTGACCAGGTCGAATCAAGGTCGGGCCACAAGTCATTTGTGCACCACTAGTTAACGCTATGAGAATTGTCTTCTGGATTACTAAACTAAGCATCATAGCATTAAAAGCCTCCTAGTTTTGTATCATTAAGTTACAGATCGGTATCATTTACTTTAAACTTTGATATTTTTCTCTTTAGTCTCAAAATTTGTGTTTCGTAATTGAGTGAGTGGATATGTTTACCAAAGGAGATACAGAATGGAGCTCTGATGAACCCGTCCAGAAAGCACAGACCCAGTATAGACAGGAACCCAACCTAGCTTAAATTATACTCTTGCGATAATTATAATCTGATCTTTTTACTATCTTACTCTAAAATATTGTACTGCAATAGCTAAATGCAAAATTATTTTTTCAAATTTTGCACTTTTATTTGGATATCTGAACTTTTTGTGTTTTATTGGTTAAATTGTTTTCAGGAAAAGCACATCAAGGACGGGAGGCAATTTCCAAGAAATAGACTAGCGGACAGTTGTACATAAATTTATTTCATGATTTCCAGGTTTCGCCCTGGATCAAGAGATCATTTGTTTCTGTATTTTATTTACAGCGAATTTAGGTGTAATCAACTTCAAATTTTTGAAGATTTTACTCTTTTATTTTTCTATTAATATTTTTATCTATGTTGTTAAATTTTCTTTTTGCTACATCTGGCTTGTAAAGTTAAGAGGAGGTTTATGTAATTGATGGCTTGTAAATACTAATTCTACGTTTAGATTGGGAGAATGAAGGCGGGAATGTAATTACTCATTCTTATAGAATGAAAAAATAGTGTTTGGTTGTTTCATTGGAATGAAATGAAATATTCTTATCTCTTCTAAATTTTATGAATTTTATTTATTGAAAGAGGGTATAGAATGATTTATCTCAGCTGGAATAAAATGAATCATTTCACTTTTTATTTCATTCTTTTCTCTCTTTTATTCATTCTTTCATTTTTCTATTCTATTCGTTTCTTTATTTTATTTTTTTGTTCATTCTATTTTTTCAATTCAAATGTAACAAAAAGGAGTTGAGTGATCACATGGTAGTCTCAGAATGGCTGTCCAAGTAGTTTGATAGTGAATTGTGAATAATTTATGAATTTTATTCATTGAAAGAGGGCATAGAATAACTCATTTCAGTCGGAATAGAACGAATCATTTCATTCTCTATTTCATTCATTTTTCTATTTTATTTATTCATTCATTCTTCTATTCTATTTATTTCTCTATTTTATTTCTTCATTCAATTCTTTCAATTCAAATGTAACGTAAAGGAGTTAAGTGATCACATGGTAGTCTCAGAACGGCTGCAAGTAGTTTGATAGTGAATTGTGAGCAGTGGCTATGGATATATATAGTCTTGGGCGCGGGTATGTATATACTTGTTTTTAAACTTATTTTTGGTGATTGATAATGTCAGAGTAAAAATGATATTATTAGAGCAATAAGTATTATTGAAAGTGTTAAGTGTAGTTAGAATAATTATAAAAATGTTGTTAAATATATATTTGTCTTGACAGTATAATTTTTCCACTGACAATATCAACCGTTTTATTTTTCAAGTTTTACTTATTTTTCACATGGCATGATTGAAAAGTTGATCAAAATACATAAATACGAATTTTTAAATTTGGTTTCATGTAACTAATTAACCAATTTGTTTATTCTATAAATCTTTCAACTCATGAACCTTAATAATTTATCACATGATGATCCTTAACTAAAACACTATTATGTCACAACACCTTATCATAAATGATAGTGCAGGCAAAATATTCATTCTATCATGGACTTCAACATATTGATGTTTATTCATTCATATTTCAAATAAAGGTTCTTAGATAGCTTGTTTAAGGTTACTCACCAAACTTTCTTCGAGAGAGATGTTAGGATATAATAACATCATCTTCGAAATTTGACATAAATAGTATTTAATCTCACCTAATTTTTAGAATTTTTCAAAATACAATTTCATGTGGTCGATTAACCACCTGTAAAATAATTAATGAAAAATACCACAACACATAGTTATATGGTAAGTAAGTGATGAGGTTGGTGAAGAATAATTTATCAACCACCACAGATGAAGCGAGATTTAGCAAGAAGCACGTGATCTTGCCACGTGACTAAAATATTTACTTTTTTTTTATAAATAAAACTCCTCCTTTCACTTGTATAAATTACTTACTCTCACGTTGGAGACGTTCTCTCCATATAACAGTCAGGTTCCGATCACAAAAAGGAACGTTAATAAGAGAACTTAAAATTTTAAAAGCAGTAGCCTTGTTATACTTTACAATGTTCCATAAGGAGTTTTATGTTTTGTAATTAGGAATATTAAAACAACTCAGAGATTAATAATAATAATAATAAAAATAATTCTCACTAAACCGGGTTCTAAGAAATTCTATAACCAATCTAACCGATTTTGGTACGTCTCACTACACCGGGTTCTAAGAAATTTCCTATCAGATGTTTGGGCAACATTCTGATCTTCGATTTTTATTGATTCGTTGAGTTATAATTAGAGAATTTCTTAATTTTGTAGTGCATATATATGTTTATGGCTCTTTTTGATAATGGGGCTAAGTAAAACTGAAGTTAATTTAAGGAGATTGCTTGTAGCTGCACCTCGGCAACAGAATCAGGCAAAGCTAATGCATGTACATTTAAATTTCTTTGAATTTTGGGCTTTTGTCGTTATGTTAC